>JAPQRP010000016.1:22375213-22385278 GCA_037367295.1 Apogon hyalosoma | reverse complement strand
TCTTGGTAAGATTTCTTGAAATAAGATTTTCAAGATCTGTTGTCTAAAAATAAGTTCTTATATCTCAATTACAAGTTCCTCTTTAGGTGATTAAGTCTAATGTTAAGTGTGATGAGATATTTTGACTAGAAATGAGAAAAATACACTTGGTAAGATTTAGATTTTTGCAGTGTAGGGCCACCGCAGTCTATACCATTAAGGAGAAACACTACGTTGTGCAAGAAGCAGAAAGAATAAATATGTGTCCAAAATCTAGCAAATAAAAGCAAAAAAATGCTTGTAAAAATAAAGTAGAGGTGGCTGAAAATGTTGCATTTGTGCTTTTTTTTTTTTTTCTAACTGGAATCTGGTACCACATTGGGTTAAATTGGGAAAAGCGGTTTCTGACTGGGGCGGCTTGACCTTTAACAACTGAGTTGAATATAAAATACACTGAAAAGGGTGAAAAAGAAAGGCTTGTGCACTCTGAAGAGTTTGAGTGGTGTAGCTCCGTTCAGTTGCAGTACATAAGTGAATTCAGATGGTGAGGTCATTGTGCTTCCAGACATGCTGGGTGGAGAGGACACATCTGACATACGCCATAAAAATCTTCTCATTAAGGCTATTCTGACACTCCTCTTTCTCTGTCTCATACTCTGTTGTATCACTTGAGCTTAAATGGTAAAGTGAAATCTTTCTCTCTCGGCAGCAATTTCCTGTACGTCACCCATGACCTGTAACCTCAAGTGAGGACATCATTGCTTGGTTTCCTTGGCTACCAAAAGGGGAAAAAAAAAAAAACTGTCTTTTTCTGACTTCTCCATCTGGCTCTCTTTTTCATCCACACACACCCATCTTTTGCAGATTTTTGGAAGAAAAAAAAAAAAAATCAGGGCAGCAACACAAGGTAAAAACTGATGATCCATAACCACAAAAAAGAGCTCTTGCTGTTCCCCAGATATAATTTTCTTACCTTTATCAGTTGGCTTCCCTTGTGACATTTTTGCTGTGATGGACAGAGTAACAGATAAGCTGGCATGTTTGCTAATGAGCAGGCAGGGAGACAGGCAGCGGGGCTGGTACGCAGACAGCCAGGCGTAAACACATTTTTGCAAACGAGCGATTTCACTGGAGGATAGTAAGACACATGGGACACATCCATAACTACCGCACACAAACATGCATGCGCACACACACACACATGCTCCCATGCAAATATGAGGAGCCTTCGTCTGCTCTCCAAAATCCAGCTTTCGGCCTCTATTTAGATTTAAGCAAAGGCTAATTAAAATAATTACCACTTTTCTGGCATGAAGAGATGTACTCTCCCCTCTTTCCCCCTCTGCTCTTTTTGTGTCTGCTGTAATGGAGGCATCATTAAGAGTCTTTTCACTCCCAAAATAGTGTCGTCCTCTTCTTGTATGAACATTTCCCCCTTTCTCTTTTACTCTCACTCATCTCCCAGCTGCTCATTTCTTCCATTAAGTTGTAATTGCTAACGTTTCCTTTGTGGTCACTTGTGTCTCTTTTTTCACACAAATCACCTGTCATTTTTTTTAAATTTTTTTTTTATCTTGGTAAAAAAAATGAAGACAGACGGACATGAAAAATTTTCACTTGACACACAAATGAATAATTTGTGTTAATTACATAGCTTTGAATATTTCTCAAGTGATCATGGATTTTTTTTTTTAAGTAAATAGTAATGTTACCATAATGTTATGTTTTTCATGGAGAGATTATTGTTTGAGGCTAACTGAATGTTTAAGTATTTTCAATAAATTAACAAAATATCTGGTTTTACCTTCATATATTACTCATAGCAGCTTTTCATGATTTAGCAGCAGGCCACTTTGCACAAAATCACAGCTGTGGATAATAGGAAAATATCACAAAATCTAACAGATAACGTGCCAACTGTTCATTCCGGCTCCTGGCAATGCTGTGGTAAGGGTTTGGTTAGGTTTAGACACACAATAAACTTTTATTTATTTATTTTTTTACAGTTAATATGTCTTGTCTCTGGCTTGAAAGGCATTGTATTTTGTTGTGTTCATACCTAGCATTCACATTTTCCCGGCAATTTAAGCTCCAGAAAACAGGGGCTATCCATTTTTTTTTAGTTTGCTGGTTGTGTTGTTATGTGGATAGGAAAAAAAAAACAGATGATGATTCTTGCATTCGCATTTGTTGCCTGATTGGATCAATCATTTAAAACATAAGAGAATGAGATACTAGTTTTATCACTGACACCCAGCTTTTAATTCGACATAGATACTGAATTCATGGTGTTTCTCTTTTTGTCTGTTAACAGCTTTGTGGTAAAATTCTGATACTAGTGCTACTGCTACTATTACTATCATGCTGCTATGTAGAAACTTTGATAAAAGCGAATGGGGATTGTTTAGATTTTACAATGTCCTTAAAAATTCAGTCGCACTGGGACAGATGTAGTCTTATGCCCTGTGCAGATATTTTTCTAAATCTGTATTTCCTGTACACACTATAACAGAAAACAACAAGCGACTAGCACAAATGCTCAGACCCGACAGCCCATTGTTTCTGGTGGGATTTAAGCTTTAGGCACAGATAATATGTGACAAAGCAGACACAGAGGTTTTAGTCTGTCATGACATTGAGCAGCAATGACGAGTTAAGTTATGAACTTAAGTAACGAGTCTGTGTCCCAAATGTGTCAGCGCTGACCTTAATCTTCTGCAGGTAAGACACTTACTTATACAGCTATATCACCTATGTTTCAGGTGCCTGTTCATTGCACAAAGCAACAATAAACATGCATATATTGGAGCGCGACACTGGAGCTGCACAATATATCATTTGAGCATTGTTATTGCGATGTGCGTGCGCAATAGTCACATCGCAGGCTCTGCAATGTAGGAGGCAAATTAACTCAGTGTGTTTTTATCTAATATCAAGGGTACCCGGCACACGCTGCACACAGCGGTCCACCAATCACAGTCGCTCTTAATCAGTTTGCCGAAGCAGACCACGCCCCAACACATGGAGTGAGTCGCTGGTAACAACACTGAAACATAAAGTGAGCGCTTTGAAAACCCTTAGCCTGACTTATCAGGCGCACTACTGCTACCCAGTGGCCTGACTTATCAGTGCATGCCAAAGTTTTTGGACAGATGAACAAAGGGAGGGATGGACGGACAGGCAACCAACTGATGACAGTACCCTGCAGCCAGTGTGGATGAGGGTAAAAATGAGCATAAAAGACGAGAAAATCACCGAACACGAAGACTTGGTGCCAAAAAGAAAAACAACATTAGTTATCTGGAATTATTTCGGCTACAAGAAGGATGATATTGAAACACGTGTTCTGTGTTGACAGTGCATTACACCTATTGCCACAATGAGAGGAAACATAACTAATTTGTTTGACGATTTACATCTGCACCACACAGCTATTATATGCTCCTGAGTATTTTTTCATATCGCAGAGTTTAAAAAAAAAATGCAATATCAGTTTTTTCCAATATCGTGCAGCCCTACATGACACCATCATTTTCTCCCATTGCTGTGATGTAAAAAAAAAAAAAAAAAGATATGTGGACGAGAGGATCAAATTTAGAGCAAACATCTGTTCTGCAAAATATCAGCATGGAGGAAGCATCAATCTTACTAAATAAGAAGGACATTAATGTTTTAATGCATAAGCTGACAGGTGAAACAGTCTGAAAAAAAGTAATTGTCACAGTTTGGTGGCATTTTAAAGGTTCAGTATGTAATGGAAGTGTGTGTCGGAGTGTGTCTTGCGCTGGAAGGCATTTTTTTTTTTTTTTTTTTTAGTTAATTTGTTGTTTAAGCCACCAGTTGCTAGTGTTGTCCAGTGCTGCTGCTGTAGAAGAGCAGAAGAGAGGCACTGAAAAAAAAAAAACAGCCCAAGTCCTCTCCACAGATATCATTGTGCGGGTTATTACCATTGATGTAGCAACTGAGACGGTCATTAGCTTAGAAATAGAGGTAACTAATATCAACAAACGGCTCCCAACACAAAACAGACATTTAGAAGAAGAACAGTTTACCCCAGATATTGGTGGTGTGTGGAATGTGATAGAATAACTGACATTACATGGATCTGCAGGTAAACCCACTAAACACACGCTCAAATGCATATACACACAGCTCTGAGACTTCACAGCAGGTAGCAGGTATACAATATTTGACGGAAATGCACAGACTACATTTCCTGGGTATTTCTTCTAGCTTCCTGTCACTTCATCACTGTGTGCGCCGTTGAGGTCTGCTGGTTATTGATGACTGTGGGGAGACACCTGAAGCATGCCCAGGAAGACAAAACACCTCTTTTGTATCAGCTCGCGTGCAGATCAACGTCAAGATTCTTTTGTCAGTTTAAGCTCATAGAAAGAGGTGATAAATATGGCCTCCTAGGCAGTATTTCACTGTAATAGGCTCTGCTCTGTTATTAGTTCTTCTATATTAGTGTTGCTATGTCTGTGACAGTCGGCTAAACAAGGCAGCAGTCTTTGACTTTACAATCCTATTAGTCTCCTTTCCCATCTGACACTTAACTCAATGAGTAGTAAGCACTTTATTGATGGTCGGCCATGGTTTTGCGGAGATAATCGGCTGCAGCTAACTCTGACAGGATTACAGAGGGGCAGGGTTAAGCCGCCTGTCACTTCGATTTGTATACCTGCCTATTCCTGTTCAGGGAATAGTTTCTTTTGGGGTTCTGCACACATTCAATATCTGGCACAAAGGTAATATTTAACTTTTAGAAAAGAATTTTAATGGAAAATACTTGTACAATAAATCTACCAGCCTATTTCCATGTTATGTGATTTAGTGATAGCAAGGCAAGTTTAATTTTGCATAGGTAATTCAATCTGATTGACGTAAATCATCAAATTTATTTATTTGACCTTTATTTAACCAGGTGAGTTAGTTGAGAGCTGATTCTCATTTACAATAATGACCTGGCCAAGAGGCAGCACAAAACATCAACTCATGTCAAATAGAAACAACAACCAAATGAGGAATAGTAGGCAAAGTATGGAAAATGCAAATTAAAAAAAGAATATGCATCTATCCCTCACTTTCAGGCTGCTACACACTCAGAAAAAAGGTGTGAGAAGGGCAGTTAAGAGCAATGTAAAGAGTAAAATAATGAAACGACAATGTGATGTGAAACAGGTGAGGTCGACAGGTGATTGCACAAAAGCAGCATCTGGGAAAGGTTTATTTCTGTAGGAGTAAAGATGGGCTTGGAGTCACAAGTTTGTCAACAAATTATTGAAATTATTGAAATTGTTTAAAAGCAGTGCTTAGAGTGAGTGCTTTATCAAAAGCACATACAAATACGGAAAGATGTCTGAGAGAAAACCTTTTAGTACCATTTTTTTATTGTATATATAACTGCACATTTTGAGCATTATTTCAGCCTTTTTTATTTATTTATTTATTTTTTGTATTTTTCTTTTTAGTTAAAAGTTAGTTAAAAAGCAATGTTCCTCAAAGAAAGACAAGAAGGGATTTGGATATTTGGATATTCTACCCTCTTGGATGTATAATACACTGGCCAGCCAAAAAGAATGTCACACACAATACACACTTTGGCTCACCTTCAGCTTTTATTATGGCACAGTCACTGTGGCATCATTTATGCCACACAATGCTCATGCAATGTCACAATAAATGTCACAGCATTTATTTCTGTCCATAGTTGTATTCATCTTTAGCCAAGATCTTGCAGTGTAATGCCTTGTCCAGCACATTCTGAAGATCCTCAATGTGGTTCAGGTCTGGATTCTGTGGAGGCCAATCCATGTGTGAAAATGATGCCTCATGATACCTGAACCACTGTTTCACAATTTGATCCAGATGAATCCTGGAGTTGTTGTTTTGGAATATGTCTGTGTCATCAACAAAGAAAAATCCAGAATCCACTGATGTTCAGACCTGGTCATTCAGTATATTCCAGAAGTCACTGACCTTTTATGAACACAGAACCTTACTGAACCTAGACGTGATCAACTGAATCAACCCCAGATCATTACACTGCCCCCATAGGCTTGCACTGTAGGCACTAAGCATGATGGATAATCATTCCATCCGTCTCTCTTTTCACTATATTGCGTCCGTCACTGTGGAACAGCGTCAAGCTGGACCCATCAGACCTTTTTCCACTGAAACCTAATCCAATCTTTGCGTTCTTTATCAAACTGATGGCTGTTTAAGAAATGAGAAGCTAAGGTTAAAGAACTTGTGTGAGTTATAATGGAAGACTCTTACCTGTTTGCTTAGTCAAATCCAGGTTTTAGCTTTTTTTTTTTTTTTTTGGCCAGGCTGTGTATGACCACACCACATCAAGAGCCGTCATTCATCTATAGCTGATAAAACCATATGGGCTCAGGATTACTGTGGGAAACCTTTTGTTAAGCACTACAATAGGGAGTTACATGCACAAATACCAGTTAAAAGGCATTTCCCTCTTTGGTCTGAAGCACACAGAGTCAATTGTTTATAAAAAAAAAAAAAAGACCTGGAATACTGATTGATCTGAGTACAATCCTTCTACTGACTGATGGTCGCTCCCAGATGCCACTGGCACAGTACAGTTTGAAATGGCCTTTATGGATGTGACAATGTGCTTAACAGAGGTTTGCCAAAGTAATCCTGAGCCCATGTGGTTCTGGCATATCCTGTGCAACACATCCTCACAGGTTGACAACACGACTGCTGTAGGAGTTTGTATAAAAGAAGTGTTTTAATGAGCAACTTTTGGACTTGTAAGCATCAGACTGTTCTTTATTTTTGCTTCACCTATTATAAATCCACCTACTTCCTTTTTTTGGTCATTTTTAAGAGTTCTTTTCTCACCTCTCCCTCTGTCAGATGAGTGGCAGACGGGCTTCCCCCTGCTCTCTCCCTCTATCTCCCTCGCCCGCCTGTCTTCCTATTATGCCGCCGTATCGTAAACATTTCAGTCACACTTAGTTGCAGCGCTGGCTGATTTATTTAGCGCTGCTCCATGTCTGCCTGCGCACAAAGCTGTCCTCTCCATCTCTGTCTTCCTGTCACTCTGGCTCGCTTAAAGCGTCTTCCAGCATGCATGTACACACACAGACACACATTTAGCTGTCCCTCCTCTTCCATTTTCACTTCATCTCTCTTTCTGTCCTGTTACCATTGTATCCCACCTCCCTCTTTTAGCCAGGCTGTATCTTATCAGGTCCCTGTGTTTAATTAATTCAACCTACCTCTCTGTTTTCTCCTGCTCTTCTCTGTCCATCATACTTTTTGTTTGTGTGGACTCAGAGTGATGAATGGTTTGCTTGTTACAATTTATTAAACATTTACATAATGTTCTCTGTTTCTGTCTTTGTTATTCCGTCTTTTATTGCTGAATTTACCATTAAGACGTATCTGTGGTTCTTTTACTCTACACTGCAGCATACTGATTCTTGAAATGAAATTGTATTTCTGTTCATAGTGATCACTCTGCATGGGTCAAATAGATCACTACAAGAATTTTATTACAACCAAACTTATGATAATGGGGTTTATGCACGTTATGCTGTCTGTGGTGGTGAATACAGACAGACATAGGAGGGCGTATTGGTACCTATTACATGCATGTTGTTGTAACTGTGTGAAATGCCGCTATCTTAAACCTCTGCATCACAGGTTTTTCCCTCTAGTTAAAATAATATGACATGAACACATCATTAATGCAATTGTTTCCTCCTGTGGCCTCCTCGAGCAGTATTTTAATCAGGAAAAGCCTACGGAAACTCTAGAACTGTCCTCTGCTGGGCTCACCGCCGACTCTTCTCACTGTGTATTATAAATCCACTTGATGAGTGTGGCTTTTCATGAACATGATTTCACAGTACATGCTCCAGGTATGAAAAGACCCAAATGCACACTTTAAGTGGAATGCTTGAAGACTATAATTTATTTACAATTTATTTAAGTAGCATTGGTATATATTTTTTCGTCCGTGTAAATGGTTTGCGAAACATAAGTGCTTTCCACTCTGTTAACGTGCAGAATTTCCATTTCAAGCACCAAATAAGACAGTTCATTTATGTTTTTTGAAGCTGGGGGATTTTTCAGATCAACTTAATCTACAGAGCTTCAAAAGTAGAGCTCCATGCTACATGAAATTGTGTTTCAGCCTTGACTCTCTTTTGACACTCTTTTCACAACGCTCAAATAATAGTAATGTAGCCTTATTTTTCCCAGTTTTGCAGTAGGAGCTTTTTATGTTCGCTTTTAGTGTTTATGTGGGTCTCTATTTATGCATGGACAAATGTCTAAATATAATACAGGTGACATAGTTGTATATTTGTAGTTGTAGTGAGCATGCAGTGGATATTTGCTGTAGTAATATATTCATGATTCAAGCAGAAGATGCAGTGATATTACCTGATTTCTGTGGTGTACAGTTAGATATAGAAACTAAAGAATCACAAACTCACAGTCAAGCTTTACAATGTGCGGATTGCTGTAGTGTTAGTTACTTTTCTTGCTAAAATATTCTCAGCATTTGAAGCCATAAGTTAGAATAAGCAGTATCCAAAGAGAAGCTAACCCTAAGGATGCAACTTTCTCAGGTCTGATACAGATTACAAGGTCTGTCAAAGTTTGTAAAATGAAATGCAACTAATATACCACCAGGAGCTTGGTTAAAAAAAAAAAAAAACAACAACCAAAAAACCTTTTGTTGGTGCACTAGCATCCAGCAGCGCTAAATTAGAGCCCCTCTGTTAGTGAAAGAAGCCAAAGTGATGTGTCATTATCGGCTGTAGCATCAGCCAAAATGTCCATATTGAAATCTGTACTAGCCAAGAGTTTTCCAATAGGTGCATCCACAAATAATTGATTTTTTCTAGAACATTTACATAATGTAACATCACATTTTTAATTACTGGTTATTATTAAGTTTTAGTTGAACTATCATTGTTTTCATACAGTATGTAGATTGTTTGATAATTATTTATACATGCAGAGGGATGTAACACGCATATAGAATAATATAGAAATCAATTATCTAATGGATTGGAGACATTTTCACCAATTTATAAAACAGATCTTTGGATCAGTGTCACCTCTCTGCTTTTATATTATTTTCTCTCACTCCTCCATTTTTGCCCATGTTTACTCAGGTCATCATATTTCCTTCTGTCTTGCTAGAAGACGTTTTTATAGATGTCTTATTAAACTCAATAACACAGAGTGAGGGGACTTTTCTTGAGGCTTCGTCTCCTTCTGTTAGCTCTTAACTTGGTGCTACCTGTGTCAACATGCAATAAACGTGTGAACTTGTGGCCTGTCGTGGATTTATGTATTAAATTGTAAATATATGTGTGCATTCAATTTTGAGCAATTACCTTCCTATTGAAAGAAATCATGTCTTATCTGAGTACTGTATTCAAAAGCTACTTTGGTCTTGAGTGTGCCATTGAAGCGTGAAAGTGAATGCACATACTCTTATTGCACACCTGAGAGACACATAAGGCAGATAAGACCACAAGTGTTCGTGTGTTCTCACCCAGTGTAATTGAAATTCGTAACAGCAGGACCCACAACATTGCCGTATCAAACCCATTAGCTGTGCAGCACTCCGTGTCAGCCTCTTAACCACAAAGGAGAAACTCCAGCTTTCAATATATCATAATAGTGGCTTTTCTGTTAATTTTTTTTTTTCCAATTGCTTCTCCTCAACCTTCACAGTATGGTCTCAGCCCCCCCTTTGCACTCCAATCTGCAATTGAGCAGTCATTCGTAAGCAATTTCAGGAACTCATTTACAAGTGACAGGCTCTTTAAAATAATCTGCTACTATTGTAAGAGTATGTGATTAGCGTTGTCCAAAGTTTTGAGTTACTATATCATCTGTGGATGCACTGGGTGGCAACTGGAACCTTTACAAATTATTGGTGATTTTGCTCCCATACTTGTCCAATGGCTCCTTATAGACTTTTGTAGCTGGAATAACTGACTTTAATGGAAAACATCATCATCATCATCATCATCATCATCATCATGGTGTTTCTGTTTATTTCAGACATGCAAAAAACAAGTGGCGCCA
>JAPQRP010000016.1:22353868-22365461 GCA_037367295.1 Apogon hyalosoma | reverse complement strand
AAACACCGTCATCTTCTACAACATTGATTCACCAGTAAAACCCATGGAGTTGGATCAATGACTGTGGATGGAGACACCTGTTTTATGTTCAGTTAATGATATATTTTACAGAAAAAGCCACTTTTTCTTCAGTTTACTCTGTTTCTGATATAATAACCTTCTATTTTAATCTGAGCTTTAATGAGCATTTACATGATCAGTGAATTGAATATAGGGAAAAAAAAAACAAAACCAACAGATTTTCACTGACAAAACCCCATAATATGGAGGATAATATTACAATAAATGGTGATAAATCACTTAAGAGAAAAATTCATTTGGGAACTGCCACAAAAGTAGCACTGGGTCTCAATGGATTAATTAAAATTAATGAATTAATTTTAATATTTGTAGTGGGTAGCATATTTCAAACTGAATCTAAAACTTACTGTTTTTTTGTTGCTGCGAGCAACTTTTTCCAAAATCAGGTCCGATGGGGGACACCAGAAGGGGGTGGGTCTTTGCCCCTCTATACCCTATTAATCTGGGGCTCTCCAGTGTTAAGTAAGTAAAAATATTTCCAGCCTCCTCTTCTCTCTATGGATCTGCTCTAACATTTCTGGGTCTTGTTAGGTCTCCTCTTTCACTGCCTTGGCCTAAGCTTTTCTATATTTCATGAAAATCTGTGCTGTTGATAGACAGGTTACAATCCATAGAGAGAGGCAGCTAAACAGGAGTGACCATGTCTTTAAAACCTCATCAGAAGACGCATGTGGTCTCCATGGTGACGGTCATGTTTCTATTACTTTAGGGAAAATTACATTGACTTCCATCCATTTCCTTGAGATTTGTCCTCACCTTAATAACTACACCTAACCTTTACTTTGCACACACTGATAGATGTTTTTAATGCTGGCCGGCTGCTGTGACATTAAATCGGTGTATTATGTAGTGTCTGTCTAAAAATCAGTGTGTGTACAAACCCCTTTATGCAAATGATAAACACAAATTCAGAACATTCGGCGTGTTGGTGGCAGGGAGAATAATGGACGACACATACAGAAGCATTCCCTCTGAGACCAGGCTGTGTTAAGGGAGATGGAACATTATGGGCTATATATAGCATTATCTGTGAGTGTGTACATGTTTGTGTGTGTGGTATGTGACAAAGAGCAGAAGCATATACCAGTATAAAAAAGAAAAGTATGTTACATGTTGAGGTGTGTGCATATGAGGCAAAAATGTGCCACTAATGAGTTTTAGTCTGATAGGAGGTCATTACAGTGACAAATAACACAGATGAAGGAACGGGTTACACAGAATGTAGGACACGGTGAAAAGTGGTTTCCTTCTTAGACTAATGTTGTGTTTTCAAGTGCCTCCTCAATCCATGTGTATTTTGTTGTTTGGCCTCATGTTTGTGTTGACTTAGTGCGTGTTTATCAGCTGTAATAGCACCGTGGAATGCGAGAGCAGGAAGCTGGAGTAATTTGTCTCAGAGTTTAAATTGTTTTGCCTCTGTGTGTGACGTGGTAGCAGTTGTGTTTTGTTTGCTTTACGTTATTCGCCGGAATTTTAGTCTGTATATTTTGTTGTTTTTTTTTTTAGCCTTGAAGGGCCCAGATGTTATGGAGGAACATTATCAATGATTTGGAGTTTATCACTGATTTTGGTCTCCACAATATCCTGAAGGAAATAACTGCCCCTTAAGCCATGTCTTTTTGCCGTATTTGTGCAGAGCAGGTAGTTTGTTCAGCTGGATTGCTGTACCCTGAAAATAACTGCGCGCCGTAGCCAAAAATGATGCTTTGAGAGCAGTTGCAGGCATGTGCGGTCACTCCTGTTTGTTATGTCTTATTAGGTCTTATAGAATTGAAATTAACGAGAAAAAAATCTTGGAAAATTTATAGTGGGCCAATCGGTTTGTCAGTTGTAATTTTGAAGCCTAAAAAACTCCAGAACCCCCCCCCCCAAAAAGCTGGTATAGCTGTAAAAGAAGGAAGCTTGAGACCAGAAATGAAAACAATAATGCAATAATAAGTACCATCAAGTCATTTCAGTTAATAAATGTTAATACATACAGTTGTGTTTGATAATAATTTAACACATTATAACACAGTAATATTTGTTCACAGTTAATTATCAGGCCAGCTAATGGACTGTATAATTCAGTATGAGTTAGTGCTAATGTCAGCTAATGCAGCTAAATTATGTTGGTTATTGTGATTAAGTACCAGTAAATTTCATGACCGAATCCTCTGATGGCCTTCTTAGTGCAATTCACCAAACAGTACTACAGCATTATTACCTGTCAGGGAGAAAATATGTTTTATTCAATAAACAAGAGCTCTGAATGTCCGACTCCGCAGCTGAGGTATAACTACCTGTCAGTCAAAGTCCACATAGACGTACTCTCCTGTCATTCACAGTGGCCACTCGCTTATTTCTGCATACATTTTAGGCTTAATAGAATCTTACCATCCTGTACGGCTGTCATAGTTGTCATGGAGGGGAAAATGAACTTTGTCTCAGGCATACATGTTTATTTCAGCTGTAGTATTGGACATTTTAATAGTGGAGTCTACGGGGACTAACTTGCTTTTGGAACTAGCCCCCAGCGGAATCTCAAGAAAATGCAGATTTTGACACTTTAACATTTGCTCCACTTTTTAGTTCCGGAGGGTTAGGGTATCTGTAACTAGTTTTAGTTTTTGTAATAAACTGAAACAATAAAGTCAGTACATTTTGAGGCAATCAGTAAATTTTTCCTTATAAACCAAAATGAGGCTGTTCTTAATTGTCATGTTCCTGAGATCAAATGAGTACAGTGTCACTATAGTTTATGTAAATACCTCAAAGCAGCATATTTTTCAAGTGTCACGGAAATTTTGGCTATTCTGAGCAGCAACTACTTTTTCTTCCCTGGCACTGTGTTGGTTAGTACAGACCGCTGAGACTGACACTAACGCTGACAAAAACCTTCAAATCACAACAATAAATTGGCTAACATGAACACAGTGGCAGGCTGACTGAATGAAATAAATGAACTGCAGATGCTACCAGTGGAAGCTTGTTTTTCTTTTATAAGAGAAAACAGTTCAAGGATGTGGACTGTTTGGCCAGTGAGGCTCTCAACCTGTGCTTTGTAATAGGAGACACTGACGACTGTCTTCTTTTAAACTCATGAAACAAGGGCAATGGAGGTGAGCTATGAGAGGGAGTTGGATTTTGGGTCTCATTATCATAAATATTCTACTTTTATTTATTCCTTTGACATGTATAAATCACTACTAGTTTGCAAAACAACTGCCAACATGCATAGCCAAAACCTAACAGAGCACGCTCCCTCCTTGGATTTCTACTTCCCACTCATAATACACTTCTAAATCTGTCTTTTGATGTGCAGTGTGATTGTTTCAATTTGTTTGTATTATCATGAAGTACTTAAGTCATTAATTAACTTCCATATTTTCTGTGTGGGAATTAGGCAAAGTAAACAATATTCCCACGTCACTGCATAAAACAAACACAAAAAATGCACACACACAAGACATCCGGTGGGCTGATGCTAAACTTATGAGGTCACACAATGTGTGTGTGTGTGTGTGTGTGTGTGTGTTTGCTTGTGTGTGCAGGCCTGTTGCGTATTGTGTAAATTACATAAATGAATGAATATGGGTAAAGTCAATATTTAGAGTGAGCTGCAGCTGCATATAGCAGAGCAGTTGTTTATTTTTAACGTCCCTGTTTTGTGCTCCCTGCGTGCATGTGTGAGTGTTTATGTGCGTACATCTGCTTTACATGGCTCTGACCTTGTATCCTGCATTTGTTTCTCATGTGTATTTGTCTTAGCAATTGTGCCTGTGTGTATGTGTGTGTGTGTGCATATGTGTTTGCATGTGTAGTGACTTCTGTTTGTTACATAAGGAGATTATATTATGTAACTTTTGTTTTTTTTTTTCCTTTTCAAGGAGACCATACAGTGGTAGTGTTTCAGAGCATTTATGTGTGTGTGTGTGTGTGTGTGTGTGTTAGCACAGCGCTGGCTCAGTAGCTGGCATCCCCTGGCGTCCACCTACAACCCCTGGGTGTTTTTTCCATTGCTTCCATATCCCAGTTTTCACCCAGACGCACATACCTACACACAGACTCATATGGAAATACACACACACACGCACGCACACGCACACACACACACACACACACACACACACACACACACACACCCACCCACCTACACACACACACACACACAGGCACTCTCATCAGGACGTTACTTCGTTCTTCCCTGCTTTCTCAATCTTGCTTTTCAGTCTTTCCATCTGTTTTATCAGTCTCTCACAAATGCAGCATTAAATCCCTGTGTCAGCCAGCGTGGACACTGCCTCCTCTTTTTAATCACATTTGGATATCTGCTCAAAACAGTCTGAATTGTTTACTATATTAAACAGCCACAGGGTGAAATGACAGTATATCTACAATGACAAATTTCCACCAGTACAGATTTTGCAATACCATTTCTATCGTGAGAGCCGTTTTTTAGTGTCATGGGGCAAAATTCCATAATTAACTTTTACATATTGTGATTCAAGCAAGTTTTGGCTTTGTTTGCAGGTTTTAGAAGATCCTACCCCATGACATTTTGGCCTATCATAGGTGTTTTCATAGAGGTGGGGAAATAACGTGATTAACAGCTTTTGATTTGGACTGAGAGGAGAGAGCTGCAGAACGAAGTTGTGTATTTTCTTATTCTGTATTAGTTCCCATTGATTTTTTTTTTTTTAACCTCCT
This sequence comes from Apogon hyalosoma, assembly GCA_037367295.1. NCBI lineage: Eukaryota > Metazoa > Chordata > Actinopteri > Kurtiformes > Apogonidae > Apogon > Apogon hyalosoma. The sequence continues at coordinate 22,360,691 of JAPQRP010000016.1, read as the reverse complement.
GCAGCTTTAGGCCAACATTAGACCAACATAAGCTGAAACCTTCCAACTTCTTGTAAAACCCCGCTCAATTTGGCGGCCTATTTAAGCTGCAAAATTTCCAATCTCTACATCTGACATCCCCTGCTGCTTCCCTGCTCAGTGGCTCCGGGGGGAAGATATTTATTCACCACTCTCCAATATCTATATGTAAACATACCAGCAGGGCGAGTCTGGAGGCGAGACAAATACTAACTGTATTCAAGCCCTGTTATAAATCATATCCGATGTGTGTTGTCAGACGGAAATGCTTTTATTTAGCCTTATCACTCTGCTCTAAAGTGAAGCTCAAAGCAGCTTCTACAGCCTGACTTTCATCTGAGAAGTGTCTGAGATTTACACAGATTGCATATGTTTCTTCAAATGTTTAGAATTGCTCACATAATTTAATCTCTGTCTTGTCAGTAAACTTCAAACACTCAAGATGTTTCCAGAAGTCAATAAGTAAGAAGACTGAAGATAATAGGGTTGATGGTTACTTCCAAATCCACATGTGGGCAAACATGAACGTGCATAACTAAAATTCAGTTTTGTGAATAAACCCCATGCACGCTCCCTCGGTGGTGCAGGTAATCATAGACAGCCAAGCTTCTAATATAACACGAGTGACAACCTGTTCAAGCCACACATAGCTGTGACATATACGATCTTCACTGGAAAATGTCGCTAAGACATCTAGCTGTGATAGCCAACATGACAGTTTAGAGGTGTTATATAACCTGGTAAAAAGGTGGCAGCTATGAAAAACCAACCAACCAAGACCATCCTGGAAAAAAGAAAGCGACAGTATACCGCTTCCAGACTGAGACACCACTATTACCAAATGACGTCAATGCAAATATCAATCCTGTATTCATAGTTCTGTGTTACAGTGGAAGATATGAGGGGAAAACATGTAATGATTAAAAGTTGTCCAATGTCACTGTATTTACCTGAAATTATTATAAATAACCAGCAATATCAACTGATCAATATGCTTGCTTGTGCTAGGAACTCCAATTTTTTTGTGACAGTAACTAAGTGGGTGCTTCTATGAAACTGGGTTCATTTTGGTACCTGGCACTTTGCTGACTTTTTAAACCCAATAATAAAAGATACATTTAGACATATTTCCCTCCAGGATGTGCCTAATGATGACCTCAGATAAATGCAAAAAATGTACTCTTGCTATGAGCCATCCCAAAATTAATGACTTTTTAATAAAGTATTGGGTCAAAAATAGGACCAAAACTGAGACAGGAAAAGCCACCTAGGTGTCAGTGCATTTGATCTGGAAAACATGGCTTGAAATTGTTTTAAATAAATAGACACTGTGTTAAGCTTGTCGATCCTAGTGTTTGTTCTAATCCAGACATGCAGGTTTTTCATGAATTGGCAGTCTCATTTCAGGTTTTGTGTGTAACCCATTGTGTCCACTCGTGTTACACACAGAACCTGCCCATTTTAACACAAATAAATCATGTGATTTTGCAACAACGATCATTTTTGTGAAACACTCTGCCTTGCATAATTAGTTTGATTCCCAAAATGTACCTGTAAGAGAATAAAAAGATATAAAAAAAAATAGTAGTGTGTAATTTTCGTGTCCTTTTTATCATGTTACATGCGGATTTTTGTGTAAAAAAAAAAAAATATATATATATATATATATAAAAAATAAAAATGTGTTTTAATCTGAAAAATTGTTTCTCTTTAATCTCAGTAAATATTTATTTTTAAAATCAACCCAAAGTGCTTCCAAACTTGCTTCATAACATTAGTCTACATCTGGTTTAAATTTTTAGCCCCTCTGTCCTGTTTGTAGGACCAGTTTCATAGAAGCGCCCAGTTCCAATTTCTCATCTAAGATTTGTCTCGGTTGCCTACATCCATAACCTGACTTCTATGTGGTGGACTGAGGTCATGTTTTCTGAGTTGTTCAGTCATTTTCTTCTGCTCCTCTACAGTGCCATCAGTGTGCAACCATTAGTGTAGACATTGCATTCCTCAGTATCAGTAAATGAGCTGCTCCTGTTGTGACAGCCTCCAACGCAAATGGCATCAGCAAATGAGCATGAGTGTGATTAGTGTTTTGCTTTATTCTGTTGTTTACCTGTGTTCACAATAACTGCAAGAGTCGAAACAGGGGAAAAAAATGCCAGAATTTTAAAATGCATGCTTTCCTTGTGCAGCTTCCTTGTCTGAAACAAAGGGCTAAAACATATATAGATAGTCTAAAATTGATTTTTTTTCTAACCTTCCATGTGAAGAAATGGTGTGGAGCAGCAGAATCACAACCAGTCTGAACCGTGATTGGTAATTACAGGCGTCTATCAGATACTTAAGTCTCCTATCATTTTGAAAACATCTGTGATTAGCCAAAATCAGGAAGAATCTCTGAAGCTGGAAAATACAAGCAAGGAGCAGATGTAAGTCTCATGTCCTCCAAGAATATGATGAAATGACAGTAATTATGGAATTTTTGCCTGATGATGCTAAAAACCTATCAAGCACTGCAGCTTTAATAAATAAAGTGGTTAAATTCAACCTTTTTTCTTCTGGTCTATAATGAAAGTATATCAGTAACAACTTTGAACATCAACTGAAATTAAACATTATATCAGAGTCCATTTTTTATTTATATGATCTCTTGTGCAGCCCCTGTGGTCGAGCAGTTATGAAACCTTTTGTGTAACACAACAAACTACCTGCTGAGGCAACACAACCCTGTGTGACCACCGCTGACCAGGCTGTCTGCATCTCTCAGCGATGACAGCATCTTTAGCCCACAGTTTTCCCTAAGCGAGTGTGTGTGTGTGTGTGTGTGTTACTGTGTGTCATTTGTATAACAGTATTTCATGACACACTTCTGCACTCACCGCTCTACTAACCTCCAGCCCATTGCTTCTCCCCTCACTCAGTCTTTCTCTCTCTGTCTTGGCCCCCCTCCTCTGTCCTCAATTCTGTTCAGGCAATAATAGAATGACATTTATCATAATCTTTCTTGCTTGCCATAGCTCTCCCTCCTGCTGTCTTGTCCTGGTTTTACCGCCCGCCAGTTTGTCCATCATCACCTTCTCCTCTGCCTCCCCATCCTCTCTGCCCCCCAGGGATGGAAAGAATTAATTACAATTATTCTACATACTGTAATGAAGTAGATTTTTTTTTGTGTAATTATACAGTTTGTGAATTTTTTTTTTTTTTTAAAGCTCCATCCGTGCATCATTTGACTTTTTACTTTTCAGGCATTGTGGTAGTTTGAGGTGCAGATCCCTTTAGCTTTTATCTGGAGGATTAACTCAAAAGATGATTAACACAAATCTGCTTGATTAGCATTGCCTCTGTTTAATGAAATCCAGGCAATCACAAATTGTACTGTCATGCTTTAAAGTCTTGAATGGAAAAGTCTGCAAATCTTCTTGGGCTAAGGGTGTTAAAACTGTATCACAACAACCTGTCCCTAAATGCTCCACTCAGATTGCACATGTTTATTTAATATTGAAAAGTGTAGTTGTTGGATCCTCATGTAAACACTGACTTGGCTCTCAGTATTTATAATGGAAAAGGAAGGATGTTTTCATCCAGTGACAGTTTTAAGTTTCAAGGAATGTAACTGTGATTTTAAACCTCCAAAACCCACACTGGATTCTACTAATCAGAGTAGGGCTGGGAAAAAAATTGATTTAATTGAAAGATCGAATTTATAGATGACATCAAGTTTTATTTTTAGAAAATCAATTTTCTTATCATGCAAAAAAAATACAGGTATTTTGAATTTGCCAACAACACATCCTTCCGGGTTCCCATAGTTCTATGAGTTCAAACCCTCCCTCCCCTTCCCCCATATGAATCAGACTCACAATAAACAACATGGCAGAGACAGCCAGTGGTAGAGAGCAGCTTATTCCCAAGAACAGTTCTATGACTTCAGCTGTTTGGAACTGGTTTGGATTCGCGGCATCAGATATGGAACAGGCAAATCCTCACTGTAAAATATGTGAGGGTGCATGGTGCATGGCCACTTTGTTGATACCAGTGACTGCCTTTGCTTTTTTTAAGGTCTGTCTCAATGCACTTAAACCGAAAGCAATAAAGTTAATGTTTTTTTCAATATATTTGCAGTCTGCACTTGTGTTCTTTTAAACAGGGGATTGAAAATTGAATCAAAAATGGAGCTTTTCATTAAAACATTGGATATTTTGTTTAGGCCATATCGCCCAGCCCTAAATCAGAGGAGGTAAATAAACCTGTCTTTGTGGTACTTCATTTATTCAGAGAAGTTAAATTTCCCCACCTATTAATCCCATATCATTAGTTTACAAATGGAGCCAAATGAATTGCAACTTATTTTTGGTGTATTGATCTTCAGAGCAAAATACAGAAATATTAACAACAATAAGATCAGAGATGCTGACATGATTTATATTTGTAAAAGGAGAACAACACGGTGCCTTTTTGTGGGGAGTTTTAATGTTCTCTCCATGTCTGTGGGGGTTCTACCTGAGTACTCTGGTCCAAAAATGTGAACCACAATAAATTAATTGGTCAGTCTAAATCGACTGTAGTTATGAACATGAGTGCGAACGGTTATCAGTCTCTATATGTCAGCACTGCGATGAACTGGCGACTCATTCAGGATGTACCAGGGTTTATCTTCACCCACTGTTAGCTGGGATAGACTCCAGCATCCCTGTGACCACCCTGAGGATTAATCAGTTTGGAAAATGAATGAATTTTAATGAATGAACTTTTGTCTTGAGTCAAAATTGGATCATATAACGCTGCTTTTTGGACACTATTGGACTCATATCTACAATACTTAGTAATAGAACTGATTGGGCATTCTCTGTGGGTTCCTTGCTGTTCATTTTTACACATCGCTATTTGATATGTTGTGTTTCAAAAGAGCACCAGATAATGATTGTGAAAACTTTGTGCAATATTTCCTTGTCTGTGGTGTTTATGTGGGTTTGGGTTAGGCTTAGGCGTGCCTTCTCTGCCCACTAAGGCTTCTCATGAGCATCCGTTCAAGCTACATTTTGCCTCTGGGTCATCATGTTCTGTTCTGTATTTAAAGCACAAGGAATCTCTGTGTATTAAATATCAACATCGGACTTCTTGTATCCATAAAGCCTTGTGTTTGGGCTGTGTCCTTTTGATTAGCTGGTTCAAATTACTTCTCTGTCATTAGCTCCGGCATCATTTAGAAATCTACAGTTGCAGACATGGGTATTATGTGCTACCGGCACTGATGTCACTCCTGCAATGTGGGCTGCACTCTGTGTTAAAAGAAAATGCTGCAAACACGCTCAACAACACCATTTTAAAATCGTTCTATTAAAAACTAATTAGCCTACATGTTTGCAGTCAGGCGTTAAAAGTGTAGGAGTATGAATGACAGCAGGAGTGTGATTTTCAGGTTCAGGATCATGAGCGTTTTAAGTGTATTTGACAGTTTGTGGATACACATGAATGCTATCTAAGTGTTTCAGCCTGGGGGGCCTCTTTTTGTAGATGCAAACTACTGTTAGACCAAACTATTAAATTTTTGCCCTCGTTCCAAAACAGACAGTATTCCTAAACTGTTTACATGGCTAATGAAAATGAATATTCCTGTTTACATGCAGCTGTGCATATCCGATTAACATAAAGTAATGGCTAGAGCTGTGAGGCCATTTTTCTGTTTTGAAGCAAAGTAGGATTTATTTCAAGTTTTCCACCAGTGTCAGACTTCGACTATGCGAACACAGCCTCTCTCTTTCATTTCTTACACCACCCTCTTGGAAAGGTCAGTATTGCAATATCTGTGCATGTACAAAAAGTTGTTCATATCGAAGTCTTTTATAATCTTAAAGTAGATATGCTTCTTTCTCCGTCTGACTAGAAATGCAGGGCTTTCTTTTGGGCATGTGTCTATACTTCAGCTTTGCAAAACTGTTGGCAAGTTGCTTAGTAAATACACAGAGCTGAACATGAACAGGCAAAAAGCTGTGTGTTGCAAACTGCTCTTAAAACCCCAAATGAGACACATACTTTGAATGTGCTTGTGCATGTCCAAAGAATGACCCTAAAACCTGAATAATGTTGCCTTGTGTTTTCCATGTCTCAATCAGAAAACAGTCAAAGCCATATTCTGAATCAACGTGGAATATCAGTGCTCATGTAAGCGTTAATGTGAGTTTACCAGAAGGTCACTTTAAGCCTTTAAAGGGCACTCAAAGAAATACTTTCAACCTTAGTGTGTTGTTGGAGGACAGAACAAGAAATTTTTACAAAAATGTTTTATTGTTATGTAGAAAATTAAGGTCAATGAAGTTACCATATTTGATTCCTTGCCCATATGTGAAAAAAAACAAAGAAAAATCCAAGAAGTATATTTAAAAAAACACAAGAAAACACAAGTAAGGTGAAAGGAACATGTATTTTAGAACATTAGACCAACATAAGTGTGGATCCAGACACCTGCCAACATCCGCATTATCCCTTTGAACATCATTACTGACATTAGTACCCAGGGTGCGATTTGTTGGGGGGGATGGAGGAGTTCAGCCCCCCCTCTAGGTTTTTACATCCCTACTTCTCCTCATTGAATTTCATCCTCAGAGGGGGAACAACCAACCAAATGACAAATTCATATGGCCCAACATTTGTATGTCCATTGGATACAGGTTAGAAGTTGTGAACATTTCGTGTAAGATCCGCTGTATAATAGAGGAATGGGAGTTGGATGTTGAAAGTATGTAAAGTTTCACTTTTGTTTCACACCATGATTAGTTAGTTATGGACCACACCCCCACATATATAACTC
>JAPQRP010000016.1:22324185-22346139 GCA_037367295.1 Apogon hyalosoma | reverse complement strand
CTCCTCTCCTCTCCTCTCCTCTCCTCTCCTCTCCTCTCCTCTCCTCTCCTCTCCTCTCCTCTCCTCTCCTCTCCCCATGTTTGTTCAGATAAAAAAAAAAAAAAGCAAAACACTGACTATTACATTTTCATTATCCCTGCTAGTGTCCTTCACCTGGGGTTGCTAGGCAGCGGCTGAAATCATATTGAAAGTGGAGGTATAATGGCAGAGCGGTGTGCATATAAGGTGTTTGTGTGTAGACTAACATACCCGGTAAGACATCCCACTGCCCTGTCATGTCTGTGGGTGCACTGCTTTTTGCATAGGGTTGCATAACTGCTGTCTGGTCCAGTGTAGGCCTTGTCTGACATGACTGTCTGCTCAGGAGCCTTTACTGACATTTCCACTGTTTCTTCAAAGCAAACACACAAAAAACACACTCATGGTCATTCACACATATCTACACATATCTGCACATTCACGTGCACACATGTTGTTCACATTGATCGTATCTCAGGATAAGCCACCTGAGAGGCACTACCTCACTCTAATTGCCTTATAGTCAGTTCTTCAAAACGCTTTCCCTCTCCTGCCTCCTCGCTCTCTCCTTCTGCGGAGTCGCCACTTCTCTGAAAGATTCATCAAGCCATTTACTAAACATCTCCTTTTCAGAAGCGTACAGGGCTGCCATCCAACTGTCTCCGCTCCCCTCCCTCCCTCTCCTCATCTTTGTTTTCGTGTCTCCTTCCCACAGTGAGAGCAGGAATAGAGCACTCAGATGTCAGCCGATTTTTTTTTTTTTTTTTTAAGTGGAAGATGATTGGGTCTCTGTCTCTATACCTGACCTCGGCTCTACTTCCTCTCCTCTCTGTTCTTATTTTTCTGTCTCTCTTTTTACCCTCCATGCATTACTTTTTCCCTATAAGGCTCAGTTTGGGTTTCTCTACCAATTTCCTCCACTGTTTTTTCTAATCTTTCTCCACTTCCATATATGTTCCTTTTTATTTTTTTTGCTCCTCATATATCCCTGCCTTCTCTTTGCCCTCTTTCTCCCCTTCTCTTCCTCCTTCCCTTACTTCCTTTCTCTCTTGATCTTACTTCCTGCTTAATCTCCCCTCTATCCTCTCTCCTTAAGTGTGTGTGTTTGTTTATCTGTGTATGTGTGCACATTTGTAGATATGAGTGGAGTCGGAGGCCCACCAGAGAAGCCGGGAAGCTCTAAGCTGTTACATAACAAATATCCTCTTGACTTGGAAGTGTGTCATTGCTTTGGATAAGGGCCCCTTGTGGCCATTGCCTAAAGACCCCTCCAGGCCTCCCTTGATAGCATTAATGCTCAGATGGAAGGGCAGAAAAGAAAAGGGACGATAAAGGCAAAGAATTGAGTAGGGATGGAAGAAATGGAAAAGGGCAAGAAAGGACGGGAGACAAAAAAGAGAGGTGATCAAGAAAGAGACGTAGATAAACGTCATAAAGCAGAGGGGGGTTGGGGGGGGTTGCGCCCGTTCAGAGGGTCGGAAGGACAATCACTGGTGGGATTCAGCGGGACTAAAGAGAAAAGCGAACAGAGGACAGACTCGGAGTGGGAGAAGATTTAGAGGTTAAAGAGGTGAATCTGCGAGATTGTCTAGACATGAAGGAGAGGTAGCTGTCCATCCGTGTGGTGAGGTTTGGTGTGTCCTCTGATGCCACAGTGACTTTAATTTATGGTCACTGTGTCACAGACAGCAGTGAATCAGTGGGGCAGAGACGCTGTAATCTTTCATCCTGATGCAACTCATTCTAACCAGACCAAGCAGCCACGTAACATTAACTTCGGTGGAGGATTACTTTTAAAATGTATCTCACTACAGTTCCCTTAAATGCACAATATTTAATCCTTTCTGTCATTCAAAACAATAATAAGAGACAGAGACGTAGATGATGCATGAGTCAAGCAGTTCTTTTCATCTCCACTAACGTGAAAATGGATCTGGTCTTAGTCTGGATTTAGTTTAATTTGCATTACATTTTAATATTGTTGTTATTAAACGGGATATGACGGCATCGACAAATGTCAGACATATACCTGAGATGCTGATGTTATTATTATGTTTATTAGATGATATTATTTGTTGCTGCACAAAGTGGACAAAAGTATTGGGACACACTGAATTCAGTTCTTCCATTGTTAACAGAGGGCTGCGCTACAAAGCAATAGTGACACACGTCATGTTATTGTTTTCGAAAGCAGAAAACATTTTTGTTTCATCTTTAGGATTTATTTCATTTACATACTCATTGACTCATCCCACAAAATGCCTCAGTTTATTTTTACTTAATTTTACTCAGTGCTGAATCGTTTCATCATTATAATCATTTTATATGTTCTACCTGTAAATTTCTGACATATTTGTCATGTTCTGACTATGAATGATAATTCTGAGCACCATCTGGGTTTTTTAAGTGAAAAATCTGGGTTTAAACTTAAATTAAATATTTATTTGACATTTATTATGATAATTATTGACAACTGACGTACAATTTTATCATGACAATATTTCAAATGAATGGAAATGGGAAGTGTCATGTGTATCAATATCTTTTATCAATATAGAGTATTTATTGAGAATGAGAATGAAATGGCATAATGTGAATAAGACTTCCATCTAACAGCCCCTCAGTACTTATATATGATATTCCGTAATGGAATATAAACTGTTCCTTTATTTCTTTTTTCCATTTTCTTAAACGACTTGTTAGCTGTTATTTGGTTTTTATTCTTTTGTAAACTAATCATTTCAAGTGTCTTTTGCCAGATTTTGCCACACATCTGCACATAAGAAAACCCTGATGGTCACAGTTTTTATGTTTGCTTTGACTTTGCCATACTTTGTCACCAGTAGTTCAATAATTACTTCCAAAGCTGTGTATATTTAAATAGAACGTGACTAAAACTTGCATCACATGGATTTTGCTCAACAGTAGTAGTAAAAAAGTAAACTCCCATGATCCCACATCAGACTTCATAATATATCTAATTATTGCTTTGATTGAGGGACCCCTACTAGGAGAAATTAAATATAATACATTTAACTAATTTGATTTTAAGAATTTAACTGCATTCTGATCTCGATCTATGTGAAGTGTAACTAATTGCTTATATATAGTCACATTTTGTATTCTGTTTTTTCATGCAGAGACACACATTTGAACTATTTAATTGTCTGTCATGACATTTCATTTCCACCAGTGTGTTTCTTTCTTTATTTCGAACACGCAGAGAAACAAACTAAAACAAAAAAAACATTTAAATGAACAGAATCTGTCTTCGAATATGAGCAAGTCTGAATTTTCATGATTGAAAAGGAGTAGGAAGAAGTATAAACTTATTTAATCCTACCCCTCAAGTACTTTTATATCTTTATCAATAACTTTATTCGTGAATCAAACAATAAGTTTTCGTAATTTAACATTCAACCCACAACTAATACATAATACAGTAATTGAGTTATACAATGTTTGGCTGTATGTTTGGCTTTAACTTGTGAATTTGTTCAATTTTTTCACAAAGCTGCCAAGCACAGACGAAACCTTGCGAAGGTACGAGAGACATCAGAGTTATAGAACATTTTATTGGATGACTCACACAAATATAATGACGAGGAATGCGCTGTATTCCCACCTACTGACTAGAACACAGACGCTTCTCGTCCCCGATATCAGTTAATCATTATGGTTTGCACGACTCCCTCAAAGTGTTTATCAGATTTTTATCCTCTACCACTCTTTCTGCTCTTTCACGCCGACTCCGCTGCTTTTTCAGCACATTCTGTCCGCCTCATCTTTCAGTAAGCTCCATCAGTGCACAATGTCTAGTGTGCATTTTAGCAGGAGATAAGGTAAATCAGGCTTATAGACACACATGCACTAGCTCGTAACAAAAGGGCTGCAGCGTCCTACAACTATTGTGCATATGTCTAGATTCAGCTTTTGGTTAATTTATAACACCTGTGTGACCCAAAAAAATGTGTTGTTTGGAATCCTGTTTTACCTTACAGCAAAACCTGTGTACTGTCAATCCAGGATTGGCATGCAGGGGGTGATCAGTATGTTTTTGTCACAATCAAACCTTATTATTAGTAATCAACAAGACTAATAATCTGTATATTTAGAAATGATGTGCAATAGCTGAAACATATAAAAACAACACAACTCAACACAAAGCTTTGTTGTTCAAGTTCAGTAATATTTCAACAATATTTTCAGTTTTCACATTAAGATTCAAGAAGGTTTATTATGTGCACACATGAAAATTTGCCTACAGGTAGTTCTTGGCTAGATAAAAAAAACACTCAAGAATATGTACATCAGGATGAAAACACTAAAGAATATGTATATCAAGACTATGTACATGATATAATAGAAAAGAAATGTTATGTAAAAACATAGTATGTACAGTGTCTGTAGTTAGGATGCAATTTATGTGCAATATTGTGTGCAAATAAATTAAATTACAGGGATTCTAAATACAAAAATCTACAAGTAAGATAATATTCTCCCACCTTTACAGACTTTTATGAGAAAACAAAAATAAACAAACAAAAAATAATAAAAAAAGGTTGCAAAAAAATTCCCCCCAAAATATAATCTTATAATCAGATGTAACTATCAGTATCAATACTGATGCCTTTTTGATCCATTTTCCTTTATATGTCAATGTTCTATTTTAACAAAAAGAAATTTACAATACAATTTTTGGTGTAAATCTTTAGTTATATTTTGCAGCTCCTTGGTATTTTTATTTATTTGCAGCAGTTTACAGCATAAAAAATAAACTTATTTAGCACAATTTGAAGTTGTCTATTAACATGATATCAATAATAATAAAAAAAATCTATAAAAGCTGGTGTATGTGCTGCATGCTCTGGCACTGAAATACACCAGTGTTGAAATTTAGTGTCAAAGGACATCCAATCATCTCACTATCATTTTCTGTAATCATTTAGTCCTCTGTAGAGCCCTGGGTGGCTGGATCTCATGCTAGCTGACAATAGACGAAGGCGGGGCACACCCTGGAGAGGTTGCTAGTTCATTATAGGTCTGACATATAGAGACAAACAACAATTTCACATGTAGAGCCACCAATTAACCCCTTAAGGTCCCTGCCTTTGGACTGTGGGAGGAAATTGAAGACCATGGAAAGTCTCCACAGTGACAACATACAGATTCAACACAGAAAGGAAGCGTAACGAACCACTGCACACGTATCAATGCAGTTCATTCTATAAAAGTATTGAAGTTCGGTACAGAGCCCTCGAGTCCGATAACTGGTTGATCCCTGTTGCCACAGAGCACGAGTGGTCACAATAGGGGCAAGAGGAAATTGAACTGTGTGGAAGCCGACTCTATAGTAGAAACACATTACAGCTGCTTGTGCGTAAATTAATCTTCTCTGATGTTAGAAAAAGCAAAGCAATAACAGATTATTAGCACTGCAAGATTAGACTGCAGCTACATTTCATACAGGATAAACAATGACAAGACAGGCAGAAACAACGGCAGCTTATTAACCCATAAAGACCCAAACAGCCACCTTTGACCAAAAGCATCTACTGATCTAACATGTTTAATACCTGTCCATCCATTAATCCTATCAATACATAAATAATTGTTGTAAAATGCAGTTTGTCATCTTTTCGTGGTCATCAGATATGACCCATCTGGACGTTCAGAGGCTCCATAGTGAACATGGAATCACCGTCATCTTCTACAACACTGACTCACCAGTAAAATCCATAGAGTTGGATCAGTGACAGTGGATGGACAGATTTGATTTATGTTTAGTTGATGATGTATTTTACGGAAAAAGGATCTTTTTCTTCAGTTTTGATATAATAACCTTTGAATTTGCTTCTTTTTTTTTTTTTTCATGAGTATCTAAATTAACCTCCTAAGATCCAGCTATGGGTTTTCTGCCATTGGTTGTGGCCAAGAGTTTCACAGCTTTATAATAAAAACAAAAACAAAACTGTCCACCACAAAGGACATTCCATAAAAATGTTAAAAAATGCATCTGAAAAAACTGTTGCATCATGATGTTTCCAATATAGGCAATTATTTAATAAAACAAAAGCCAGAACTTGTACTTTCCTAGGTATCAGGAGGTTAATTATAGGAAATTAAATGTAGGAAAATACACAATTTACAGTGAAAAGCGATACATAGGATATTATTATAATACATGATGATAAATCACTCAAAAAATATTAAATAGAGCAAAAAAAAAAATCATTTGAGAACCCACAAAAATGGCACCGGGTCTTTATAGATTAAGTTGTGAAGAGGAAAATGTTTTCGACTTTACAATGGATTTACTCCTATTTTATTTGCCAAATTACAGAGGATAGGCTTCTACCACAACACAACTTTATGTTCTCACTCTGCTTTGGAAAATCCCTGTCCTGGTTCCATGGTTACCAAATGAACTTGCATGACTAAGTAATTACACTCATCACTGAGCAGATTGTGTTCTTGACAGTTTGCAACGTCTGCTGACAAAAAAGGTCAAAATGACTGTTGAAGAAAAGGTCTTTTCCATTTCAGGCCTCTTTTCTGCTTTTAGGATGCCCTGACCCCAGAAGGTCTGTGTGAGTGCCCTTGCGTGGGCTGTCATGTCGACCGTTATACACAGTGGTCCTCACCGTCCTCTGCTGTGGATTAGTGATTGTAGGACTGTGGATGCTGGCATGCAGCACAATAATCTGTTGCGGTAATCTACCGCTGATGTGCTGAGGGATCATTAGCCAGATCATGGGATGAGATTGGGACTGGATTTATGCATCTGCCAGGTGTTTGCCGGGTGTGTGCAGCTCTGGGTACGTGTGAACATTATGCAAAAGTTTAACAGATTGATCAATGGATGGAAAGACTGAGACAAAGTCCACACCCGGCAAAGTTATGAATGGATTATGTGTGAATGTGTTTGTGGGTGTGATGGATTTGTACTCTGATGTTCCATTGTCTCTCAGTTCAGTTCAGTCAAAGTGTAGTGATGCATCAGCTGGTCAAGGTCACTGTATGTGGTAGGGGGCAGTGCAAAAGTTAAAGTCCATCGATATCCAGCAGTATTGATCCAGCATTATTAAGAGAGGTGATCATTTTCCTGAAATTATCACTGAATAATTTTAAGAAAAAAATCAATAAAAAGGCAAAAAAAAGTCTAACTTCAGCTGATCTTTCATAACACCAAAATTTTACTTGGTAATTAAGATACAATAATGCAAATATACAGTAAAAACAGGAATGACCCAGTATTTAGTGGAGAATCAGGTCTGATGTTCCTTACATTTTATATGTAAGGACATTGTTTCCTAATAGCATTTCTTTGCACATTATGCAAATATTACTTTTTTTCTCATTCCTTCTGTAATTAAGACACTTGATTACCTGACTGGTAACACCAAGGGATTATGGGTATTTGTCTTCTCTGTGTGTTACTCTAGGAGTCTGAAGAACAGCAATGGTGCTCAAAAGGTCACGGCTGAAATAAAACCTAATACAGGAGCTACACCGGTGTGCAGATTTTTTTCTTGTTTTATTCCTGTTACATTTATTGTTCGATGTCCAGCACCATTATGCCTTGATGCTCTATCCCATGACAGTTGAGATCAACAGTTTAATTGTCTTTTTCTGTTCATTTAATTCTAATAGTGTAGTGCCAGCCCAGTAGTACTTTATTTATACATATACAGCACACGTAATGAAGAAGAACCACTTTTTGACATTGAATTCTGGTTGTAGAGTTAAAATAATCAAAGTAATTGCAAATTACAGTAAAATAACTACAAATAGGCGATTATGTAATATTTGTAATAAGGCCTTCAAAAAGATTAGATGTTTTTTTGGGCGATATACTCCTGACTAGATGTCTAGATGATGTGACAAGTTTCTGGGAGGAACAGAAATATGGCAGGAGCAAAATAAAACTGGTCCGTGGCTGATATGATTTTTTTTTGTTGGGAGACTTTTGAAGATTTGAGGTTTGTCGAATGCCTCAGTAATCAGAAGGCTTGAAACATAAAGTTCTTTCTTTTTCTTGTTCGAACAAGTTGGAAAGATTCTATTATATTCCCAGCAGATAACACACTTCATAGCAGACAGAACTACTTTGCACATGTTAAAAAAAGTTATATTCTGATTGAATCCTTTGGGGCATGTAAATACACATCTTTTCAAATCACTTCATGTCATATTCATGTAAGTATGTGATTCGGAATGTCTAATCAGAATGATTTCAATCAGTTGAAGAAATATTGTCCATGAAACTGCAGCTAATGAGGCCGAATCCCTGCAGCCGGGATACAAAATCTTTCTTGAAAGACGGAAAAAGTTCCTCAGTTGTTTAATTGCTGCCTCTGCGGTCCTTTGACTTCACTGATCAGAAAGCTGGCAGTGAAGCTGTGTTGTTTAAATCACACACAGAAAAAGCATCTCATAGCTGCAGCTTCTGGCAGGTTTTTCCACTGATCAGGCTTTGTTGTTTATTTATTTCTATAGCGTCTCAGTATCAAGCTCATATAAGAGTGATTGAACTGTGTTTTGTGAGTTTTTCTGTGTCCACACTTATTTTCTGTGGCTCTCTTTATAAAATAGATTGAATAGCTTGGGTGAAGAGCCAGCTGCTGTGGACACTTCATCTGCTATCATGCATGTTTTATACAATAACCTATTGTTCCGTATCAATTCAGCGCTTTCCCTTCGCTTTTCTGCATCTACACTTGTTGCATCCCAATCATCCTTTCATCTCTTATATTTTTGAATTTGCTCATTTTTTTAGGCTTTTTTTTGTTGTTGCAATTTTAAGCTGTGATCTCATCCTTTCATTTAAAACTTGTGTGTCTTGTTTGACCTTTTATGCATTTCTTTTCTTTTCCCGCTAGCTTTCGGTCCTATTTCCCTTTGCAATCTCTCCATCTGTGCTGAGATTTTTTCCCTGGTAGCAACTCAGTGATGGAGAGAATGATCAAATCTGAGCTAAAGAGAGCGCGGCCGTAAAACAAACTGGAGAGAGGGAGATGGAGCTTAAAGCAGGCTGTGGATTATAACTGATAGATGCCCTTTTAGGCCAAACGGAGCTCTGCATTAAAAGCTTTATGAGGACGAGGCCATACTTTCCTGGATGGCATTGTCTGTCATGCACCAAGATGTCAAAGCGACAGTGGAAACATGCGCACACGCACATAAGCACACACTGGATTAGTAACGGCAACCACGACAATATCAGCGCTCCCCAAACGGCTGTGCTGCCCCAAAGCATCACTAACACAACCAGACCTCAGAGATGGACACATGACCACCCCCGCCCTGGGATGTCCACCTAAATACCCGCTGACCTGCTTTCTCTAAGCTTGTCCGTTCAGCCTCCTCACTGACCAACGTAATAAAAAGTCATTTTGTGGGACAGTTATATGAATGAAGAAAAACAACCAAACGGCTTTTATTGGAAAGTCTGACCTCTCTTCCCATCTCTGTCTCTGTGGGTGTTGGGGGTGAGTGAATATTGGAATTGAAAATCAATACATATTTGTGTAGTGAATGGGCGGAGGCAATGATTTTCAGTCCTCCCCTACTCTCTGCCTCATTCGCTTCTCTCTGAGGTAATCACTGTTGTGTTTGTCATGTCCTCATCTCTGTGTTGTATATTGATTTCCCCATTTTTTTTATTCTTTTTCCAAAACATTGGGTTTTATGAAACCAATGGTTTGAGTTCACTCAGATGTTTTAGTCCCAAATATCATGAATTTATCGCTGTTCTTGCAGCAAGGCGAACATATCGTGCACAACAACTTGTCCCTGACATTGTCTCCAACTTTATGAAACCAGCACACAGACATTCACAGCCAGGCTCAGAACTTTAAGCTCTCTTTTTTCATTCTTTATGCAACTATTTCTCCCACTTTTCATGTGAATGCCGCACATGAGCAATCCCTTCTTTGTCTGCCTGAAAATATGCATTTCATCTTCTTATTTAAACAGCGCTGCCCCTACTTTCCTTGATGACCTACGTTTCACCCCATACTCCAATGTGCATTTGATTTCTGACATGGTCTCACAGCAGGTTATGTAAACGTCTTCTGAAAGAAAGGCATCATGGGAATATCATTCCGTTTATAACAATTTAACACACTGATTAAACGTTAACTTTTCATCCAGCCCATTAGTTTCAAAGTGCGTACATTGGAGGCATAATGTCATATGGTGAATGTCACGGTGTTTTATAAAATAATTCTTCAGACATCTTGCTAAAAAAGATAAATGTCAACCTTCTGGTGATGCTGAAGGGAAGGCCAGAGGATTAAGTCGTAAGGAGATATTCATATGAGGAATTTGAATATATGCTCTAAATTATGCAAAAATCCATCTGTCAGCTGTTGAGCGATACAGAAGGGTGAAAAATTAAAGAAAAACTTGATGGTTCTGCCATTATAATGCGACTAACCACAGGGCACAAGGGTTACAGAATGGTTCGCTGAGTATGAACATGATGCAAATCATAAGCTATGGCTGTCACAGTCATCAGATCTCAACTAGAGGTATGAATATTCATTGGCCTAATGATTCAATTTGCCTGTGACTCACCTGTTAATGACTGAAAGACAGTCATTTTTGAAGCAGGTTTTTTTTTACTTGAAATAGCTATTTTATACTAATTAGTAAAAGAGTCAAATGAATCTGGACTAATTTAATTTATTCTAAGCCAGAACTTTAGTCAAATGAATAGACAAGAGAATTAACCTAACATACTGTGCATATTTTAGGTGATGGAGGAAACCAGAGGTGGAGACGGTCAAGTCAATCCCTACTTGGATCTTTTACCCAAATCCCTAAAATGACTCATGACTCACAGATCTGTGTTCATTTATGCTGATCAGTTGATTATTACTGCATTTAAATTCCAAACAGCGTCACCCACAAACTTCCCGCAACTTTTATAACCTAATAACATCACATATGTTCATAGAGGCTGTCAAAAGTCTGATGAATTACAATAAAGAGTGGATTTGTAGGGTGGAAAGGGATTGATCTGCTATCTGTGAGCCAAGAGAGACAATTGAGTGAATCCCGACTTGGATCTCTTACCTGAGATTCATTCACACACTGACAAGATCTGCTATAATGCCTCAGCCTTGGGTACATATACAGTCTTCTAAACTGTGAATCCTCTGATTCAGATTTGTCTTTTTGGGTGTGACTGGAAAATTCAGGCTCAAAATTGGGAATTTCAGTGACTCGTACAACCCGATTCCTATCAGTGAGTGAATCAGAATCATTCGGATCCTTAAAACTAGGCTTACACTGTCGGAAATGACAGCTAGGGGTATATCCCCGAACACCCCCAGTCCTTAACCAGACAACTATGATGTCATGACGTAAGGCATCCTCAGGTCATGACCTTTCATTTACACTTGATTTGACGTCAATCAGACAAATTGTTCCAGAGATATTTGAACAAAAGAGTGTTTAGTGATTTTAAACTTGTGAGCGGCCCCTTGTGGCCAATCTGGAAATGGTAAATCGTCCAAACTTGAATCGGTTCTACCTCTCCATGATATTCATTGATATGGAAAATATGGAAATTCTTAACTGAATATTTTTCAAGTTATCGCGTTCACACAAAGGATATCTGGCGGCGGCGGTGGCAGCAGCGGTCGGACCAAAAACATGATATCCCTGAAACTCCCATAATTACAAGGCAAACTTGCAACTTTTTTTTATATGAAGCAACAGTGCTACCCTCTGAGTCACCTCTCCACTTAAAAACAACGGTTTTACAAGTCATACTGGAATAGTCTATACATTAATGTAAGGACTACTCTACTTGCTTTACTCAGACTCAGAGCCGATTACCTGTTCTTTGTTCTTGCTGTAGAGTACAGATAAAGCCTTTTATGTAAAGTGAATTCATTAGGGGAGCCTATGCTATTTTTATCATTCACTGCTGATCTCGGCTTCCCTCTGCCATATCTCCACTTAAAAGTAACATTAGAATAATGTTCACCCACAATTCAGTCCAAGAGGAGGATTTTCCAACTTAACAAGGTAACTCTACAGCTTTTTTGTTCAGCCAAGGCCGGACAGATATTAATCAGTGTTAGTACGCTGTCATTTGATGTAGGCTTCAAACTCCCAGTTATGTTCCGCCACTATTCCACATTGTGATGCATCTTTGAATTGAGACATTTCCACACTTTTCGAACCCATGTGAACACCTCACTGAGATTTTGGATGAGTGTATTAGGCAACACTCTCCACCTTCATCATGCAAACACCAAATGAAGGAATATATTTTATTTATATTTGGTGTCCCCTCCTTCAGTAGAGTTCAGAGAGCTGTAGAATAAATTGGAATAATTGGATTATAATAATTGGATAATAATTGGAATAAATTCCAAGAAACACCTAATGTGCCCTAGAGACTGTACTGTATGCTTTTTCCTATATTTATTACCCATAAATGTCGTGTATATCCATATAAAACCTTTGAATCCTAATTAAATGAGACAGAAAATACACTGAAAACCTTTGCGGGACATTTCAGAGGTTGTAGTTTCTTCTTAATGAATGTGGTCTTTCTTGTCAATGAATACATTTCTTTACTTGACCTTTACATCCATTCATAGTTTTATCATGTAGAGCTCAATAATACAGCCAGGAACAATACGTCTGGCTCACTTCCATGTACCAGGTGTGCAGCTGACAGCGACTGTCCTCCTTTCTGCTCCAGTGATGATCCATCCACCTCCTTTCCACACTCACCCCATTTATTCTGAACCAAGACTCATTCACATGCATCTCGTGCAGGAGGAACTAATCAGGGAGTGTGAATGAGACTTTGTATCTGTATTGACCCTCCATGGCTTCCTTTGTAGTGGATGGCTGCCTAAGGTGTTTGATAAGCCTCTTCCAAGAAGCTCTGTGGGAGGTAAAGACTGTCTGTGGAGTTTGCACGCTCAGAGCTGTCAATTTTGTCAATTTTATATTAGCCAAGCACAGATCACTGCAACCCGCAGAATATAGAACTATTATCTCATTTTTGCATGGCATTTGAGTTGCAATCATCCAATTATGTGTCCTGATGTGACATTAGGTGCTGACATTTAGAAGTTTTGATGTCACAATTTTGTCATTTTATTCCTTAAAGAATAAAAAAACTCCTAATGAACTTGGACGCCGAATTATCAGTTAATCAATTCATTAACAGTTTGGCTAAAATCCTCATCAAATGTTTAGCAAAACTCACCATCTAAAGCCAAAAAATTTCAGTTTACTCAGTTCGTCAGTCATTACTCATATCACACAATAGCTAAAATACTTACTGTTTGTTTTCTTGTGCTGAAAGAAGAGGTAATAAATCGTGTAGAACTGACGCATGCGGGCTCACCAGTTGTGTCACAGTTGTAACGTTACTTTGTGATTTTAATTGCTTTTCTGTGAACTTCTCAGCAGTGTGTTTGTGTGGGCTGTCAGTGTGTAGGAAGTCAAGATGTCAAATTTAAGCCCTGGACAGTGCAGACCTGGTTTATTCATATTCTGTGGACAATAGTTCGGCTGCGAGCGACAGGTTTTCACATAGATCTGTTAGGAGCCAGCAGGCTATCACAGCTTGTTAAACTATGAATCAGCAAGCATTTTTGCCCATGATATAAAAATAATATTAACAATAAATTAAAGGTTTTCCTTATATCCACCGATTGTTGGTATTGGAGGGGGAGCAACTGTACAGCTCTTTATATGCCTTTAGCCTGGCTTTTTCTTACAGCATTTCAGTCATTATTTATTTAGCTAAGTCCTCACCTGGTTTTAGCCAAGTAAATGTTCAGATCCTTCCATTAGATAGTTATTACAGTTATTCATGTGTTTCAGCCTCAAGTTCTTTAACCCTAAATGATGCAAGGAGTAGCTTCTCATTTCTGAAATATCACTTTGCTTAGACTGGGCCAGGATTCATTGGGCTTGTGAACAAATGGATCAGAGAGCATGAGACATGATTTTCACACATGGATTGGCCACCACAGAGTCCAGACCTGAACCTCATCGAGATTCTTTGGGGTGTGATGGAGAAGACTTGATGCAGTGGCCCAACTCTCCCATCAGCAACAAAATATTGGCAGATCTGTGGGGAATGCATTCAGTAATCAAGCATTGTGTAAAATATGGCTTTGTCTAACTTGCAGCATTCAACAACCTGCGGTTTTTTGTAAAATAGCAGATAATATGAGCATTCAGAGCTAAGATAATGCAGATAACACACTCAAAACACCTACATAGTGGCATTGTGCTTTGGGGCATGTAAATATATGTCAATATAACTGCGTGTTGTGAGGCAAAACAAAGAATTGCACCAACCTGTACAAGAGGTGGAATGTCAATAAAACCTGACTGATTGATAGGGATGATTATGACATTTTATTGGGGTTCATTCAGAGAGCTTAAAAGATCACACAAACAAACATGCAATTTTCAGTTTCACACAAGCTTATACAATTCCTGCTGCAGTTATTAAGCTGCTTTGACTGCAGCAATTATATATAATTTGTAGCTCTTTGACCTATTTTATGCCCAACAGCTGGTGTTTACACGACAGCAGTGACATTTGCTCAAGGTATAGGAAAAATAAATTTCAGTTTGCAAACATGCAAGGGTAACAGCGATAGGGGTGTATTAAGACACAGAGCTGAAAAGACAGATGTTCAAAAATCTGGACACATTTTCATCACATTTCACTGTGTCAGCCTGTTGCTGGTAGAGATTCAACACAGAATATTATTACTGTTTTTTTTTTTCAGTAATTTTTGCAGAGGAGGACAGATAATAAAAAATAAGGTAAATCAAAAACACGTTATTCCTCTCAGTCTGCTAAGAAATAAAAGATGAGCTGAAGTATAACGTGTTATGTAGGTGTTTGTTATTAGCTTTCCACTTCATCTTTTATGTTGTTTTTCCTTTAACAAAAAAAAAAAAAAGGAACATTAGTGTCATTTTTATTTTTGTCTGTGGTTGGATTTTATATCTGAACCTTATGAAGGCTGTCAGCTCACACGTGTTAGCAATGTAATATTATTCTTTCTTTCTTTTTTTTTTGCCATTACACCTGAGGGCTCATAATGGCTTGGATTTGTTCTTTTGTGTTCTGGAAACCTTCACAGCTGGCTGTAGGTAGAAGTGAAAAGGACTGGTTGATGGGGAAATGGTCATCTGTGCACTCAACACCACATGTAATTACTGCTGTCATTTCAGCACATTCACAGCTAATCACAAATCAGAGAAGAGCCATTATCCGTGCCTCCAGTGAAAACGCCATGCTGCAGCGCACTTGAAAGTTAGCACTGACATTTGCCAACCAAACAGTGATGAAGCTGCCAATCAATCTGTCATTAGATGGAGATATCCAGGGGGTGGAAGTGGAGGTTTTTGCAGAACAAAAATATAATGTGCTTGTCTGCTGTAGAAAGCAACAGTAATTGCATTGATCTTCTTTATATGAAGCCTGAATGACGTGCAATTATGCTCAGGACTAAAGTTAAGGGTTGTCGATCATTAAAAGGTAAGGTATGAGTGGAAGGTTGGATGCATCCTGACTCAAAACAACGTTTATTGGTACGCTTTCCCTTTTAACTAGGGAGATAAATTGACCAATGCTGCCAGAGGCAAAAAGGGTTAAGACGAAGACAGTAATAAAGAGAGATGACGAGTTCTTTTTTTTTTTTTGTTATGATGTTAAAGGTTTTTAAGGGAAATGATCCAAAGTGAAGCCATATCTTTCCTCAGAATATTATACAATCCTTTACTTTGCTGTTTGTGTTTCACATTTACCAGTGCATTGGTACACTAACGTATGTACAGACCAAAGAAATTTATTTTTGCATCCTTCGAGGTTCCATTTCATGTATACAAAAACATTAAAAAAAAAAAAAAAGTTGCCAACAGGCCCAGCTAAATAAGAAGGTGATGAACAGATTAATAGTAAGAACATATTCTCTATTCAAAAGTGAGTCATATCTGCATTTTCAAGTACCAACCAAATCCAGCAAGATATAGTCTGCGTGTAAATCTTGTCCCCGTTATGTCAAGTATACATTATGAAGGCAAAGGCAAATATGTTACTTCACACAACATTGGAGCTGTATTAAAGGTTTGACAGTGTGTAAGAGGGTTTTTATTTAAATGTGCGATGCATTTCCACTAAATTCTGCAAAATAAAATGCAAATTAATGTGTTTTCCTTCCACTACACTGTTACGTGAATACAGGGAGCTGGTTCTTCATCATCATCATCAACATGGTTAAAAAGGTCACCCATTGGATCTAGTATATTACACAACAACATAGACTACTCGAGCTCTAGAACAAGGAGCTGATGGATGTAAGGTCTGTGTACTTTCAGCTGGTTGACAGCTGTCGTAGCCTCTAAAGTGACTGTGGATCTGAGCCACACAGTGTTGTTTGTCCAGGCCTTTGTCTAACATATCATGAAAATAGGATTTCACAGCTATGTTCCATGCTATATTATGTTTCTGTTTCTTATGTAAAATCATGTGACTGTTATAATAATAATAAAAATAATAATGGATTAGATTTATATCGCGTTTTTCTCAAAAATCCTTATGCTCACTCCCGACTTCTTCAGTGCCACTCTTCTGTCACTTTACAGTAATAACAGTGGGCCGCAGTTGCTACTGTTCGCAGTACCTCTGATTTAACATGTGTTCTCTTATTTTCACTGGAATGAATGCAACCAAACTAGCACCAAAAGAAATGGAGGAGAAAAGCATGTTTGATTATTTATTATATTATATTATTTTTTGTTCAATTTATATTGGGAATGATTAATGGCTGTACAATAAATGAAATTAACTGTGCGTATGCAGGAACACTGATTAAATTTGACCCCTGGGCCATCTGTCTTTGTCTTTTCCCAGGATCCTTCAGTGCAGAAGGTGGGCGGAGGCAGGAAGAAGACAGTGTCCTTCAGCAGCATGCCCTCTGAGAAGAAGGTAGATTACGATAACAAAAACAAATTATAAGAATTAAAACTTAATTCTACTGTGCCATTATTGCTGAGTATAAATGATGGTGTTCTTGCTGATTTCCTGCCTCAGGTGAGCAGTGCAGCAGACTGCTTGGCTTTCATGCAGGGGGGTTGTGAACTGAAGAAGATCCGGCCCAACTCTAGGGTTTACTGTCGTTTCTACACGCTGGAATCTGACCTGAGCTGCTTACGCTGGGAGCCGTCCAAGAAGGATGGAGATCGGGCCCGGCTCGATGTCTCCAGCATCCGGGAGGTCCGTACCGGAAAGAGCACAGAAACATTCCTCCATAATGGACCTCTGTCTGAGCACCTGGCCGAAGAAGCAGCCTTCTCTATCATACACGGGGATGAATACCAGGTAAGATGGGAACCTGATCATTTTCACGAAGTGATGTTCTCAATGAGTCACGCGTCAAAAATGTGACACCATAGTAATGTTAAGACCAGGGCTGCCTAATCTGGGACCCATAAACCACATAGATCTTGCAG
The DNA here is from genome assembly GCA_037367295.1 of Apogon hyalosoma. Classification (NCBI taxonomy): domain Eukaryota; kingdom Metazoa; phylum Chordata; class Actinopteri; order Kurtiformes; family Apogonidae; genus Apogon; species Apogon hyalosoma. Next base: position 22,328,601 of record JAPQRP010000016.1, on the reverse strand, counting down.
GTGGTAAAAATAAATAATCTAACTTTTATGTCAGTGATCACCTCAGTGGTATTAAAACTTCCCCAGTCATGCATTGCCAGACCTATTTCCACACCTTGTTAATCTTATGCCAACACTGGAGATGGATCTGGCACCATCCACTATCACTGTGGAATAGAAAAAAAACAAACACCCAGGGTTGTTTGGCTGGTTTGTGTTTCTTTAAACTGATCGTGCACATTTATGCGGGATGCAGCTATGGTGCCTTTGCAAAATAATGTCAGGAGAGAAGATGTTTGGTATTGGTGGAGCCTTTGCACATGGGGTAGTGGTGGTATTAAAGTGACTAAATTCCTGCAAAAGAAAAAGATGTATTTGTTGTTGTTCAGAGGTTGTTGTTAAGGACTTTGAAGATTGTTTCAGGACATTTGAGGAAGGGAGGAGAATGCCAACATCCTGTAAGACAGACTAAAGCTTCGTTAATAATGTCGGCACAACTTATCTATAGGTTAAAGGTTAACTCGCTGTATTATCCACGTGGGGAAATTTGGTCTCTGCATTTCATTCATCCTAATACACACAGCATTTAGCATTTAGCATTAGCTTTTAGCAAACAGTAGGAGCAATGAGCTGCTGTTGAAGGGGCTCAGGGACCGACTCCAGATTTTCATCACTGCTTTGGTCAAGGACACTGACCGGAAATTTAACCTATAAGTACATTTTTATTGGGAGGGAAACACGTGTGGTGGGTAAACTCAACATAGAAAGGCTGTGGTCTGACTGAGAGTCAAACCCAGAACTGGCTGTGAGGTGAGTGTGCTAACCACTCTAACCACTGTTATTTTTTTAACAACAGAAATAAATTTGACAGCAATTTATTTCTCTTAGCAGAGAAACAAAGGGCTGCTTTGATGTAATATTAAAATTAAATGTAATGTTTTTTAAGGAAAAGGGGTTAGAATTGCAATTCAAGTACCAAAGAGTAGTATATTTATTGTAGTGAAATAGCATAACATCATTGTTTATTTTTATTTTTTAGCCTTAAGCCTTTCAACCAGATTCATTTTTGTCAAAAGAATTGAGGCATCTGGTTTAAACAAATTAAATTTTACATTAAGTGTTCCTATAAAGAGATAACTTATCAGTGTACTAGACTGTCTGCCCCATACCCATAATCCTTTTTCTCCTGTGTCTCTCTGCAGTCTTTGGACTTGGTTGCACTGTCAGCAGATGTGGCTAACATCTGGGTAACGGGCCTTCGCTACTTATTGGCCCACCCCTCAGTCATTGGGGGCGCTGGTGGAGGTGGGGGAGGAGGAGGAGGGCTGTGTGAAGGAGGTGGTGTCTCAGTAGAGGGCAGCCTGGGAAGCAAAATGAGAAGTGAGTGGCTAGCAGCGGAGTTCGCCCAGGTGGACGAGGACGGCTACGGCATCGTGTCAGAGGATGTGGCAGTCGCTACCATCTGTAAACTGTGCCCTGGCATCAAGGAAGCCAAGGTGAGAGGGATGCAAGGATGCTGACATTTGAATCATTGATAAATTGTGTACAAGCTTACAGCCTCACATTTTTCTTTTATTTAAAATAAATGGTGTAAACGAGCTCAAGTAGAGTACATCGTTTTATTTTGGCCCAATTGAACTTAACAGAAGTAACCGCTTACCTCAAAATATTGGTATTATCTCTTTTCTCCGGAGAACGTAAGACAATAAAAGCCAAATCAAAAGGCAGCTTCGTGTAGAATGGGACCAATCTCGACTAAATGTGAGATATCATGATAAGATATGTAAGATTTGCCTGTGACTTGTGCTCATGTGAACCTTGAATTGGAGTCAAATTTATGTTGGGAGTCATTTGTTGATAATAGCGGACTTTGTAAGTTAATCACTGTCTTGACCGTTACCTACACCGATGATAACAGCTAGTACACTAAGTTCTGTAAAGGAGACCCATTAAAAATCCTGACTGTTGCTCCCAACTTCCTCAATCACAAGCAACAAATGGAGGTAGCTATCATCAACAAACAACCAATTCCCAGCACAAGATATTCTCCAACACAAACTTAACGTAAGCACATTAGAACGTCTGTATGACACCTTTAACCCTTTGTAGGGCACTCATAGAAATATAATGAAATTCAAAATTTCAACCTTGGTGTGTTTTTGGAGGACATAATAACAATGTATTCCTTTTTGTGACATTTTTCAAAAAATGTTTATTATGTAGAAAATCAAGGTCAGTGAAGTTACCATATTTGGTTCCTTACCCATACATAAGTGGCAAAAAATTCAATAAAATACAAGAACTAAATACAAAAAATACAAGAAAAACACAGGCCCTGTAGGTCACATTTGACCTGAGATTGTTGCCTCACTGTCCCTACTGTAACTGTTGCTGTCACTGTCTTGTAATGTATGTGGAAATGACCAAAAACAGTCACTTGCCTGAAAAAGGGTTAATTCACAACCAACTGACATTTTCTTTTTTTTTTTTTTTCTTTAGTGTTGCTAATGTTTCTACCGACCTGTTTGCCTGCACCCAAATGTTGCTGCATAAAGACACCGGTCTCTACAGTTTACATAAATAAACATGATAAAATGCTTCTGGTAAATAGTGAGGAGAAAAAAAGCACTGCTAATGGATTACGGATCACAGTTCTTAGAAGCTGTAGGAGGAATATATTTTTTCAAACCAATACCTGAATTATTTTTTTTATCTAAAACATTTCACAAAATGAAACACTGAGCTGCAGTCACCATTTCAGAGCTGTTTATAAGCTTCAGGTATGCTTACATCAATAAAACAAAGTAGCATAAATGTAACTGTAAACCTAGTATTAAGGCTAGATGCGCTAAAACACTCCTATCCCATCACCTTGTACCAACACAGATGTCATGTTCTGACAGGAAGTCACGCACAAGCCGTCATGTTTAACATTCTGTCATCAGTCATGACTTCATTTCAAACCGGCAGGTGATATTTAAATCTTTAACCACAACTACACAGTGTGTGTTTTCTTATCAAACTATTTGTCGGTGTGTGTCTGTGTGACGCAGCAGAACATAAAATATTTCTTCTTTTCCTAATTATATCCTTTCCTTTGTCAGATTGTTATATCTGGTTGTGTTCAGGTCAGGTACATCTCCCACTTGACACTTTTGCATCACCTGCTGAACACACTGACACTAAGAGACAGAATTATGGTGAAAAGACTGTGAGCTTAGACTTGTATTGCTAAGACAGATGACTCTACTGCCAAGAGCCTGCAGGGACTCATTTTGCCCAGATGACATCAGAGGGGGAATTTTTTGTAAGCTTGAATTGAGCACAGCACAAGATAAAATGATAGGCACCACAAGAAAGCACCAAAAAATCAGCTGAAGAGATGTGATTATTACTGGACTAAAGCTGTATAATATAGGTCACTTTAATATCCTCAATGAAATGAGATAACTAAGGTATAATCAGATTTGTCAGCTTCATCTAATGAGTAGCGCTGCTTTATTGTGTGTAATTTACTCACCTTGTGTCTCTCCCAAAAAGCTGCCATCTTCCAATTCTACTTGAGTTTTTTCTCTTTAATCTCCTTCCTCCCTCAATTCCAGGGTTATTAGATCACAAAAATTAAAACTAGCAATATGGAAAACAAAAACAACACTGAAAACATTAAAATTAACTAAATAAAAGCTTCAATGAACATTGCAACACAAACCCAAACAGAACTTTCATCCCCTCTTAATGTTAATGGTTCATAGCGGGTCAGAATATGGCTTTGTATATTTAATGCCATACATTCTTTCAAGGTTTTTCAGGTTCTGTAAATCAAGTATTTTTCAAGTAGTAATTGACCTTCATTACTTGAGTAAAAGTAAAGAAGTACAGACTCTAAAATGTACAAAAAGCACTTGGAGGAATGTTTTTGCTGGTTGTTTCTGTGCAAAACTAAATTAACCTTAGGTCATATGAAGAGAATGTGAAGGCTATTCTAAACCACAAATATAAGTAAAAAGAAAAAAGCTGTAATCTGAAAATAACTTTCATTGTTTGGAATAGAACTGGAAGTTTTATAACAATTTTTTCTGTTGTCCACACCTCCTTTCATGTATGTTTCCTCTTCTTACATGATCATTTGCATCTTGTTGCATTTGTTGTGCGCAATGAGCCTCAACATATACACAAACTTTCCAATTTGTTATTGTTCCGTTCCTTTAGGCTGAAATCAATCTTGATGTTGGGAAGGTGTACAAATGTACAAAATAAGAATGATTAATAATTTACTAGAAATGCATTGAAGGTAAAGTAACAAGCCTGATTTGAAAATGTAAGGAGCAGAAAGTAGGGATAATTGTGTTTACACGTAGGCAGTAAAAGTAAAAGTAAAAATAAGGAAAAGATGCCTCTTCTAGAGTTCACACTTCTGCTACTCATGCACTTGTAAAA
>JAPQRP010000016.1:22302381-22313561 GCA_037367295.1 Apogon hyalosoma | reverse complement strand
AGATATGACCCATTTGGACGTTCAGAGGCTCCGTAGTGAATTTGGAAACACCGTCATCTTCTACAACATTGATTCACTAGTTAAATACATGGAATTTGGTCAATGACAGTGGATGGAAATGTTTGGTTTATGTTCAGTTAATGATATATTTTACAGGAAAAAAATCACTTTTTCTTTGGTTTTCTCTCTTTCTGATTTAATAACCTTCAACTTTAATCTGAACATTTATGAACATCTTTATGATCAATGAATTAAATACAGAAAAGTAGCTGATTTATACAGATAAAATGCAAAATTATAGAGGATAATATAATAATAAATGGTGATAAAGCTCTTAAGAAAGGTTAGATATAGAGAAAATTTCATTTGGGAACTGACACAAAAGTAGCGCTGGGTCTTTATGGGTTAATGTTTTAGTTCTGTCATCAAAACCTGAAGGCTACGCCTTCGTAGGCGGCGTCCTTCAAAGCACCAGCAATCTCTGAAAGGGACACAGCTGCCAGGTTTCCTGAATTTATATACAAAACAGAATAAATAATAATTCTGCTGTTTTGATTTTAGCCTTCAACAAGTGAGCCCTTGTCTTGAGTGGAGTGTCTTTCCCGTCATGGAGTGGAGTGTTTACGGTTATACTCGACTTGTTGCCTATGGAATATTCATAGCAGATGTGAAAGAGCATCTGCAGACAGAAATTCACACATGCAAACTGTAATCTCAATATTTGTGAGATAATAACCCTTCTGGGCTGGTTAAATCTATAGTGGGTGGTAGTTTTTTGGTGTCACTGAGTAAAATTCCACAGTTACATTTAATAATATTGAATGATAATACAATAATACAAGTGGTCTGACGTGAAACAAGAATTCTACCCCCTTCTATGCTTTTCAAGTTGTAGAAAAGTTAATCCATGACATTGATTTTGGCTAATAACAGGCTTTTTCAGACAAATAGAGAGATTAAATACATGATTGACTGTTGAATTTGTCAATTGCTGTTTGGGTTTTTTTTCGACGTGACTCTACTGCTGTGCTCTTTGGGTTGGAAAAGTGGCTTTGTATAATCACAGTAGCATGAAAAAGCATCAGGTCACTTATTTTTTTATATAAATATTTTCATTTGGACTGAATGGAGAGGTGTAGGTAGTCTCCAGTGTGAAGTTAATTTTTTTCCTGCTGATTTTCAGCTCCAGCTGCTTTAAGTTTACACACACCCACACCGTAGTTTCTGTCACTTATAGGGATATTATGTAGACTTACATTAATTTCCTGGAGACCCGCTCTAACCCCAACCCTTTAATCTCCAGCAATTTTGGTCCCCATGAAGTTGTTGGACCCCACATTGTGAGTCGGCTTCCTACGTTGGAAGCAGTCATGAAGGAAAAAAATATACTGAAGCCATGTTTGGATTCATTTATGGACTCAATTGACAATTTACTCCCAAATGTGATGAATTACTTCTAAGTTTTCAGTTAATTTATGGTCATATTTTATTCTTTTATTTCCGCATTTTGATTTATGCAAGTGTATAAACACAGAGAGACCTGCTTTTCTCTCTAAAAGATAAAGCATATCGCACCTGCTTCAACATTAGAAAGATATTAGAAAGATATTGGCAGATACAGACTTAACTCATAAGCAAAATGTTGTTAAAATCCAAATACCTTTTCCCAACCCACATAAAGTAGATGACAGTAGCTTTGAAGGCAGCATGGAAGGGACTGATAAAGATACTTTAATCGTAAAACAAACAAAAAAAAAAGAATCAAACAAGTGTAGTAGTATAACCCATGAAGAATTCTGATGATGCTGAGTAAACGTGAAGTTACTGCATATTTTTACTCCCAAAAATTGCCACAAATTATGCAAGACCCTTCGTGTTATGGTTCAACCAACAGAAGGCTGTTGGTGTGTGAAGCTATTTGGTGACACTACACTGCATAAGAGTCAAGTCTTCTTTTGTTGCGTTTTGCATCCAGTCCCTGTGTACTCGCCTCGCAGCTGGCAGCACATAGACACCAATGTTATTTGTCCAGCTCAGAGGACAGCTCACTTTTATGAAGAGGACAGCTCGCTTTTATGAATATTCGGTTGTATCTCATTGGAAAGAGACGTCATGTGAGTTTTGACAACGTTTCACTTATGAGTTATTGATCCAAGAAGTTAGAGTCTGTGAATATCTTTCTAACTTTTGAAACAAGTGCAGTTCGCTTCATGTTTCGGGGAGAAAGGCTGGTGGTTGATGTCTGTAAAGTTATCTCTTGGCCATAGATTAATCTAAATGTGGCCTCTCTAAATAGTACACTTAACCATAACTTGCTCAAGCAAGATCTAATTCTAGCATATACGGTGACTTTAAAAGACATCTTAAATATAATGTTTTGCATTATAGTGGTCTGCGTTTTGTCTCCTAAATGAAGCTGAGTACCCATATGTTATTGTGTGAACATGTTTTTGTCCTCACAACATACGTAATACTCACCTGCACACATTAGACAATGGCTTGAGGCAAGTTTATCCCCTCTCTCTGCAGGAAATCATAGACTGATGTTGCACGTTGCTATATGCATGATGCAGATATCTATCTTGTGTGTGTCTGTTTGAGACTATATAAGGGGTTGTGAGGATAAGAGCTGAGATGTTATATGATCATGCTTTAATGTGAAATGTATTTACTCTGTCCCTTTGCACTGAATGAATATGCAAAGATGCACTTCAGCGTCATTTGTCCTCCCACTTATTGTTAGCGATTATCCACAGTTCGCATAATTCAGTGTCAATTCAAGCACTTGAACATTCAGTCATCACTGTAATGCACGTCATGCAAGAGAATTAATAAAAATAAATACAATGGTCAATGATGTCATCGACATTTAAGGCGTGTTGATTAACTGCGTTGACTCATGCACTGAGGAACAGGCAAGAAAACATTCCACCTTAAAAGCTGCCCGTTGTCTTTGAGTCACACTGAATTAAATCTGCAAAGAAATATCACAAATCCTGTCTGACAAAGTTGAAATAAAAGCTTAATAGGCTATGTGCTACACTTTAGGTTGTTCATTTATTTGCTTATAGACTGAGGAAGTGAGATCTGATCAGAATTGATCACTCAAAATGTCTGCAGGGATGCATTTTAATGCTGGGTGTGAACAAATACACTTACAACTGGGCACTTGTGACAGAATCACTTGGATGCATTCAGATGAACAGAGCGCAAGTCAAGGCTTACATGAGCAGCCCTTTATTTACCTATTAGCAGAGAGGAAGCTGAAGTCCTCCAAAGGTATGATCTGAAATGTAATATTTCAATGAGCATCCACCTCAGCATGTACCAGGATGTCTTATTCATTTCACTGTGCAAATAACATCAATGCAGTGCCTGAACGGGCCCATGAATGACACTTCATAACAGAAAGTAGTGTTTGAACGCCTTGGCTGAACATTGTGACTAATTGATCACCTTTCACTGTGGTAAACAGTTAATGAAGTGCATATTTTCCTCTTAATAAGAGCCGACATGGTGTTTCTAAATCAAGAGCAGATAAAGAAAGTACAGGGACAGCAAAACACTGTCAGATTACTGACACCTCCACAGGTAACAAGACATTAAACTTTTAAAAGCCTAGATAATGAGACAAATGAGCTTCTGCATTCGAGTTAATGTGATTTAGCACATTGTGGTCTGAGATGTGAATACAGGTTTGTTTTTTTCAGGAATGAGCAATTAGGAAAGAAGTAGGTTGTTTTTGCTCTAAAGCGTTTCAGCTGTCAAATAAAACTGTGAAGATCCCTTACAAAAACACATGAATTCCTATGTTTTTGGCATGGGCCACGTGTTTTTGCACATTCAAGTGGTTTTTGGAACATTTTCATTGTGGAATTTATGAAGCCATTTTAAATGACATGTGAAGCACATGTAGTCCCCATGTCATCCCATCTGGTCACATGTGAATCACATGTTATGAGTTTCAGGTGGGAATTTGAATTGGAGTTTTTTTGTGGTCTTTAATTTGCTTATTCCATCTGTTTTTTTAAAGAATTCTGTTTTTAACCACAAAACGTAATTTAACCATGCTTTGAAAGGTAAACTAGTTATAAAATGTGCTATTTGTAGGTTACATTATTGTCACCTTGGATACAGCAGTTGACAAAACAACTTCATCTCAAAGTCAGTGCTTGAGCAATTGTGGAGCTGCTGTGCATGTCACATGATCCTCATCTGCAGGAAATGTGGATGAAAGGTGGAAATCTGAACAGACTGCATTTTGATACAGGAGGGTAAAATCCTGCTGAGGAAGGTCGCACAATTTGAACCAAGGATGAGATTATGTCTTAACCATCTAAATGTGTTCATAGTATCAAGTTTCTTCTTTATTGTGGGTGAGGACATGTTTCCAATGAAAATATAGGTGCATATTCCGGTCCACTTCTTTTCTTCATAAAAACTAACCAGGATAAAAATCTGAGCAGTACCTTTTAAATAGCTCACCTAGTTACTACATTTCTACAGCTTTACATTTCATTAGTTGAGGGTCACCCAGTCAGCTTTGTTTGTAACTGTCATATATTTAGAAATAATCTGTTGAAGGGCACTGACTTTGACACTGTTTCATGCAGAAATCAAGAGAAACAATCCATATTTTAATTATATCTAAAATTTTGTTTTAAGTGACATATTTAATGTGGAATCACTGAACATCGCAGTGGAAATGTACAACATAAACATGCTGTAAGAATTAAATAAATAAGTAACTAAACAAATCAAGTTTTATCCAAGTTACACTAAAGAAAATGTAAAATTTTACAGTTCTGTTCTAAAAGGTACTGGAGCAATAGTTATCCACTGGTAAATAATTGTATTTCTCTAGAGAGGATTTTAACTTTTTTTTTTCCATTTCTTGCCTCCAGGTAAACATGCCGGAGCTCGCCTTGCTGCGTTTCGTGGTATTAGACGATGACTACATTGGAGATGATTTTATTGGCCAGTACACTGTGGCCTTTGAGTGCCTTCAGCCTGGTTACCGTAACGTCCCCCTGCTGGGCCTGGCGGGAGACCCCTTACCTCACACAAGTCTGTTTGTCCATGTGGCCATCACCAACCGGCGAGGAGGCGGGAAGGCCCAGCGACGAGGTCTGTCAGTGAGGAGGGTGGGGAGGCGGGGGCGAGAGTACGTCACGCTGAGGCACACGGGCATCAAGGTGGTGGATGAGGCTTTCAAACTGGCTAGTGCCCCACTCAAGGAGGCCACGGACCTGCGGGAGGATGCTCAGGTGAGAGGAGACTCCAATGGGATGCTAAAATGCACAGCTTTATTTGCATTTTTGTGCACCAGAGGAGGTCCTGTAGAGTCCCAGGAAGGTAGACCAGGCAGATTTATGCACCTCAAATTTTTTAGATCATCCAATGCAACAGAAAGATGCTTTCACACAAACCACTTTCTCTGCCAGGTCACATAAATTATTCTGGATTCATAAGGTTTGGAGATATTTATCCCTGAAAACTCTGCCTACGCTGACACAGTTTGAAGTTGATAGAATTTTGTCTGTGCTAGGGTTTCTAAAGAGTTTTACATTTTGATTGAAATATCTCAGCAGAAGTGTTACATAATGGATTTGATAATCCACAGACTATCCTCTTTACAGTTTTCTTTTGGAATGTTTCTTTGGAAGAAGTGAATAGATGATGAGAACTGTTCTCTGTGAGGATTGTGGATTATCCAAAGAAACCAGCTTATTGTTCTGGAAAGAAATGTTGCTGTTTTTAGTACAATAAGTTGACCTGTGATTGATTGCAAGACCTGCCAAAGCAAGACCTCTATCTGTCAGTCACTGGATTAATTGTTTATATTAAAATACAGGCAAGTTGAAGGAAATACCAACAGCTGAGTCACTCTGGTGTCAGGTGTTGCTCAGCTTTTGTATTTTTAGTCTGTGTTGGGTGGATGTCGGGTTGTGAGGGTGAATCGGAGAACCTTACATGATGGTGCTGAAATCAGACTCTGCCTAAGGCTTTTCTGTGGGGTGAGGAAGACGAAGAAAGGAGAGAGGGAGTAGGAGGAGAGCCATTGAAAAAGAAGAGTCAGTAAGAAAAGTGGAGGAGGATTACAAAGCATCTATAAATATAGACAAAAATAGAACCTGGTCACACAGCACCCACCAGTTCATCTCTGAATTCAGATAATTTAAGGAAGAGCCATGTGCTGAGAAGCTCCTTGTTGTACACTGTTGCCCATAAAGTTGTATTCATTTTGTTTTCAGACACATTCTTCTTTTTATTCCCTTTCATACACATCATTAATCACATTAGTCCCAGTTACATTTTATCTATCGAGAATAAATCTCGTCACGATTATTTGATGAGATGAGGTAAAAATATTTTATTCCAACCTTATGGGTAACAGTATTTCTAAGCGACATTTTACCTTTTTCAGTTTCAACATGACTACCATTTCCAAACTGAGTTCAATAAACCCAATTTTCTTGGTTTGCCGTGAAAAAAACCTGACCCTGACCTCATCAAACGCCTTCGGTATGAATTTCACTAGCCAGGATTTACCATCCACCACCAGCACTGATGGTTTTGTAGATGCCTGATGCCACAGTTTGACAGATTCAACTGTTTTCAAACTCATTTTACTTTAGAAAAAATATGAACTGTACCACACTACCTTTAAAGACAAGATGATTTCAGCTGTTTCACCTGATGAAAACCCAAGTATTTAGATTAAAGATGAAAGACTCCAAACTGGCCAGGTTACCTGTTGATCACAATGTTCACAGCTAACATGTGACTATTCAGGTGATGCTTCAATCACGTGTATCACAGTGAGCCAATCATATCAATTCCTGGATGTCACCAAATCACTGTCATCGTTTTGTGGATTTATTACCCATAATGGGACAGTTTTGTTATATGTTTGGTGAGTTTGATTATTTTTACCTTTTGTTTTGATGATCAATGAGAAAAAAAGACATTAAAATGCATGTGTGTTTGGTTCATAACTCATCTGTCGCCAAACCTCAGATAGTCACTTGTCTCACAAAGAGCTTTTTATTAATGTTAGATCTTATCAGGTGGATTCATAATTTGCTAGCATATGAATGATGTATTCAAACTCATCACAGAGGTCATCTGGTTGTTATGGAACCAACAGTTTTTACAAAATTGTTGTTTATTCAGTGAATAACTTTTCCCATAGGACTCCATTCAAAGAGATCGGCTTCTGGTCTCCCCTTATGAACCTTTGGGCTGTGACGTGCTTATGCCTAAAGGATCTTGCATCTGTAGTCAGAAAATCAATGGCATCACTTTGAAGCAACGGGATCTGTACTCCAACATCACCCGAAATTCTCTTAATGTGCAACAATCTTGTGGCTCAGCTGAGCATATATATTAGCCATGGAGCAGAGATCTGGGATTTGCTCACTGAGTTTAGTTATTTTGAACTTAACTGATATAAAGCAGAAAAAATACATAAAGGTGCATGTGTGTTCAAGTACACGGCAGACTGTAGCACCGTAAATGAACTCCGCCTGTCAGAACACCTCATTTGTCTCATAAAATGATACATTTGTTCTTTTAGTTTGTATCAGAAGGGATGATAACTTACTAGTCGGTGGACAAGATGTTAAAAATGATCACAGAGTCTGATGGTTATGAAACCAACTGTTTTCACAGAGTAGTTGTTTATTCTGGGAACGGAGCCACTTCTCCCATAGGACTCCATTCAAACAGACCATCTTCTGGTCTCCCTGAGGCTGTGATGTCTTTAAACCTGGAGCTTGAAGACTTTCATCTTTAGTTAGATGATCTTTATTTCCAAGGAGGTTATGGGAGTACTTGTTTTTCATCAGGATTGCACAAAAACCACCACCCTGCATTTTCATAAAAACGTGGTATAAAGTTAGGGCATGAGTCAAACACAAACTCCTTAACTATTAGATCAGGTTCATGAAAAGGGCAGTGGCTTGAAATATTTGTCTCTAGTTAACCCTAATACAGTCTGTCAGCCTCAAACTAAGACCTTTGTTATCAAGGTAACAGTCTATCAAGAGGAGCCAACTGATAAAAAAGAGTGAAACACAGATAACTGACATAATTTGTGATGTGTTTGTAATATTGCGGAATGAGAAGTGTGGACTCTTGGCCTTGGCAGAGGGCTGTGCTCTGTAGTTCACTAATGTCTGTGTAGCTTCTGTTAGTTGCCTGGCAACCTCAAAGTAAAGACATGAGATGAGGTTAGGGCCAAGAACTTCTTTTAGCACCTTGGTGAGTGAGCCCCAGGCGCTAGTAGGAGCATTTATACATTTTTACATTTTGTTTAATGATGTTAAAGCAAAGATAAACAGATATGAAAGTGGTATTAGTCTTCTCTTCTAACACTTGTCAAGAAAATACTGACACTGACAAGAGTTTTTGTTCAGTGCAGATTCCTTTGTAACATGATGCTCAGTAATCACAGCATGTGTAATCTATGGTTCTTTTCTGGTCAAATACCTGAAAGGCAACGTGCACCTGAAAAATGAAGGTACATTATGACTGACACAACATCCAACGGTGTTTATGGATTCACTACCACAACCATAAAAAGCTTCTCTGCTGTGAACAGTTTAACTGAATTTCTGCCTGTAGATAAATCGCTTTTGTTTAAGGTTTAGCCTCTGCAAAAACACAGTCTCCTATAGAAAATCCATTCATGCACAGTGACACACATACACATGCCTGAATCCTACACTGAAATACAATTTGCTCATTCACAAACTGCTTTTAATCTGCTACCCTCAATCTCATTGCCCTTTCCCTACGACATGAACTCTATTCCTCTGTCTATCGCTGTCTCTCTGCCATGAGTCCAGCTGTGGGCTCATCTGCCACAGTCTGTTATTATTCATCATGCCTCTATTGCTTCTTTTCTATCTCTCTCACACACATGCACTCCCACTCCTACACAGGTGGGGCGTGATAATCGCTGGTCCAGTTGGGAGTCTGCCAGGTGGCAAATGTCATTCAGGAATAGGCTACAGCCAAGGTTTCTATTCTAGTGTTTGCATGTGCAACAAAAATAAACATTTTAGCTTCATTATAATGTGACCCAAAATGGCATTTCCAACAAATAAACACTTTTTTTTTTTTTGTCCCTGTCAGATCTAACCCAGTTTTGCAACCTGACACACCTGCAGCCATGGAAAAACACTAAACGCTATAATTTTCTGTTCCAGATTTATGCCATATTGTCTTCTCTGTTGCCAAATGCGCTTAAGCTAAGGCTGATTTCAGTGGATTAAAAGCGGCACCGACTGCCATATTGATTTAATTCACAAGAGACGGCAGATGAGAGGAGATTGGAGGGGGAGTGAAGGGCCTACTGGCTGGGTCACCCTTTCTGACTTTTCCCTGCTAAGTTTTACATTCATAATTATACATTTGATCTAATATTATTTTAACTTCTCTATTCTTCCTCTTCACTTCTTTCTCTTACACTGTCACATATTTCCAGAGCACCACTGCGAGTTTCAAAGAGCAATGTGGGCTCCCCACGGTGGCCAAACTGAAGCAGTGCATCCAGAGTCTGGCCACACGGCTGCAAAGTTCCGAGGGCACTATGGGGGCCTCTATGGTGCTGAAGGAGGGCTACCCAAGTCTGGAGGCCCTGGTAAACCTGGCAGAGCCAACACGCAAGCTCCTCACCGCCTACGACACGGTCAGTACCATAAGGGAAGATTATACTGCTAGAAAATATTCACAAAGGTCACAAATGAGCAATATATGATGTACAAATGAAAAATAACATTTACAAATGTGCACAATTGTTTTGGCACAATTTTGGTAACATAATAATAAATAGATAGATAAAATAATAATAATAAAACTGTAAATAAACTCAAAAAAAGTTATTTTTATGTATTTGTTTCATTGGAAGCTGTGCTGCCTGAATGTACTTACATATGCTCATGTTACCCGGTATATATGTGTGTGTGTGTGTGAACTGGCCAAAATTACTCACACATTATTTACACCTATTTATGAAATGAAATAACATTACATTTAGGAACTCTTGAAAAACTAAATATGTCTTCAGTTCAGACGAATGAGCCAGGAGAGGATCTACGGGGGGATGTGAGGGGGCAGCTCATTCTTCTTCTTCCTCTTTGATATGCTAAAAGATAACTATGGAATTTCTTCACAATGACACCAAAAAACATATAAAACTGCAGTTTTATCTTGACTTATCTTGACTTGATGGGGGTGGGACCTCTCTGTGTGGAGTTTGCATGTTCTCCCCATGTCTGCGTGGGTTCTCCCCGGGTACTCCGGCTTCCTTCCACCATCCAAAGACATGCTCTCAGAGGTTAATTGGTCAATCTATGTTGACCATAGGTGTGAATGTGAGAGTGATTGTTTGTCTCTATATGTCAGCCCTGCAGTGAACTGGTGACATGTCCAGGGTGTACCCCGCCTTCGCCCATATGTAGCTGGGATAGGCTCCAGCGACTCCCGTGACCCTAGTGAGGATAAAGCGGGTTCAGATAATAAATTAATGAACTTGACGTAACATGAAGACACCAACAGCAACTATTAATCATTTCATTTAATAGTAGTTTATGTGCAGCTGATACCAAATGCTTCCTATTCCTTAAATGAAAACCTCAGATTTAATCTGAAAATACAACTTCAGACACTCTACATGCTTTGTTTAAGAAGGAGGCTACCTTTTTTTAATCTGATTTTAGTTATACTCTTTTGTTTCCAGGATTGTACATTTTGCCTCTAATACATTTTCGTGAGTATGCACATACACATATCCGTACACAGTTACACAACCCTTCGACATTAAATATGCAGAAAGACACTCTTAGGTGACATAGATGAAACAGTCACCCACAATAACACACGCATACACAAATACACACACTCAGACTGCCAGCTGCATCTCCTCCTACTTCATCTCCTCTTGCATCAGATCAGGACGAATCCCTCCCACCTGTTTCAGCACTCAGCAGTTACACCTACACACACCTCAGCATGAAGGTGCATTTTCTTTTTTTTTGTTATTAAACTTTTTATTAGAAGAAAATTGGGTTATACATGTTGCTCTTCAATAAATGACAGTAAATTTTTACAAAGTAGATAATGAAAAGAAAGTGGATAGAGTTAAAATAGATGAACAAAATATTTTTTTACAA
>JAPQRP010000016.1:22285891-22297693 GCA_037367295.1 Apogon hyalosoma | reverse complement strand
TTCTATTCTATTCTATTCTATTCTATTCTATTCTATTCTATTCTATTCTATTCTATTCTATTCTATTCTATTCTAAACAAGGAGTGAACAGTGATTGTAAACACCATATATGAAGTTATTGTGTCCAAAACTGAGGTCAGCATTGTCTATATGACAGATTTATAAATAAAATTATGCTCTGAGTTCTGGATCATTTTCAGAATCAGAAAGAAACTGCTCGCGCTGATCGATTTCGACATGCAGCATGTGTGCGGTTCTTTTTCAGAGCAGAAGTTGGCTTGATTTCTGAAACAAAAATTACAAAACATCCCAAAGTCCTCCAGTTACCCAATTATATTGAATATTTTTTAAAAGGTTTGCAATCAAGATCTGGATTGAAATATTCTGCAGATTTTCAGTAACAATGATGTCTGGACCGACAGCTGGATGGACACACAGACAGAATTGGTAGATTTTGTTGACTTGGGTATTTGCATCATATAGATGGTTCCAACTATGTTCAAAGAGACTAGTAATGATATTGATGTAATGGTCTGTTTCATTTTGTCTCCTGGTGATAGTTTTAAATCCCCTTTATAATGAAACAGTGAAATCCCTACTTGACAATAATCAGCGTTACTTGTAGTTACAGTTTAAAATGATATAGCATAACATGAATAAACATTATTAAGTGTAATGTGAATAAATCTTTAATTCATCATCGTGTTTGTAAGTATGAGTGATGCCTGAGAACTACACAGCATTGTTTTTGGTGTTATTTTAAATGAAAGACCCCCAAAAACAGAAATAACATAACTGCACATTTGTCTTTTCTTCCTCTCGTAAGTATTGGTCATCATAGCAGTTAAATGTCCAGCCATTATTTTCTATATTAATTACATGAGACATCACTGATGGTGACTAAACCTTTCATAACACTAAATAATGCTGATTCACAGTCTATTCAGTCGGAGTGAGTAGTTTTCCAGACGTAAATCATACTCCTGTCTTTCTCAGGGTCAGTGTGACCTGCTGCGGGGGGCTAAGATGGATTCCCTGGATGCTCTGAGGCAGCTGGCTCTGGCCTGTGAAGCCTGTGGACTCACCTCCTCCAACTCCTCATCCTCTACTTTCTCCACAGCCGAGCTGCACTACTCCTCCCACCCGCTGTCTGGCCGCCGAAGCAGTACACACGGCAACGGGCGCATCTGACACCCCCTTGGGTACGGCGTGCTGCCAAAGATGAAAAGGAAGTAGACAGAGTAATTACCAGGGATAACAGAAGATGTGTGAGCAAGAAAGGTGTAAAAAGCACTGGAGGAGACAGAGGATTTTCCCTGTGGCAGAGTGTAACCTTTAATCCAGTGTAAGCGTCTAGACTGGCCTAGACCAGAGCAGTATATTTGTTAAAGCCTTACAGTGAATTAATGAATTTACTGTCACTGAAGGTTTTGCCTGTACAGAGGCTCTTTATGAATGTCATAATGGAAACGCAAAGTATGAAAGATGCTCCACGGGTACTAAAACTATTGACAGCTCCTGAGAAAAGTCTGACTTGTGCATTGTAACTCGGTGGGTTTTCCTCATTGGGAACGGAGATGGTAGATGCCTGAGTCATCTGAGACAATGAGGCTGTGCATGTTCATGGTCCAGTTGCAGAAAGTGGGATGTAGAGGTGACGGGAGAAAGTATGCCTCAGCATTTCAGCCTGTCTCATGGGAAGGCAACAAGACTGTCAATGTGTATGTATGTGTGAACATTGCTGAAAATGTCAGAAAAGAAAATACACAATAGGGAATTCTTTGTGAGTTACAAAAATGAGTTCTATCAGATAAACAAGTGGTTCGTAGATGAAAGTGCAGTTCATTAAATTGAACTTTAGAAGAAGGCTAATGTAAAACAGAACAAAGTCCATGTAAAAAATGTAAAAAGCAAAAAAAAAAAAAAAAGTTTTAATTCACTTTATAATGGCTTGATTTGACTAAAATGACTTAAGACAGATGTCACATAATCATCTCTAGCGTAAATGACCGACAGTTTGATCGTATGCCCCACAAGCCTTGTTGGTCTTTGTCTCCTGGTTAAAAACTAGCATCTATTTCCGTGACATCAGTGTCTTTCAAAGCTACGAAACAGACTGAATACTGAAATTAAAACTTGTCTTATGAAGGATGGTAAGTCACATTAACCAAAACATTTTTTTTTCTAATTGACTGCCTCACTTGTCTAAGCTTCAAGAGTTCTTTTCAGGATTTTTAGACATTTAGCTTGAAATTTACACTTGATACATGCTAAACAGGAGCTCTTTAAATAATACATTTTGAAGTTGAACTTTAAAAAATCTCACCTCTGAGTGCTCACACACAGACACTTTTATTCTTCACCCATCTTTCTATATTTATAGTTATGTATTTTGTCAATTTAACCAGCAGAAACATGCACATATGGGTCCTTGTTATCTCCACCTGATGGCCTTTGAGTCTGTTATGTTAACCTGAAGAGGGGACAGCTGAAACACGAGGAATGATGTGTAAAGGAAAAGAGACAGTAATTGGAGAAGTCGTGGATATGTAGGGATAGTAGCAGTACTACATGTCTGCTGTAGTACATGTGGATCACATAACCCGCTCACTATACCAACATGTGGGGTAATGGATGCTCAGAGTGTGTACATGTGTTTGTGTGTACAGATTCCTGCAGTGTTAACCTTTGATGAAGTACACTCTATTGATGTAGCAATAATAGTTTTAAGATGTAAGAGAGTTAGTGAGGCTGTGTAACAGTGTGTACTGGCTGAAGGACTGAAAACAATATAACTAGCTGTATAACTCAGTGATGCTTATAAATGTGTATGAAAACTACAAAAATGGTGTCCAGAAGGTGCTACTGATCATGGCTCATTGTTGTGCTTGCTTGTCAGTGATGGTGTTTCTCTAGGCCTTGAGTGTTGAGTGTATTTCCTGCAGGAAAACACCTGATAACCGCTTTTGTACTTGTACTCTTGTATCTTGCAATGCTACGTTCGAACCAAACTTGACAAGTGACACACAGAACTAAGCTAAGCTTGATTAGAAATACCTCCTTAAATATTGAGATATGAACAAAGTTGTATTTCTAGTGTTGTACCAGTGATTTTCATGCTTTTCACTAAGACGAGGGATAAATGTTTCAGAAGCACATGGATACTGCTATCCATCTGAAACATTTTAAAAGTTTGGAGAATCAAATATGATAACAATATTTAATTAACAACAGTAGTAAAATGCACTGTGGGAATCATTTGAACCAAATTATTTCAGCTTAAATCTGCTGTAGCCAACAAGTGAAAATGTTTGAGAAAGAAACTTCAGGAGACCTTTGTATAGAAGACAGTCTGAATGTTTTTTCTGCCCTTTGAATGCGGTAGAGCTGAGGGTCACAGCTAAACTTCGTAACAGCTCATCGACCAATCAACTCAACCGGTGGCATTTTGAAAGTGGCAGGGCTGAGCTCCACAAAGACATAATGGGAAACCCTGAAACATGGGAATAGCACTGAGATTTACCAATTTGTGTAGCCCCTTTGAAGTGCAGAACTACTGTCTGTGCTGAATTACGTACATCCCACATTTCTGCACACTGCTTAGCTGCGCCATTCATTGATCTGCACATTCCTTTGGTTTTGTAATGCTTTTATCTCCTGTCATACTTCTTGTTTCACCATCATCTCCTTCCTGCTGCTGCCTTTCTGGAGGCTCCAGGTGGGATGTGACAGAGATGATATAGTGTGAATCAGATAGCCACAGGAGAAGGTTGACCTAATAACATTTCCATGTGAGTGTTTTTTTGTTTGTTTTTTTGTGCATCTGTCTGAGAAATGGCAAACACTTTTAAAAGTAAAGAGTGAAGGTAAGAAAGAAGAAAGACTGATTTTATATTAAGTTTTAGTTATATGTGTGGTTGGGTGGGCACACCTGCGGGGCTTTATAATTGGCTGTGTGCAATAGACAGAGAGGCAACACCTGCTGCTGTGGTCTATTAATAACACTGAGACCCAGTGGAGGCCTTGGGGTGTGTGTATATGCCTGCATGCCTATGTCTGTCATGATACCACCGTGCCCTATTTCCTGGCCTAATGATGCAGACTGGTTCTTCTCATCCTGGCTCACACACTAGTAATTACAAGAAGAGTGATCGCCAAATAGTTCGCCAGGTTTTCTCTTATTAAGCAGTGAAGCAACAACGCAAGCTTTGTGAAAGAGCTCCACTGCCACGGCGAGGCAGACTTAAGTCTCTTAAACTACACATTCAGTGGGGACCACAGGAGGCATCCTCCCTTAGAGATCTGTTTACCTGCAGGGTGGATATCTCACCATTAATGATGCATCAGCTTCAGTAAAACTAACCACAGTATTAGCTTTCTGTGTTCCGGTTTGCATGCCTGCTGACGAGGGGAATACAACTGGGTCAAAGAGCAAACAGGCAGTGGGATTTACTTTACCCGAGGACATGTGGAGAAGATGGAGGTCATGGGGTTTGCCTTCGCAGGTGAACATAGAGGGGCAAGTGGATCAGGCTTCAGTAATTAGGGTCTGCTGGTTTAGTTAAACCTCATTCATGGAATAATTCATTCGGTCCATACTGTACTTACAAAGCAGATGGTAGACAGTAATGACCATTCTCCTGTGTAAAATAAAGGAAGCATGCCACGACACAGAAATGGCAGTTTGTTACCACAGTAAAGTCTGACCTTTGCAGTATGTCAGGACAACACCTGAGCCACTAATTGGTAGCTGGAAGATCCAAAAAAGAACCATACCTGTGTTCTTGCATGCTCTGGCTCACTTGCTTACAAACCACCTTCAGTACATTTGCATTATTAAACCATAGTATGTGATTTATACTGTAGATTGAATGTGCTTTTATACTTTTCGGGCAGCTACGGGTTTTAGTTAAAGTCTGTATGACAGGAAAGGTGGTTTGCAGAGACTTGCCCAAGGTAACACAGGTTAGACACATCTGAGTGAACAAATACATTTTTATTTTGTCAAAAGTTTAATTCCTTTTTAACATGTACCAAACTCACATTATTCTTATCCTTTTTTTTTTTCTTATGATAGAGCCCAGCAGTGAAACACTCAGCTCGTAAAAATTGGATGTCTTGGACTTTTTTAACAGTAAATTTCTCAAGTGAATCCATAATTTATGCAGTAATATCACACAATGATAATTTAAATTTCATAAGAATAAAACAGTATGATGTTCACTCTGCTGGAAAGCCCATTTTAACCAAGTCTCCAGTCCCTGTGGGTTGGTAAGTTCTGGAAAACAGTCAGCAGTCAAAAGACAGAACATGTCATTTTGTCATGAGCTCAACACTTGTAATAAACACTCACAAAAAATAGCTTTCTGGTATGATGCATATACTTAGCCCCTTCATGATTAGCACACCCTCTTAACTGTTTAATACATCGCTGAGCTTTCTTTTTCAAAAGCATTCACCTTTATTTTGCAGTATTTATTCTCTTCATCAGACACCACGGTCAAACACTTACTGCAGTGCTTTACTATATTGTATCTCATTAGTAACCCCAGTGCTGTATCCTGATGCTTGGCGTGGAAAAGGTTTACATAAAGCCTGACTTTCAATGCGATTTAAGAAAAAAAAAAAAAGAAATAATAAAATTGTTTGAAGTAAAGGTAATGTAGACCAAGCTGTACTGAACATCAGGGTGCTGCTTTGGACTTGACAGTAATCTCTGTAACCCATGTGTCTTAACCTAGAGCTAGTTCTCTCTGTGCTCTTCAGTGTGTGATACTACCTATCTTTGCAGACCTGTGGTCAAATATCCATACAAAATCTGAGAGTTGTTTATACCTGCCATAGTGATGTGAACAAATTTGTGAAAATCACTTTGAGTAAAGGTATTTTAGGTTCTGTATTACCCGTGACATCTGCAGTGTCTTTAATCCAGTGTTGTTCCCTCAACTGTTCTTACAGTCACTGTATGTTTTTGTAAAATAGAAAAAGACCAAAAGAAGAATATTTATTGAAGTGTGTTTTAAAACCATAAATATAATTAATTAAATAGACTTCGCTTTTATTTTGAAAAGCTATTGTGTTTTCTATCTGACAAGTAATCAAATATAACAAGAGTATGTTTCCCAGACTAAATAAAGTTCTCTTTTCCTGACCAAATCCTTCTGTTGCCTCCACTTTCTCTAATATTAATGATTCTCTGTACTGACTCAAGCCTCTGCAGGCATTTCTGTTTGTGCTGATACATATCATATTGTAGTTTACTGCATATGCAAGCAGCGATAAGGCAGCATATTAACAATGGACCATTAAAACTCTACATTTCCTGTCTTTTGTACTCAAGATAATTGTTGAGATATGAAATACAGTAACAGCTCCCAAATTCACCCAAAAGACATAGAAAAGATTACATTATCATTCCATATATTAATGTTTTATTCCTCTCTCACACTGTTACAATTTATTTAAGTGGTTCTAAAGTACTTAATGCTTGAGTATAATGATTTTTATGGATTAAAATGGTTTTGATAGAGTCTCTTGTTTTGGGTTGTTGACAAATTTAAAACAATGTCAGAGAAGGATGCAGGCTTCAAGGATAGAAACATGACATTAATGCCAAACATAATATGACTTTTGTATTCTTTAATTTGATATCAATCCTAGTAATTTGTTTCACATTGTTTTGTTTTTTTTTATGTCAAAGTTATTAGGTTAAGTGACAGTTTAAACTGTTTTATTGTTGGTTGCCTGCTGCTGTAAGGTGAGTACATGTATAAGACAGGCTCTTAGTTATATTACCTGGTGTAATGACATCTTTCAGGCCAATAGCGTAAGGCCGTGACCGTGGCGTGACCTGCATTTCAGTTCCAAGTCTGAGGAGTGATACGCAACACACTGTACATGCTGTTAATCTACACCACCAGAGGGTGGAGCCACACATCAACATGTTCCTGTACAGGCTGTGGGTTAAACCCTTTAAAAGACATTAATGGGGTATTTTACTGTTTTGTTTTTTTTTAATGTATGTGGTTGAAATGTTTCAGTCCTGTAAGATTATGTTTTGTTTATTGTATATCAGCAAACATAGGTTATAAAACATTCATTACTTAAGATTTAATGTTAATAGCAAAGTAGGAAGTTATGCATTGCCAAAATAATTAAAAAAAAAAACATCCAATAAAGAAGCAGAAATCTGAGTACATCGGACTGACTTTAGCAGATCAAGTAATGACGAGTGACCTGAAACCTTTTTTGGGTCATAACATATTGTACTGTACATCAGCTTATGTTTTATTCTGACTCAGCATCTTAAACACAACTATCAGTCATCACATATAAATGTATAATAGTGTCAACCTCCAGATGGAGACATTTCATTTCAAATGCTTTTAATGTGCCTCTACAGCTCTTAAGGTCACATATTATCAAATGAGATGCCTGGCCAGGTATGACATGTTAATCATGTCAAGTATTGTCTCTTGTCTTGGATAAAGAGCAGTGAAGTCTCACAAAGCTGTATTTGCCCCCCTTCCTCTCCCTCAGGAGGTGTTGAGCAGCAGATGGGAGGTGATGGAAGTGTGTGGTAGTGTAGGCGGCGACATGACGAGCTGTCAGACCCTAATGCAGGCTAACATCTGGAGGTTGTTGGCCATGTCACTTCTTGCCTGCCGGCGGGGTCCTGTTGCCTGGGGCCAAAAGCCACCCTGAGGGACATCCACCCAGTGTCAGAGCCGAGCCACTGAGACAGGAAGCCACAGAAATAATGGTGTACATACATCAGGAGTCAGTTTGCTTTTTATGGCAAAATGAAAGTGAAAAATCCAACTTGGTTTTGAGGCTGAGCTCCTGTACATAGGTAAGATCATATCAGTGGAGAAACAGATCATCACAGTGCATGTAGAGGACTTTGAAACTGTCTGGGGAGAATAAAGTCAGTTTGAGATTAACTTTGCTTGGGAGGCTGTGGACACCATCATGACCACCTTTCACTGTATTTATCATGGTAAACAGCTGTGACAATCTACAAATAGACCATCATAAGACGTCTTCAGGGAGTAGGTGGTGCAGGCACGACGACTGCACAGCAGGATAATATAGGGCCTGTTAAAACTGTTAGCGCCATTGAGGCACTGTGCTATTAGTGCTTCATGCTTGCCTTGAGCATCCAAGACGCAAGTGCCTCTTCTATTTTAATGACAGCCCTCAAGAGGTAATTTCACTGTGATTAAGGCAAGCGAAAAAAAAAAAATCATCTCTTAAAAGTCTCTAAATTGCATCTTATTTATCCACAGACAATGGCACTGCATGTTTCTACCTCTCCTGGTGAACAATTATACTTCAGACATTATCTGGTCCATCGTTATATGGGTATTAAAAATGGCACCCTGACACAGAGTGAAGCTTTGATGGAAAAGTTTAGATGACTATAATGAGAAATTATTTTTTTGTCCTCTGTATATGGATTTTTTTTATTTTTATTGCTATTTTTCGGAGACTTCCCTTAACTCGTCTGATGCAAACAAGTACTTAAGCTCCATTTGAGTACCTTGTGCTTTGCAAACCATCATCTACAATATGTCAAGAAATATTGAATAGATTTTGGGGCTTACACTCACGGTGTGAAACTGAATGACTTTAAAGTAATCCTACTACCTAAATGCTAAGATTTGAACATACGGTCATGGTTCTTATGTAATATACTGTCATTCTTCTCTTTTTAGTTTCGAATATGATTTTGACATTTGTGTTTTTCAGTTAATTATTCCAAACTGTTACTACACATAGTCCTATTGTCATTCTTGGTAAGTTGTAATAACATTAGTTACATTCATTCATTCATTCATTTTCTGAACCTGCTTTATCCTCACTAGGGTCACGGGGGTCGCTTGGAGCCTATCCCAGCCACTTAAGGGCGAAGGCGGGGTACACCCTGGACATTTCGCCAGTTCATCACAGGGCTGACACATAGAGACAAACAATCACTCTCACATTCACACCTATGGGCAATTTAGATGTTAAATGGTTAACATTAGTTACATTTCTACTTTATGTAATGCTTTGATTTAAGACAAAATACTGCACAACAAACAATATGTACTGTTGTCCCAAGCTCTACTTTAGTGTATCACAGCATGTTAAGCATTTAATTAGCAAATTTATTGTAAAGCACATACTTTACATCAGTATATTAGTACTGTTTTTACTTTTCTAAGACAGCGTATAGGGTAAGTTTTAAAAGGGCCACTAAAACAACAATAATGTTGTCTACCACCTGCAATAGAATGCAGTTTGAAGTGTGGCAACTTTTACTTTTCTTGTTCTTGAGACTTTTTCTATGTATATGTCATATGGTTTATTTCTATGCTACATTTTGTTGCTTGTGGTCTGCAGGGATAGTTAAAGTATCTGCTGCCTTAATTGCAGTTAATGGAGATCAAAATGAAGAATAAAACACAAGGTTTAAGGTTCTGCTGTTTTTAAGAACAATCTCACAGCACTGGTCACATGGCTCGGTGTTTATTCTCATGTGTTTTGAAAGATAGCCGCCAAATTCATTATGATTATCAAAACCACTGACCAACTTTATACAAAAGCAAGAAGGCAGTCAATGAACATTACTGCAGCAAGGTACCAGAAGTCATTCAGCTTTCCTTCCTAAAAGCACTAAATTCACAGCAGACAGCCAATGGAAAGCTATTTCATGGGATGATTCACAAAATATCAGTTTCAGATGTGAGAAATGAGGCCCCATCAAGGCTGCTTGTCTCTTTTAAATCATTTTCTTTTGTGTGAAGATAATTACACTCACCAGAATCACTGTTGCACCTCTCTGAGCCCTCCTGTTCTTGAACAGTCCCACCCCCCTACCTGAGCAATCAAACGCCATCTTCACAGACATTGTATTATAATCACAGCCATTCACTACTCACTGAAGTTTGACTTTACTTCTCTGTGATCTTCTTGAGTGCCCCTCCTATTCTGTCCTTTTCATTTTACCCATGTGCACGCTCATCAATCAACAGTCAGTAACTTAGTCACACAATCTTTTTATGAGTCACTTCAGTTCCTCCGAGAGCTGCTTTGCAAATGACTGAAACTCTTGTATATTAAACTGTAATACCTCCTCTTTCTAAACACACTTCCCCACACATACACACCCTCGTCTAGCTAATGTTTCTAATGTTAATAGCCTGTGCTGCTTTAATTGGTTTCTAAACGCTGTAAGCAGGGTTCCCACTGTGTGTTTAATGAACAGGTAGCACTCCATGATTACAGCAATCTCGACCCACCGCCCCGCTGCTACAGACTCCCTTCACACACACATGCGAGCAGATGCCACACACACTGTCCCCAGATTTTTACGCAAATGGACAAAGGCAATTTGAGAGGCTTCTGCACACTGCAGGATGCTGGGTAAATTAGAGATGAGAGGGACGAGGCAAGGGAGACAACAAAAGAAAATGAGGGGAGATGAGCGTGAAAAATGATTGCTGGTTTATGAAGGGAAGAAGAGCTGGAGTCACTTCATAGAACATGGCTGTGCGTGAACGTATTGCTCCTCTCTGAGTTTGGATGTGTGTGTGGAGAAGAAGCTTGATTATAAAATTTGAGTCTCTTTTGTCTGTATTTTTTGTCTACACATTTTCACCCTGATTCAGCAGATCATTCACTTTTTAAGACGAATTTGCCCTTTATAAATACGTCACACTGTCAAATATTAAATCACGTTTCAAATCTCTTTGACTCCTGACATTTTACAAAAAACAGTGTCAGAAGCTCACATTTCACATGTTCAGCCAAATGTGTGACTTTTCCCTCTGAACTTCTCATATGGTTTTATTTCTTTAAAGATTCAGACCATCCAATATGTCAATGATTAAAAAAACTTATATTAATTGATGAGATACATTGCTTTTTCCTACTTTCTTCTCCTATTTATCCTGTGATGAGCCCTCACATTTATCTGTTGTATATAACTGGAAATAAAGTAGTATAAACTGTAACAAACTACAACACTGATGCTTCAGTACAGATGGATAATGAACAATAATTGTCATTATTGTGATCTATTTTTATATTAGCTCATTATATTTATTGTGATGTACATTTTTCTTTTGCCTTGAGAATTGTGTTCACATTCTCAAGTAAAATGTTTTGTTGTTATGTTACACATATGTATATATATATATATATATAGTTCTTCATTTTAATTTAATATTAAACAAACATTTCATAATCATTACTTGTTTTGCATGTTATTCCAATTGATTTCAAAAAAATTTATGCTGTTTATTTTGGGCTCTGACCATAAACTAGAGTTTAAAACCACACATAATCATCTTTTACATTGTTTTTGTC
This sequence comes from Apogon hyalosoma, assembly GCA_037367295.1. Taxonomy (NCBI): domain Eukaryota; kingdom Metazoa; phylum Chordata; class Actinopteri; order Kurtiformes; family Apogonidae; genus Apogon; species Apogon hyalosoma. The sequence goes on along the minus strand of JAPQRP010000016.1, from coordinate 22,286,338 downwards.
TTGTTGAACAGAAATAAATTGTATGCTGGCTTTTACAACATTAAATCAAAATTAAGAATGAACAAAACTCGCACAAAATCACAAATCACTTTTGTCTGGTTGTGTATATCATGTTTTTGTCTTTTTTATGTCTTTTATATTGTTTTCATCTTGTTGCAACTTTTACAGGAAATCAAAAACCACAAAAACTTTGATTCAGGATCAAAAACCAGATCAAGTTTTTTGTGTGGAAAACTTGGAGAAAATAACCTTAACTGGAATAATTATTGATAGCAACTGAAAGTGTGTATTGTGATAACGTGTTTCGCTGTATCACAGTTTTATGATTTCTTCTTCAATCATATAACTACACTGATGATACTTGTATTAAATCAGATCTTAATACCTCCTCTCCTCTACTCTCCTCTCCTCTCCTCTCCTCTCCTCTCCTCTCCTCTCCTCTCCTCT
>JAPQRP010000016.1:22271306-22277669 GCA_037367295.1 Apogon hyalosoma | reverse complement strand
CGTTGCCTCCCTCCTTGTCTCTGTGTGTGGAGTCTAAGTGCTGCTGATATGTGTATGTGTGTGTGTGAGTGTAACTATAGCGGCCAGTGTTTAGGCTATTAGAGCCGTCTATTTACAATCTGGAGTTTCCTATTGATTATGTCTGCCTTCTCTCTCTGTTTACATGGGGGAAATAAATAACACATGTCGCTGCCTCGCTCTGACTCGACATCTTCTTTCTCCTTTAGCTCTGTCTCTCTCTGTTCCCTTCACTTTCTTGTTCCTCCTCTTTCCTCTCCCCCATTCTCTTTTTTTTTTCTTTACTGAATGCATTTCGACTACTTCTTTCTTTTGCTTTGAAGGTTTTCTCACAACTTCTTACTGTTAATGTGGTTTTCAGCTCAGTCTTTGCAATTTGTAAACACAGACACACCGATCCAATGTAAAACAAATAAGGGCCATACATTCTTACATTCTTAGACACCCCCAGACTGATATATTTATTTTAGACAGAAACACATAATATTGAAATTGAATATGAAGATTGGGGCAAATTGACAGAGATATATTGTATTATTTCTTCATGCAATATGGCACAGATGCTGTGGCACCAAATATTTATGTTTTTATATGTTGCAATCAGTGTGTCCATTTGTGTCTTGCAAGCCTCTGTGCACTTTTTTGCACTTTGTTCAGTGTCAGGTTTGAAACTGAGACCAAAATGCAACGAACAAACAAAATCCTGCTTTTTGCCTTTTTACTCCTTTAGTCACACAGACATCATGATACATCATGTTACGGTTTTGTAATGTTTTAAATTTTGCAGAATCACTCTATCGTAGCACTGTCATTATAAGGGCCAATTAGAAGGGCAATATGTCACACAGCATCACCTATAAGGTCATGTCTACAAAATTCTATGTGATGAAACAATGATGATAATTATCACGACAGAATTAATATTATGCTGGGATATGATTGTGTTTTTTATTCATCTTTTGATGTAACAAAACAGAGTTCATTGTTTTCCATGTGATTGCCATGGCCTGAAAATAAAATCACATTCAATCACCTACTTTCTGCAAATTTCACACAGAACCAAAAATCACCCCTTTAACCTCAAGAGAAATAATGATATGGATTTTTTTTTTCTTTTTATGGTAACATTTTTGGCTATATCTACCAGCTTCATTTTTACCTCCCCTGCATGCAAAAAGGTAACAAATCCAGTTGTGTTTTAGTAAAACTGAGTGCTCCCTTGCATTGTTTCTATAAATCTGCAAACTGGTGGGATGATTGAATACTGTCTTTCCTCATTTGCTGTTTTGATGATAGTGGTGCAGAACGCTCTCGGTCCAAACTCTCCAATTGGTTTTCATTTGAGCTGAGATTGGGTGACTGTAAAGGCCAATGAACATGAGTCACACTATTTTCATTCATCAATCTATTCACTGAGACCTTATGTTTTATAAAAGCAGACGTCGTCATCTTCCCATTCAGTTTGCCTCTTATTTGTCACCCAACTGCAACCACATATGATGCATTTAGAGAAGCCTCAACAGTACTGAAGTGGACAAAACTTATTTGAAAAGAAATACCAACAGAGAAACCAACAGGAGGGTCAACAATGTGCAGGAAGTGGACATCCTTACTGCTAAATACCTCCACAAACCTTTAGCACAGACACATAACTTCTACTTTCATACTCGCCCTGCTACTATTGCTTTTTCTTCATGCCTCTCTCATTGGTAACAGGAGCTGGGTGTCTGGGCTTCAGACCAGGCAGTGTGTCATACCTTCCATACCCCTCCCCGCTGCTTCTCCTGGGCATGCAGCGCGCTCAGATAGCCCCTCTGATAAGACTGGAGCTCCATATGAACAACAGGCAGGAACTGAATCACTAAAGGTAGAAGTATTCAGACCCTTTTTATTCAATCACAGCCACACCACTATAAATAAAAGTACAGTATTCACTTTTTTTTTTCAAATTCAGGTTCACTACAAGCAGAAGTAAAACATATCAAATAAGCATAAGTGTTCTTTAAGATGGTGATATATTTTATCATGTTACTGCCTGAAAAACAGACCTGATTTTAACAATTTCTGCTAATTATAAACGGACATTCATATATAACGCATAATATTTTATCAAACAATACTATGTTTTGTATTATATAGCATTAATCTGCACAGAAAAGTATTAATAATCAAATTTTTCCGACTTAAGGTTTGTAAACTTTGCGGAAAAAAAAGAATCTTACAATAAATACAATACAAAGATATCTGTGACCTTACAGTATTTCTATTACTGTACTCATTCTTGAAGAATATCTTATTTCTGAGTTTAAAAAAAAAAATCTAGTAAATTGTTAAAAGATACATTTTTCTCTTTTTTTTTGGGGGGGGGTAAAATCAACTCAGTTTGAGGTTGTTTTTTTTTTTAGTTTATTCTTTCCTCACTCTAAATACGTCTAAAGGTGAGTCTTATTTTCAGGAAAACTTCAGTTTCTTCCCTGTCAAAGATACAAGAGAATTTATTTTCCATCCCATCTGCTTTTACTCATTTCAGAAAAATAAGATTTCACTTTGAGACTAAATAGTTTGTTAAGACGCAGTCAAGACAAAGTGCATGTTTGTCCCCTTGTGTCTACAGTTGATATTTGTGCTGGACCACATTTGGATACTTAAATGTGTAACTATTTGTGTACTATCCCATACAAAGAAGGCTAACAGACTGTCACTGTGTGTGTGTGTGTGTTTGTGTGTGTGTGTGTTTTAGGGTGGTATTCTCTCAAGAGCACCTCTCCACAACAATCAGAAGGAGGCTGAGATGAAAGAGAGCAAAGTCAGAGAGACACAGCATGTTTATAGGAGAGAAGCTTGAATAACAGGTTGCGGCGGTCAGTGGCTGTAACTCTAGCTGCTTATGTGGATGCGTATGGAGTGTTACGCCGCTCTCTGTGATGCAGGAGGGTTGCAGGCCTTGTTTTCCCATAGTGACACCACATATTTTGACCAACAATCAAATAAACTCTGTCTGAGGTTCTGAAGTGCCTTTGAAGCAAAAACACTGCAGGTTTTTGAGCTGGAGGATACTTGAGTGAAGATACACACTTGTATAAATGTATCGTACATAGGAAAACAGACACTTAAAAGGGCCTGAACCCTGTGGAGAAGCTGCAGACAATACATGAGCTGGTGCTGTGAAGGGGAAGGTTTCCTGTGTGACCAATAGGGAGCAGTAGAGGCCTGATAAAGCCTGTCGATCTAACAGCTCCAGTCCAGCTGTTCTCTTCATTCTGACCCAACACTCCACGCTAAAGTCTCTTCCCACCTCTACTGGCTTCTACTTTTGGCTCGGACTCTCATCCTGCCTCCATTCGGCCAGAAGTGTGTGTTGAGAGAGAGAGCGAGAGAAAGAAAAAGAGAGAGAGAAAGGGGTGCTGGGAAATATCTCTCAACAAGACTGCATACACAACTCCACATCTGAAAGAAATGTGACTGATGGACATCTGTGTGTGTGTGTGTGTGTGTGTGTGTGTGTGAAGCTGTGAGTGACAGTGAGCATATCTGAATCTGTGCATGCATTTTTTTTGTTTTTTTGTTTTTGTTTTGTTTTTCTGTTGTTTTCCATATGAACTGTATCTGGTGGCCTTGTGGCTGCCGCAGACATCCCTCCAAATGACAGTCTAATCAGAATACATGTCCGTGTAAAACAGCACCAGTCATTACTCTGCTAAGTATAGGATCTCCGCTCAGCTTCGCCAAATGTTTTATGATAACCAGTGTGTGTTAAAATATGTGTCCTGTGGGAATTTATCTGCCGAGGAGTGAATGTAATGTGTAATGTCTTGGTGGCCTACTTGGCATGCCAAAGTTTCAGACACAGTCCTGACTAAACGGTTCAACTGATTTGGGGTATTTGTTACTTTTTATAAAAAATATTTGTCATTTGCAATCTGACTTCAATGTGTGATCGAGGTACAGATTGAATTCCTTATTTATTGACTGTGTTTTTGTGTGAACACTTATTACAATTAACTGATGAATCAAGCAACAGATGATGGATTGAAAAATACCGTTTTGCACAAGCAGTCTGAAAACCTTGTGACACATTTTAAGTTTATGTTTTATTGTGATTTGGTTGTTTAATGTTTCAACACACATTGTTGTTAAAATGACCAATGTTTCTGATGAGATGAAGGAGAAACTGTGACATAAAATGCTTTGAATTTATCTGACATTTAGCTGCATTTTCTTATATATTTCTTCATCTATTGCTACACATATTGACCATGCTCATATCCTTAATCTTTTTAATTATTGTTCATTTATTGGTCTGTCTTATAATATTGGAAGGATAAGACATGAACCAAGGATAGAGTTCTAATGTTTTGAAGCAGATCCATAAAAAGCAGTAAATGCTGCAGGTGTTTTTCCCTTTCCTTAACACTGAAGAGACACTTTATTTTATTTCAATTTAGTTTAGTCATTAGATAAAAGAAAGACAAAGAAAAAGAAAATCTGCTTCTGCATTTCAGCAAAATGACCACATTATGAATAAAAAGCAGCAGAAAGAAGAATAATCTTGCATTTTCTGCCCCTCTTTAACAAATTACTTATGCGTTTACAGTAATAATTTCAAAGAGATTAATTTATCCAGATAAATTAAAAAACAAAACAAAACCAGACCTATTTTATGATGGCAGCAGTCACTTACAGTAACCAAGACAGCAAATAGCAAAAAGAAGGAAAATATATGTCATCATTTGTGGTTCATGCTGTATTAATAATGTTGTTGAATGAAGAAGGGTGGCCTGTTGCTCTCTGCAGGGAGTGCACTTCTATTTGTTCACTGATTCATTATCACCACATGGCTCAACCTGCAAGTGCATTTTAGTCTTTTTCATTTGTGTGTGATGTTCTTGGTATGGGCAGGGTGCCAGCTTGATTTTAAGATCCAGAATAAAATTGTCTAGGAGTCTCCTTTTCATCCATCATTTCCTGCTAACACTTCTCACACCGCCTCGTCCTGCCGCCTGTTGTTGTATCACGTCTCTTTTGACGCACCGATCGGCCGAGTTTCCCAAGCTGTAGTCTGACAGACTCTGGTCACTGTGTCCTGCGGCTGAGGCCAGACCGGCCTGGGCAGGGCTTGAGGCTGTGGTCAACATGATGAAGGGGGGGCAGGAACCAGAGCTGACCCACACAGGCGCCTTTGCTCCGGGCCAACCGAAGGCCTTTTCTGGTCCTCTACAACTCATGCAGCGTAAACAAGCTGGACAACAACAGAGAGACAGAGAGTGTAAGAGGGAGGGAGAAGGAAAGAGGTGGGGGGTGGCTAACCACAGCACTTGGCATCTGCTCACACCCAGGCAGAAACGAGCTGCGAGCTGTCCCCACTACACAAGAACACAAGAATCACCAATGTGCCATGAAAACCTCACATCTCCAACCTTGATAATTTTCATATTTTAACCTCAGCCTGCTCCTCTCAAGGCTGAGAAAATTCCCCAACCACTTGGCTATTCAGATCCTGTTTTAAACACAGGGTGGTCACACTGAAAACTTTTATTTTTAGGTCCTACAGTTAGTTTCTATTTTGGAGATACAAAGGAATGACATGCTCACAACCGCCAATACACATTCCAAAGCCCACGCAGACTTATTACTAATTAATTAATTAATTAACTAACCCATAAAGACCCAAACATCCATTGCTGACCAAAACCATCTCATTTTGCAGTTTGTCATCTTTTCATGGTCATCAGATATGACCCATTTGTACCTTCAGAGGCTCCGTAGTTACCATGGAAACACTGTCATCTTCTACGACATTAATTCACAAGAAAAACCCGTGGAGTTTGACAAATGACAGTGGATGGAAACACTTGGTTTATGTGTAGTTAACTGAAAAAGTAACTTTTTCTTCAGTTTTCTCTGTTTCTGATGTAATAACCCTCAACTTTAATCTGAGCTTTTATGAACATCTACATGATCAGTGAATTGAATAAAGGAAAATACCTGATTTCCTTGTAAAAATGCAAAATACAGAGGATAATATTAGAATAAATGGTGACAAATCACTGAGGAGGTTAAAAATAGAGAAAAAAATCATTTGGCTAACTACCACAAAAGTAGCACTTGGTCTTTATGGGTTAATGATCTTTTCTGGTCACATGACCCATCAGTTGACTACTTATCATGTTTAGAAAGCACATCATCAAACACTTATTGTTGTTAATTCTTACTTGTACTGTAGCACAGGGCTTAGAGCATGAGAACATCACAGAGCAGCTTGAATTTCTACAGTACAATAAAACATAAACATATTTTATGTAGTGTTTCCTCTCATTATAAACTCTTTTACATGATGAGAAGTAG
>JAPQRP010000016.1:22233806-22266306 GCA_037367295.1 Apogon hyalosoma | reverse complement strand
GTGGACAAGTTAAATTGTCATTAAATGTCATATAGATGTGTTAACACAAAGCCTGTGGTACATCCATATATGAGGTATCTGGACAGGAGCAGTGTGGCAGCGTGGAAGGGGTTAAAATGCAGTGAGGGGGAAGAAAAGGTCTGCTCGAGAAAAGAAAAAAAATGCTGTGATCTCCTTTATTGTTGAGTTTAATTAAATTTTCAGCTCTAATTACAATTAAGCCACTTAGTATGTATAATAATGTTTGCATCACAGAGCAGCACAGATGCAGTCCATCAACGCAATTAAATATTAAAATGACTGTGGCTGTATTAATAGCAACATGGTGTGCTAGTCATTTAGTGTGTGTGCAGATGGGTTTGTGTGAGTGTGAGTGCACAAGCCAAGCCATTGCAGAGGGGACTCCCTTGGTACTGGTGCTCTCGCCTGGAGACCTGCAGCGCCATCTTTAGTGCCACCACTGAGCCCACTGCGAATATGACCTATATTCACCGTGCTGCTCCTTGTGCCAGAAAAACATCAGTAAATGGGGAAAAAAACATGGGGTGGTGGATAGAAAAATCCCACGAGTGTATGAATATTTCTGAGCTGTCAAATAAGTGTACTGTAAGTCTAATGCAAAATTAGTGTTTTGGCACAAAATTATTCATGACTGCACATAATGACTGTGTTTTAAGTCAAAGTGATGATTTGCTTGAATCACCTCTGCTCTCCTCTCACCCCTCCCTTTTTGATTTACTCATTTCTTCATGTCTTTGCTCATTTTTGATCTTGTATTCATGTGCGCACACACACGCAAACCTGATTTCAATGCACAGACACCCACATGCGAAGATACTGTACATGTACACACACAGACACAGAGAAATTCACCTTCATGCACATGCAACATCATCCACACACACATAAACTCACACAGTGTTTCTGCTACTTCCCTTTCATCCTGCATTATTTAATGAATCAGCGCCTGCAAACATGGTAAACAAGAGTGTGTTGGTTTGTGTGAGGCGATAATGGGCCATGCAGTAACACAGGCGCTCTTTAGCAACAAAAACTGCCCCAGTCTTCTTTCTTGGCTCATGAGATCAAACCTTTCCTTATTATTTTTTTTTCACTTTCCATTTAAAACGCATCACTCCTTATACCATGTCGAATATTTCTTCAGGATTCTTCCACAATTAAGTACATTTTTTGTACTAGCAATTAAATCCTAGACCATCTATGAATATGATTTTAATGAGTGACACCTAATCTTATCCATTAAATATTACTGATCTAATATTTGTGTGAATTTCTGCATTAGGCAATATGTGTGCACATTTTGACCGGGTCACTTTCTGACTAGCTCACTGCAGTTCCTAAAACTCATATTGTTCTGTATTGTTTACAGCTATGCATAATCAACATAGCTTTAGTGTATCAATAAACCTAAAATGCCATGTTATTGGACACAGAAGCAGAGCAAAGTTGCACAAAATGTACCTTAAAATTGGATGGCAATAAACTGCATGAATAAATATATGAATAAAAGTTTGGTTTGAAATATGCAATAACATACACACTAATTTGTGGAATTTGTGTTCATGCTCTGGCCAGTTTTAGATGTGTATCGTGATGGCTGTTGGAATGTGTGGAGAAAACTCAGCAGTAAAGTTGCCCGGCTAGGCATGTGCTGATAAATATAGCTACCGCTGAGGCAGTCTAAATACAAGGCTCTTCTTTGCTGTAATAGATGGGTGTCGCTAACCTATGGTGCAATCACGCTAGATTCCACAGAAATATTTCTGCACAGTGGCAAACAAACAAAGCAAAAAACAAAAGCATGGAGCAGGCAATGCTAATCATGAGGCATGGCTAGGCGTCTGTGGCCAGGGCGGTGGAGATGATGTGTGTGTGTGTTTGTGTTTGTGTGTGACAACCAACACTGACCCTTATGGACCACAGGACCTCTCCACAGTTGTGTGTGTACGTGCAGAATGAATAGGGTGATATTTATGACCAGGGATTATCCTGAGGACACTCTCCAGAGTCCAAAGGTTGCTCCTCTGACTGTCTCTCTGTGTTTCTGGGCGCATCATTAACCAACATTTAACTGCTGGCTTATGAGTACAATTTAACAACCTTGTGTGTCCTCATGTGTTTAAGTCACATAACACACCCATCCAATACTGTCACTTCCCTCCAATATCCGGACTGTTAAACTTCTCCATTTATCAACCAATGAAATGGCAATAATCCACCGATAAAAGTACACTTGGTCACCTTTGTAAACCCCCTCCCGTCCCACATACACACACACACACACACACACACACACACATGCACACACACACTCAAGTCATCAGCTGTTACAGCCTGCGGTGATTTTCAGGGCAGCTGTTGTAATAGAGTGGGTTGATGTGAAACAGTTTACACACACAATTACTATTAATACCAAAGACACATGCGCCTCTGCTATTTATCCAGCTCACACTGTGCCATCTTTTGGTCATGAAGCGCGACTGATTAGACTGGTGTGTGTGCGTGTATGTGTGTGCATGTATGTTTGTGAGAAAGACAGAGCTAAGAGGCAGGAGGCAGTGTAGCGTGAGGGACACACCTGTTAGGGACACACACAAGTGTAAGCACTGACACGAACGATCACAAACATAGAAAATCTCACAGGCTAGGATAGAGCACAATGTAAGTAATGAGTGACCCTGTGGGTTGAGGTTAATTAGCAGCGATGATCAGGAAGAATCACAGTCGGTCTTTGTTAAATGTAATCACTGTGTGAAATCTAAAATCCACTACCGGTCCATTTTAGATTGACACATTTTCACTCATATTTTTGTCATTTTTTTACTTCAGTGGTTGTATATTTCTGAAAGAAAACGTACAAGCTTTCCAGCACCTGTGCTCCTCCAACACGCTAACATGTAGACTTTTATAATGCAGCTGCTTCAGGCCACATGCAGCAGCTACATCTTATAAAAACTGATGCTTAGGATCAGATCATAAAAGTCATACCACAGTGACACGTGCACATACTGTAGATGTGTTTCTAGAGTGGCCACATGTCAATATCTTTACAATCAACTCTGAGGGGATTTTTTTTTTTTTCTATTTCAGCTTTTCCTTTATGGGTCTGTTTTTTACGTACTTTTCCTCCTATAATTTAATTTCCTCTTACTTTTTTTTCTCATTCTTCCCTGATTTTCTCCCATTTTCTCCTGCTGCTGTCTCTTGCTTCTTGTCTTTCTATTCCCTTGTTCCCTGAATGCCGAAGTGGACCAGATGCCAGTTCAAGGGACTCTCAAATCCCCCCATTGCTCCAGACACACAGACGAATACACATGCACTGTAACATATTGGTTCATAATTAATGAAATTAGCGGCTTTATCTGCTATGAAGAGCCCTGCGTCTGTCTCTGGCTGACTGAAGAGAGACAGATAGGCTGGGGAGACGATGGAGGAGGAGGAGGGGGTGAAACAGAAAGAAGGGGCTGGAAAGAGGGAGAGATTGATGGGAAAGACACAACTGATTAAGAGGAGTGGCAGTAATGAGTAGAGAGACTTGAGAGGAACTGCGTATGATGCTACAAATGATTTACAAACTGATGAAAGGGTTGGGGTGGTACGAACTTCAATAATAAAACACCATGTACTGCTGTTAACATGCATTTCAATTAGCTGTTCTGATAGTTTGTCAGCTTCATGGTGGTGTAACTGGTCAGCTAATTACAAATATTGAAAAGCACCAATCAATGGCCTGAGCTGCAAAAGCAATTGCACATGGTCTCATGGCTATTAGCGAGGGCAGAGTTGCCAGATATTTGATTAACCCCCATTAGTGTGGACAGTCTTTCCCCCAGAGGAGCCTTTATGATGACAGCGGCCGCCTGATGACGGTCCACTGCTGAGTGAAAAGCTCCTCAAGTTTACATACAGAAATCAAACAGACCTTCCAGAAATTAAGGTTAACAGATATTTGCTGTTTCAGCTCTTTAACGATCACTACTTAGTATTAATCTCTATCTTTAAATCACTGAGAAATATTTACACCACAACTGGTCTGCTACCAGTCCTCTGGGTCTCTTTAGTCAGCCTGCATGGTTCCTGTCCCACCCAGCCTCCGTGTTAACACACACATGCAGGAACACACACATATACTACATATCAGCTGTGGTTTAGACAAGGTGAGTAAATTGTTTTTTATTCTTGAGGTATTTATCAACCATGGTGCCGCCCGCTGGACCAGTGGCTTCCGTAATGGATCTGATTAATGGCAGCTTATTAACAAAAGCTCTGTTGTTCAGACCCTGAGGGCTCTGTGTAATTCTAGAACTCAGTGCTGATATAATGGCCTATTTTAGGAGCTCCGTGATTAAGCACCATTAAGCGGCAAGCAAAGCCAGGGTTTGGACAACTTCAATGGCAGCAAGAGTAAACGCAACCGTGTCCCCAGAGCCTCTCCATCCCTCTCTGTCGGTATCACTCCGTCTCTTTCTCTGTCCGTCTGTTATTGAAATAGAGAGATGTGTTTATATTGAGTTTGGAGGGGAATTCTCAGGGGGACAAAATTTATCAGAATTTTGTTCAAACAGTAGAGACGTATCACGTCACCAGCCACTGGCGAAATGGGAAATCCATGTTGCAGAGAAAGTATCAGGCAGCCTGGTCTGTGTGAATTTATCAGAGTGAATTAATCTGTACATGCATCTGTGAGCTTGTGGTGTGTTCACCATCACAAACCACTGAGGGAGGAAACTCCATTCCCATACAAATACTACAATAATTAAGGCAAATTACGAATATGGTTCCTACCTGCATTCTAATCTAGTTATCTTACACTCCGATCACCCACTCAGCAACTTCATTTAAACTCTATATGCTATTATAAATATCACCTCCATGTCTATTGTTTTTGTCTTCTCTTGTTTCTGTCTTTTTCTTCTTGGGATGGGATTAAGAGTTGTATCAGCTTGTTTACTTCACTCGTCCATCCTTAATTTAGCGTGGAGGGTCAAATGATGTACAGTATTTCTTCTGGACTTCTGGAGTGCAGAATTAAGTAAAAAGGTCTCAAGTGGAAACACAAGCAGGAACTTTAACACTGCAGTACTCACAAAAAACACAGTCCACAAGCATGTTGGGATCAATGACCGAAAAGAAACTGAGATAATGATTGAAAGTTGAATTTTACAATATTAATGCTCACTGAAAAACACATTAAAGGCATACATCTACACTTCTGGATATTTGCAACAAGGAGTAAAAAGAAAAGGTACAAAGAGTCGCTTTGTTTCACAAAGACAGGTGACACAGTTGTGTTTGTAATAACTATTAAAGAGTGGATTTAACAAAGGGCAGAAACACTGGTAGTATGCTGTATATTTGTATGAAACATAAGCTAATATCTCAGTAATTCCATGTATTTGAGTCTCACCTTCTCACCCTTATCCTGTAACATTAACACCATGCAGACAGACTTAAGTTTTCATCTTAAAAAATGAAAACTAAATATCAATACACAAAATGACTAATCAGACCAACATTTGAATCAATGATGGCATTAGTATCAACAACTGCATAAATATCAGTTGGGTCTGTAATTCCCATCCTTATCCTGTCTTTATTTTCAAGTTGAAGCTAAAACCGCGTCACCAGGTAAAACTGTCATTCATCTGTACGAAAATGACGCTGATGTTAAATGTTGCTATTGCGTCATCATTACGTAAACCCCTTAAACTGTGTTTTGTTTGAGGAAATGCACACTGGACCTGTCACGACGCTGCACATCCTCCTTTCAATCTGCTCACTGCTCTCACAGTTCGTCTTCCTCAACAGGAAAAGCTCTTCACCCTTCCTGCTGTTTGCACTGTCCAACCCCTCCCTCGCTCCCCTCTTCTATCCCACCCTTCATCTCTCCCCAGACCCTGGCGTTCTCCTCTGGGGAGGGCGGTAATAATTATTATGTAAATAAATACGCCTGCTGTAATCACATTCGTGCCACTGATCCAATTAGAGAGCTGATAGCAGGCGGCTGATTGCGTGGACTGGCGGCTGATGGTCAGGGCCTGTGTGTCTGTCTGGCTGCTCGGCCAAGGTAGCTGGGGGAACACGCATTAGTGGCGAGCAGACTGGCGTAATGAAAGTCGTTTGGTGCCGTTCTACATTCAGTCATGTACTCTAAATAATGCTCTTTGACCAAGACCCTGTGTGTCTGCCAGCCTCACAGTCTGCACAGCGGGTTGTCTGTCACTGAAACATAAAGTGTGTGTGTTGGTCTGTATTTCTGCTATCATGATCCCTGGCTCTGGATCACTTTCACCATGCATCAGCTTATCACCAATTACTACCTTGTTGTGATTCTCATCAGCTTAATGATGCTCCTCTGAGACCATCATTGTCAAGCCTCACCCTTCACCCTCCATCCATCCTCCGCTTATTGTCAGCCTCTGTTTGGAGTTTCTTAGAGTGAAAGGCATTGTTTTAATGACCCCTGCTTGCGTTTTGTTATCGTAAATGAAAGGAGATCATTTTAAGATGGTGTTGCTTTTGCATTTGATACCTTTCATGCATGAATTATTAACAACTAAGAGGCAACATCACTTTAAATATGTCCAAATGTTAACCTTTCAGTATCTATATTGTAATTATTTTGAGCAAATTACACAATGGAAAGATAAGTTCTGGTCTGGGTTTATTAATTCAGTTTGGTTTTTATTTTTCCAGCTACATATTTCCATTCACAGAATGCTTTCAGGCAATTTCTTAAAACATTCACTTGGACTCAAGGAAGAAAAATTTTGCAGCCAAGGGTCAAGGTCTTTGTTTTGGTCTAGTTTATGTAATGTGAAAATTACCATCTTCATCCATCTCTTATGCCAAACAGCACAGCCGTTCTTATTCATGCTTTGGTTACAGCCACCATTGACTGCTATAATTCTCTTATCTTTGGTTTACCTCCCAAGTTCATCCATAAACTTCAATTGGTTCAGAATTCCACTGCTTGCATCTTTACCAAAATTCTTTCCAGTAAACACATCACTGCTGTTCTTAGGAAACTTCACTAGTTTCCTGTTCAACAAAGCCCTTCACAATCCTGCTTCTCCTTATCTTTCTGAGCTCCTTCAGATTTATACCCAGATTATCTCCTTCCTTCCAACTCTCCACTCCACCTGCTGGCTCATCCTTCATGGGGATTATGATTAAATGAATACAGGGCCTGATAAATTCACATTTTTGGTTGTTATCATTACATGAGGTAATTGCTAATACTAATAACCTCATACGATTTTGTTAAATTAACATAGAACAGTGATGAGCCGAATCAAACCACTGATGCAAGAGACCGACAAAAGCCATGAAGGAAAGTCAATGTAACATCCTCCTTTCAGTCTACTCATATAACTGTAACTGTATCATTGCTGCAGAAAAAAAAAAGGTTTTAACAGATATTCCAGGTAATGGGTGCATTTACATAGTATGCCACTGTTTTGGATTCACGATGCAAAAATATGAATAAATCCAATACTCATACAGTATAGTGCAGAGAATTTTTGGGAGTTCACCCTCTGCAAAGTATTACAAATATTGTGGTTTTATTTGAAGTTTCAATAAGTCTCACTATTATGGACATCATGCATAAAAGGGCTAATGGTTAGTTTTTTCCTGACAAAAATCCAGAGCATTCAGTTCACATCATGTAAGGTTTACTCCTCTCCAATAGAGAGTATACAAGATTCGACTTGATGATTTGACAGGCTTTCATACTTCTAATTTTGGATATGCGTCAAGGGACTTTGCTAGCCATGTCTTCAGTGTTTTTCTTTTTGGGGTGAAGGCAGGAACATTTGACTGGTTACACCATTTTCAGTGTGAGGGAAATGTTAAATCTGGGCAGGAAAAATGGCCAAGTGGTCTGAGTATGATAACTCTTTACATTAACGGATACCACAATCCGGGAGCGTCTATGTAAAATATGTCAGTTTTGTGGCAGTATCATCGCACTGCCAACCGTAGCCCATACTTTCCAAGGGTGTGGGCACAGGCGAGTGGTTAAAGGAGGGGGGCATTAGTTCTAACCTCACCATTTGCCCAGGGGCCATACTCCCACCACCATGTGTCGGCTGAGTAGACTACTGTTAATGTTGGGAAGTAATGTATGGGTCCCAGTGCTAACTCCCTGCCTTTTACATCTCAATCAGGTCACTCTAGTTTATTTATATATTGTCAAGGGGCAGGGGGGAGGATGCATGGGGGCTAAGAAATGAATGTGGCATTTTTTTCTCTCCCTCTCTCTCTATTTACTTAGCAAAAAGCTTTTATAATGAATTTGAAAGGCGGCACAGATCCAAGTGTTTGAAATTCCCAGAGCACTGCTAAGTGAAAGAAGGGCGGGGGGGTGCGGAGGCGGAAAGAGAGAGGCCTGAAAAATAAATGCATGATGTAAAATGAATTAAAAAAATCAAAATTAATACATCTTCATTTTTTCCCTTGCTGTTTTCTTTCCTCGTTTCTTCATTAGGTTTTTTCCCTCTCCGCTGCTCTCCTCCCTCCTCCTGCTGCCCTCTACGTTTTGCTCTTACCCAGTCGGTCGCACGCTATTAAACAAACAGTCCTAATATTTTGAGCTGGCTGGCAGTTTGAATTTCATCTCGCCGACGCATCTTGTTTCTCTCAAGCCCTGACTGTTTTGACATGCGCCCCGATTAAATTATAAACAAGCAGGCCTCCTGATGGTGATGCTGGAGCCACTAATTTCCCTAATTGTTTGCAGTTGTCTGGGAGGCGAGGCTAGGAGGCCCGGGCCTGATCCCACTGACTGGCACAGCCTAGTTAAAGGAAAGAGAGGGAGGGAGGAGTAAGAGAGGGGAGGGAACAAATAAAGGAGGGAGGAAACAGAGAGGGGTGAAGGCAAAGGAAACAGAAAGGTAAGAAATAAGAGAGGGTGTGTAATTAAGACTTCCCATTAGTGGCCAAATGGCTGACCTGCAGGGGTCTGGTTTTGGTGATGGGATATGATGAGGGTATCTGCACAATGATTTTAAAATCTTTTTAATACCTCCAAAAAAAAGCTCAAATAACACAACTATAACAAAAGGAATAAATAAACACGTACTTTTCAGATTTTATAGGAGAAATAATTGCTCTGCGACACAATATCAAATATATAAAATGCCAAAATCCATCTTGGTGCATCGTGCTTTTCTTTTTTAATTGTGTTCTTATTTTGTCCCACTGCAAAAACACGCTGTTTGCATAGGTTACACATGTACAAAGAAATATGTATTGGAAATTGTAGGAATGCTTCATGTTGTTGGTCAAATTTAATATATTCTCTCTTACAATTATTAGAGACATTTTTAGTTGTCTTTAGGCCTTGGATAGCAAAACATTTTTTAGGAAAATGTATAGGAAATAGGGAAGACACCATAACTTAACATTTCAATCCTCAAGTAAGTTTTGTCATTATTTCTTTTTTGTCAGTCCTTATTTTCCCTCTTTCTTTCTTTTGCCCTTCTCACCTTTTAGCTCAGATTCAATGACACATGTGGCTGATTTCCAGCAGTCACCAATCACAACACGTCACTTCAGCCCATGATATCATCTGGCCTTCCAGTCGGCAGTCTTTTCCAGGACTCCGGAGGGGCAACCCACTCAGACAAGCCTGCAATGTGACATAGTAAGTCACTCGCATACACATGCTGCTTGAAAGTCCAAAAAAACGAGGCATTATTTCAAGTATGCAGTCTTTGGAAGCTTTTCATTCTTCTTTGTGAAACTGCTCTGCTATTCTTCTCTAAAGGTATATTGTATCCAAGCCATCGCAGGAAAATGACACAAGGGTTTCTGCAATGGGAAACACAAAAACAAAGTGAGGGGGGAATCTATGATTTGTACGTGTGTGTGTCCTGTTCCAGATGGAAGTGGATGAAAGACTTCAGAGGAGAGTTGTGAATGTTATCCACACTGGCATCAACAGACAGGCATGGTTACCGAGCAGACAGGGCAGCAGTCATATCACCGCTGTCATCACCCAATCACTGGTATCGTCTGTGTGTATATGTGTGTACGTGCCCAATGAAGGCTAATTTAGCGTGACAGCGGAGATGACTTGTATTGTTGTTCAGCAGGTGAGCTAATATACCTTTTTTATGCAGAGGTCTGACCTGAGTTAGAACACGTACACCAAACTTCTGCCTCAACTGTAAATATAGAGTAAGAAATTCTCATAACTGTACGAGTGTGATCGAATCCAGTACACAAAAAAATGTCATGAATTGTATTTATTTGCTGAAACTTACTTCCTCTTTTGCATCTTGACCCCTTCTTCTTTTAACAGTTTGAGTGGCAGAAGACAATAGTCGCTTTTCCATTGACCCTCAAATTGCGCAAATATAACTTGCGCATAAAAATTTGCCTAATGGAAAAAAATGACAATTTGGCCAAAATTCTAGTTTTTCGCTGAAAAGCTTTTGTGCTGGCAAGAGGTGTTTTTTCAGGTGTAGTAAAAGTGGTATATCACGCAAAACTGCAATGGAAAGACCTTTTTCCACAACTAAAGTCACGTGAATAAAAAAATATGGATGTTGACGGATGTTAGTGAAGAAGATTTTAAAAGAAACATCATGCGTATGGACACACCAGGAAACCGAATCATTTTTACCCTCGGCCACACTGGCCGCAGGGTATTGTCATCAGTTGGTTGTCTGTCTGTCTGTCCATCTGTCCAAAAACTTTGGCATGCACTGATAAGTCAGGCCACTGGGGGCAGTAGTGCGCCTAATAAGTCAGGCCGAGGGTTTTCAGGTGCGTGCATGTTAAGTTTTAATTTAGTGTGGGATAGAGGGGTAATATATAATAATAATAATGAATATATCTGTAAATCAACGTAATATAAATCATCGCATTTGTTATTTAATGGAAAAACCTCTGTTTTTTTGACATTTAGTAAATATTGGTAAAATTTTGCACAGATGTCCAATGGAAAAGCCACTAATAATACTACAACATGTAATGATAATATTGAATATGTGTGTATGATAATGTCTACATATGCGTAGTTTTGCCTGAAATTTTCACTACATTTGGTGGGAGGGTAGGGCCAGGAAGAAGCCCTTTATATTTAGGGGAAGATGCATTCATCCATGTTTTTGACTTTCTTTAACACTGGAGGGCCTAACCTGGAGCATTTTAACACTTCAGCACATCTTAGAAAAACAACAATAAACTGACCAAGCACCAGCTCACACCAACAGACTAAAGATTTAATTGATCCTGAAATCTGGTGGCATACTTTAAGAAGATAAAAATCTAATTTCTAATATCAAACATCAACAAGATTTGCAAATAATCTTTTGACCGACAGCACAGTGCACCACCTCAGGAGTCCCCCCATAAGCACACTGTAACAATGTTTTATGGTGAAAAACAGAAGGCTGAATGAGTCTAAATGAAGAAATGGTTGAAGAAATATAAATCGTTTTTTAACTGTCTGTTGTAATAGCATATGGGTTGAAACTTGTATAATAGCCATGTTTTCCAAGGACCTCAGGTCCAAAATGAAGCCATTGAAGGAGTATTTTAAAGTTTAATGCCTCTGACAGCCACTGGTTTTGGCTCCAAAAGCTCCTCATCCCATAGACTTAAATTTAACTTCTCTCTAAAAATACCAAGCCAATAATTGTTTTGCAGGATTATTTCCAGTCTCAAACCTCTGATAAGTGTTCTGCTGGTCCATTTATGCATTTTTTTCTGTGTTAGTTAGATCTCAGGTCAAATAGAATAATTTGATGTCTGCTGATGAAGCATTTTTTTCTCTTTACACATATCTTCACTGTAGTTCTGATGAATACCGTACATTAACAAGACTGTCATTTTACTTTGTTTCATAATTCTTGGTGAAGTTTACTGTTTTACCAAGTCAGCAAGCTAACCTTTGGCAAAAGCTCACGTTTGACCTTTCTTGCTCCCATAGTTCTGCCCCTTTTGTTCAGATATGGTCGCCTCCATGTCCACAGATCTTACATGCAGGTGCACTACTGGCTCCACCCACTGGTTCCTGAACCAGTGGATGCTAAGTCAGGTACTAAAATACAGTTTATGGTTCTGACATGATCACTACTCCTAAATATCGAACAATCAGTTTGTAAATAGTTCAGTGAGGTCAAGGTTTGATATTTGTGTGAAAACTTCTCTCATTATCAATCCGTGTAGAACATCAAGACCAGCTGACCTGTCTCAGCGAGTCCCCTGATTTTCAGGAAAGGCGAACTGTGCACAAAACGTAATTATCTTCCTTCACGAAGCTAGTGTTACCAGTGGCACCACCTGAAAAAAAGGAGGGGAAAAAGGGTCATGAATTGTGTTTTGTTTGTTAATTAATAATATTGTGTAATGAGAAAAAGAGTGGAGATCTTGGCGGAGGCCTGTGCTTTTAATACCTTAGCTCCTAGCAACTGGAGTGGCCCTGTTGTTGCTAAGGCATGAAGAAGTGCTCCCAGGGGTGTTTCAGGTGGTTTCTAAGGCTTTCTGTTGTGATCACCAACGGCCTCCAGTGGTGGAGTTACAAGGATTTACTAAGTCCTAAGAAAAACTAGACAAGTTTTGTTTTTTTGGTATTGTGATGTGTGAAAATCAAGTAAAATGGTATCTCATATGAAACATTGGTCATTTTATTGGCTGTAGGTGTTTTGAACTGAGGTGTCAAAAGTATTCACATTCATTACTCAGGTAGAAGTATAGATACTAGGGTTTAAAAAGAAAGTGAAGTATCAACTCAAGCTTTTTACTCCAGTAAAAGTGTAAAAGTACTGGTATCAAAACTAAAGCATAAAAGTAAATGTAAGGGTAAAAAAAATGTCGTTAAGACAAAGCTTAGGCCGCCACAGGGGCCTATAGTGCGCTACCCCACCTCCCCAAAAAACATTTTTCTAAAGGCCATAATGCCTGTAATGTTGTATTAAAATGTTAATATTGAAAATTTTGGGACGCACTAGGCTACCTGTTTAAGCCGCATATATGCCCATTGAAAATGAATGCATTTTAGTCCAATGCAAATGTATTAAGGAACCATATACGTGCACCACTGAGCATTAACATGTGTTTCATGGAGCGGAAGATATAATGAATAGTTGCCTATAAGTATTGCAATGGTGCAAAAAGTCAGGTGCGATGGATAGCGTACAAACAAATAGGGTGTCAGAATGGTATATGTTTATACTTCTCATCCAACCACAATCATATTCACTCTATGGCACAAATTATCTGGATAATTTTTTATTTGCATGATGACAAGTTGGAATGAAAACAAGCCGAAATGAAATTGGAGTAACGAGGCCATTTTTGAAATGTAAGAAGTAGAAAGTACAGATAATTGCGTGAAAATGTAAGGAGTGGAAGTAAAAAGTCGGCTGAAAAACAATTACTGCAGTAAAGTATAGATAACCAAAATTTCTACTTAAGTAAGGTAACAAAGTATTTGTACTCTGTTACCTGACACCTCTGGTTTTGAAGCCATGCCTCCGGTTAGTAAAATGGTCAAAATACACTGAACACAGAAAACCATGTATGAATGAACTCACTGTATAAAAATTTGACTTTTTTGCATTCATCACTTTAATGCAGCGTTATAAGACAGACAATTGCAGTGGACAGTGTCCTTTGGGAGTTTTTCATGAGTGGGTCTTGTTGGTGGTGTCAGAACATGGGGGTTGGGGTTGGGAGGTGCACCTATATTGGGTCATCCTACATGTTAAAAAATAACAAATTCTCTACAGATTTATGTTCCTGTAACATAAGCAATATTCATACACACACACACACGCACGAACACGCACACACACACACACACACACACACACACACACACACACACTCACAGACGATACATTAGTGCACACACCCACACTCATTACTTATTTTTTCCTGTAGTAAATATTTGAATGATTCTTGTTTATCTTTG
This sequence comes from Apogon hyalosoma, assembly GCA_037367295.1. Taxonomy (NCBI): domain Eukaryota; kingdom Metazoa; phylum Chordata; class Actinopteri; order Kurtiformes; family Apogonidae; genus Apogon; species Apogon hyalosoma. Next base: position 22,252,355 of record JAPQRP010000016.1, on the reverse strand, counting down.
TTAAGAATGAATAGCTGGAAACCAAAGGTGGAAAAACAGCACTGCTCTGCCAATCTACAGAAATGATCATTTGGATGTATTAAGATAAACAGACAGAGAGAATGAGTGACAGATGTCCATTCAACCACAACACACTGCTCAATAGACTACTGATGCAGTTAATACCTAATGAGGATTCAACCCCAACATTTGCAAATGCTAAAAACAAAAGTTACTGACTAACAGCATGCTACTGCCTGGCATGTTTAAAGAAAATTCTAAGATGTAACTTTTTTTTTATATGTAAATGTGGTTAAATTATGATTAGTATGAATCTGTTTTTTTTTTAAAGTTAACTGCGTAAAGAAATTTACAGTACTGTAAACTGTACTCTTCACATTAGCCAAAGCACAGGCTCACATCTTTAGTCATGTTTCACATTAGTTTGCATTTGTAATAAACTGAAAGATTAAAGCTGCAGTGTTTTTTTTTTTTTTTTTTGATATCGTACAAAAATTCCATCATACTGTAGTGTAAGCGGTCTGAACAAGCATTATTGGATGTAGGTGTGGCTGTTAAAAAGCTAACCTGTGATAACAAATCACACGTGTTTTCAGACAGGTTGGTGTGATAATACATGACTAACCACTGATCACTGACCAGATTCAGCTAGATATGACCGTACTACTCTAGTCCATAGCTCACCGTGAAAGGTGTCTTTTATTTTCTGAAGCAGCATAAATCCACATCAAGTCATGTATATATTTACTGATATGAACCTAGAGCTGCACATCAAATTCAGATTTGTTTTCTCAGCTCCTGCAGCTTTACATGAGTTAAATATGTTAAATCCTTTATGGGTTGAGGAGGTTCTTTAAATCCATCATCACTAGGCTGAAACAGGACTGTTTTTCTGAGCTCATACAAACATATGATGAGCTGTTACAGTATGATACATTGGTGTAGATTTAATTACTTAAAGCATATCAGGTATAATTGATCTCAGTCTGAATCATGTGATCAATAGTAGGTGAACCAACTCATACTTTATCGCAGAAATAATATGAATCCAATAATACTGACAGTGGGCGTTTTCACACTGCGTACCCGAGTCCGTTTGACCCCAAAATCCACTTAATTTTATCAATGTGAATACAATCTGTGGTCGAGGATCAGACCCGAGTCCAGGTGAGAAGGTAGTCCTGGGTATGGACTGTGTAGACTCCTGTATGGGAATTTGCGAAACGTAGGATGGTAGGGGAAGGTACTGCCTTTCTTGCCTCTGATTGGCTAAGACAGGTCTTCTCCGATTGGCTACTTAATCTGGCAGTTAACTCACATGCAGGGCAGGCTATTAGGTGCCACTCAAACTGTCAAGCACCAGTAGATGCATCGCTCAATAATAATAATAATAATAATAATAATAATAATATTCTATAACTGGTTCTTGTTTAATTCTCATATATATTCATACACTACGAGGCAGTCAACTAACATTCACAGTCAATTCTCACGTACAACACTGAGTCAAGTTTGTTTTGCAAATTCGCCTCCTGTACAGTACGTTGCAGTGTGAGAGTGATCTGTGCTTGAGAACGGACATGACCTTCTCACCACTCCAACAACGGAAATGACCTAATCACCAGGAGACCATAGACTGCGCTCCTGTTGTCTCATGAAAAAGCTTCGGATCATCGTGGCACAGGCTCGCCTTATTAGCTGCACCACTCTGTGATATATCAGGGACAACAAAGGTCGCTCTTCACTTCGCCTCAGACACGCTAACAGATAGAAAAGTACTGCCTGTTCAGACAAATGAACAGAACAGTGGCTTGGTTGATGACGTAAGGGTTTGTCTTCTTCTGACTCCCACATTTGTTGGATAGCGACAGATTTCCCCCCACACCGCCACCTACTGTTCCGGCCCTGTAACATCCACTCATACTCGGGCACGGGTTGTGGTAAATGCTTGTGAACGCAACATCTGCGGGAAAAGTGTGAACGTATCCAAGTATGGTATGGATTCGGGTACACAGTGTGAAAACACCCAGTGACAGTGTTGCTGCACAATCACCACTTCCATCCGTATGTCTCAATATGTAAATTTTATCGATACACACTTTTACTCAAATGACTTTAACCTGTAGTGGGTCATTATCCAGGGTGACAAGGTGGTGCAGTGGATAGCACTTGTGTCTCAGCAAAAAGGTCCTGGGTTTGTTTCCAACATCAGTCGATGGGGGTAGGACCTTTCTGTGAGGAGTTTGAATGTCCTCCCCTCCTCTACGTAGGTTCTCTCTGGGTACTTCCTCCCACCATGCAAAGACACGCATAATCTGTTAATCTAAATTGTCCATAGGTGTGAGAGTGATTAGTAATTTGTGTCTATAAATGTCTAAATTCATCCAGGATGTACCCCACCTTCACCCATAAGTAGCTGGGATAGGCTCCAGTGACCCTAATGAGGATAAAGCGGGTTCAAATATTGAATGAATGAATTATTATCAGTGGCTTTACAAAAATGATTTGAACACATCTTTCACACTCACATCCTCACTGTTCCTTATTGCGACACCTGTTTTGTTTTGCTTTTGTTGTTGCTTTTTGTTACCATGACATATGAAAATGTCTGTGCTGTTATATTGCCTATTAAAGGACAAGGGTTTATAAAAATGACATTACATATTTCTCTAAAACCTCAGTACAATCCCCACAACATTGTGCCTGGTATTCCACAGTATGCACAAATTGCATTTCCTTATTTCTTGATATTGGTACCACATGTTCACAGGGATGTTGTAAGGACTGAGGTTTCTTGCAACAGCAGGGATGGAAATAACAAATTACAAATACTCACGGTGCTGTAACGTAGAAGATTTTTGTGTACTTTTGATTTTATTTTGCTACTATTTAAATTGCCTCTGCTTGCAGCGTAAAAAAATAAACAATATCCACAAACTACACACCAGGAAATGATCTCCTACGTTAAGACAGCAAGCTAGTTGTTCATTTGATGCCAAACTGTCATGCTGAAAACCCACAGAAGTGAACAGGAATAAAACAAAATGGACACACAGGACAAAATGCAGATGTAAATGTGATCTCAGTCATATTCATCTGAGGCTGCAGAAAATCCACAGCCACATTTAAGGTATAGATTCAACTTCCAAGAGAAAGAAATGTGATAGCTTTTGCATTACAAAAACTACAGCGATAGATGCTAACAAAAACCCTCTATCCGACATGTACGAGCAAATTTAATTGTATCTGTAGCAATAGCTGGTAATTTTCCTGATATTTGTTCACAAATTGGTCAAAAAATGTTCACTCTCAGAATTCCAGTAAATGTTTTGGTTTTTTAAAGCTGCGTATGACTTTTGTCACCAATTTTTCATCAGATCTGTAAAAACTGTCAAAGCCTCTGTGATCACGCACCTGAATCACTTCCCTCATGGTGAACACCTTCAAAGTGTACTCCATCACAAGCTGTCCGTTTGTGTACATACCAAACCAAAACCAAACCGTCACGTGGGCCTTTTTGGAATTCCATGCAGCCGCAGCAGCAAAAAGCAATAAAGCTGTTTCTGTGTTTGTTGCTTCTGCAGCCATATTGCTGCTGCCTGGAATTTCCATTCCCACAATGCACTTCGCAACAAAATTTCCGAAACAAAAAGTGACATATCGGTTTGGTATGTAAACAAACGGACTGCTTGTGATGGAGTACACTTCAAAGTTGTTCAACGTGAGGGAAGTGATTCAGGTGTGTAATCAAGAAAAGACTAATGGATTTGTGATGCGTAGGCTATGACTCAGGTTTTACAGGTTTGATGAAAAATTTAATTTAAAGCTACTGGAGCCAAAATCAGGAGGAAAAGACGTCAGAGTTTGAGAGTACACGCCTTCCCTCTGTAGCTGTCTCCTTTTGGTCCAAATCAAAAAACCTTTTCACGTTTTTATGAAGAAGTGAAACCTCTTTTCCAAACTTCTGCATGGAGACACAGAGCAGAGCAGTGTAATTGTGTTTAGGTCATGTGTGATAGTTCCGACCATAGTTAATACAGTCATCAGTCACATAGAGTGTTTAACCTCTTCTACATGTCTGAAAACACCTGTGATCAGACAAAATCCGTGATGATTTTCCACAGTCTGAAAACACAAGGACGGAAAATACGCAGAAGTCTTGAATAACATTACATCACGTACTGCATCTTTAAAATAGACCTACATCCATCCAGAGATATGATGTCAGATCTAATATCAGTTAATACAGGGTGCGTGTATAAATAAAAGGAATCAACTAGTTGATATGACAGTAAAACTTTTATTTGAGTAAAATAATTTAGTACTCTTTACACCTCCGACCAACAGCCTCTGCTTTACTATTCTTAACCTAGCCTCTCTGTCAGATGGCATCAGGAGTTGGAACATCGAGGCTGGTAGCGAGGGATGGCCCCTGGCTACGCTGTTGTACACACCTGCCCATCCTCACCCATCACATCAGACTCACTAACCACCAAACCCCCGACGCAGACATGCTTATGTCTGGTTAGACGCTGGCGTTATGTAGAAAGGAGACTGATCTTTCACCCCCTGATGTTTCTTCCTCAGTCTTTGGAACTGGCTGTAATATTCAGATCATTGCTGTTGGTGACACTTATGAGCTGCTGTGTTGTCTCTAAAAAAAAGCCTCACGATTTATTCTTTAGACATAATAATTAGCAACAAGATTCTTCCAATATCCTTCTTCTAATTTTTACTCAACCCATAAAGACCCAAACAGCCACTGGCAATCAAAATCATCTACTGATCTAAAATGTTTAATAACTTCTGAACCACTAAACATATTGATGCATTGAAAAAAATTGGTGTAAAATGCAGTTTGCTGTCTTTTTATGGCCATCAGATATGACCCACTGGGACATTCAGAGGCTCAGTAGTGAACTTGGAAACACCGTCATCTTCTACAGCATTGATTCACCTTTAAACCCATGTAATTTGGCAAATGACAGTGGATGGAGACACTTGTGTTTACGTTGTAGTGTTATTGATATCTTTGCTGAAAAAGTCACTTTTTCTTCAGTTTTCTCTGTTTTTGATATAATAAACCTCAAATTTAAACTGAGCTTTTATGAACAGTAAATTAAATAGAGGAAAATACCAAATTTTCATTGAAAAAAAAAAAGCAAAATACAGAGGATGATATCATAGTAAATGGTGATAAATCACTTAAGAAGATTAGATATAGAGAAAAATGTATTTGGAAAGTGCCACAAAAGTAGCAGTGGGTCTTTATGGGTTAATCGATTAATTGATTGTTTATTAGAAATGTTTTCTCATCATCTTTATTATGCCAGATCATGGTGTTCAGTTATTACCCATTTGGACAACATAGCCCAGTTAAAGTTCTATTAAAGATTATTTCTGTTTAATAAATTAATACACGTTTAATGAGCTCTACAAACCAATTGTATGATGTGATTCACTTATTACAGGTTAAATTATGCTGGCAGAATCCCTCCCAAGTGGCCCCATGAGCTAATATTAAAGGTGCTACGATAAAACAATCTTCTCTCGGTGTATCCAAGACTTTGGCTTAAAGTGTTTAAGTAAATCCTTTGATGGATGAAATCATTACATTTGCCCTCATGTATCTTTTATGTCCCAGTCTAGATTAGTTATTCCAGGGTTTAGAGAAATGCTGAGTGCAATTTATTTTTAATCACAGCAGCTGTTTGCCTTCTCATACTGCAGATCTCGCCTGACAAAGACCCAGATCGGATGAGACAAATCTGACCCTATGCAACCTGCACCCATTTTTAATTCACACAACCTTCAGCATTTTACCGATGAAACAGCCACATTTCAGTGTTCGGAAGAGTCGGGCTGTGCTTCATACCAAATTAATTCACTCTCTCAAAGACACATGTCCAATCACACAAACATAACTGTGGTTTTTCCAGTTGTACTTGCTCCATCTCCCAAAGCAACATCTGAAAGTATTCTGATCAACTTGAAATGTCACAAGCCATATTCGCAGAGGACCCGATGAAAGGCTCGGTCCTGACAAGCAGTTGTTAATCTCACCATAACATTTGGCTAATTGAATGTCTGCTGTTGTTTACTGTTTGTTTCAGTGTTGCCCCTCGAGTGACTACCACCGCTGCCTTCTGTTTCTTCGCTGCATTAGCGCTGCATGATGTACAGTGTTGCCATGCCACGAGCCCACCAGCTGCCCCACCACTCAGCTTTTCCACCAAAAACCTCAGCTGAGAGAGCACTCAATGAAAAGTCTTTGGCGTATACCATTTTCATCTGCACTTAATCCCTCTGACACTTATTTTGTTTTCCTGAAAAGCTATGTTAGTTTACATTCTTTGACGCCTATCAGTCTGATCAGGGCTCATTATGGCTGACGCTGGAGGATGGTTCATGTTGGTTGTAGTGGATGACAACTAGGATGCCTTTCACTACAGTTTCTGATGTTTGTCAACCATTAAAAACACAAAGCATTCTGGTGTGTACAGTTGCAAACATGGAGATGGTTATTTTTACGATCTCTCTGGAGGATTGACAACCCATTCTGTCCTCTTTGTGCAACACAAGAGCAAGTCTGCTGCTCTATTTGTTTTATTTTTTTGGTCTTTTTTCTTTGTAGTTTTTTTTTCTGAACACAAGTCTTCCAGTATCAAAGAGTGTGGAGGCATTAAAGTTCTTTGCCAGTGTCAGATACATTGTTTTGGTTGCCATTATTTATCTGTGTTGCCAAGGATTATTATGACTTGCAGTTCACGCAAAATATAAAACAATAACACACTGGCTCCACATTCTGAACTGAGCCACCATGTTCTATTGGTTAATAGTTGTTAAACTCTTAAGTTAACCACTTCCTATCGTATGTTTCACACTAAGATCTTCAAACATATACACTGCGTGACTGAATTGAAGTTCACTCAAAGCATCGTACATGATGATACTGTTTTAGAATCGGTCACTGGCACCTCCTTCTCATTTGCTATGAAAAATGACGAAGCTGCACCTGGAACAAGCATCGTATTGTCTGTCATGTCACTACACTACAAAGTGACAAGATTTTATGACTATAACTGCCTCATCTGTCACTGGGAATTGTAATTCACAAAAAGACTGCATATACAACTAGAAAAGCACTCGGAGAGCGCAGACACCCCCCCCATTAATTTATGTGTAAAATTAATTCCTGAACCTTGCAAATCTATGGAGTCATTTGTTCCTTGTGCCAATATCAACATTTCCTGAAAATGTCATCCAAATCCGTCCCTAACCTTTTGAGTTATCTTGCTAACAGACAAACAAACAGACAAACAGACAGACAAACCCTGATGAAAACATAACCTTCGCTGTTCCTTGGCAGAGGTAAATATTCACTACTGTGTGAACCAGGCATAAAACAACAGTCACGTGATTGCACCTTCACCCTACTGAGCATTACAGATTATTTTTGCACCGTACAGTTTAATTATCAATTTTTTTTTATTCAGGTCAGGTCAGAAAAGGCTACCAAAGCAAAGCAAAGCATAGCCAATATTCTAAAATAATGAGTGACATTCTGCTGCCATTACACTCCTGTCTGCTTCTCCAAATTGGACCGACCATCATCTAATACAATACACAGAGGATAAGGACCTCGTAAGAAACAAATCCTTCAGCGTACATGCTTGAGTTTGTGCATGAATATTAGTAATATGTATCTTCTTGACCCTAAAAGACTATCAGGGAGTGTATCATCTCCCCTGAGCGCGGCGGGAGGCCACAGGTGTGTGAGTGCACTCCACCGAGAGCTTCCCTTCTGATTCTGCATTGTGGGTAATAATAGTTAGCAGCAACAGCTGTGCCCCCTCTCCCCCCTTCACCTCTAATGTTCTCTAATCATCCCTCTATCAGGCCTAATACCCTGCAGTGGTGCCCTCACAGCTGTCTGAGGGGCCTTGTGTACCGAGACACCTGTCAATCTCTATACACAGATGCACAAACAAACACAAGCACTGACCAAAAATATGAGGAACTTATTTCTAACCTATAATCGTTTTATTACATTTTACGAGGCGACACACTTACAGCAAACATCCGTGTTCATAAATCATACTGTCATTGCCCCTTGAAAAAACTACAGAAAATCATTTCAGTAAATGACAGTTCCTGTACAGTTAAGGATCCAATGTGATGTAGGAAAATCTTAAAATTGTATGGATTTATTTATTTATCATGGTTTAACATTTCAATAGACATTTTACAGCAACAAATGGCCTCTACTGTTCAATAGAGCTACATGAGGTTGGTATGGATTGGTTGAGGAGACACTGGACTTTGATGAAGGAGAACGTGGTTGGTTTCTTATCTTCTATTGGCGACTGCAGATGAGTGACATATTAACGTAAAAAGCTTGTTCGTTCCAGAATGACCATGTCCCCATCCATAGGGCACAAGGGATCAGTGAATGGTTTGAAGACTATTAAAATAATGTGAATCACATGCGTCACAGTCATTAAATCTCAAAGCCATCTGAACACCATTTGGAGATTTTGGACTGATGTGCCAACAAAATGACACATTAAGGATTATCACAAGATAAAATGGTGTTCAGTCCTCTGGTAGAGTTCATACACATGTAGAATCATTGTCAGGGAACATGGAAGCTGGTGATGTTGAGCTACATGTGATGGATGGGCAATGTATTACAGTAGAAAGGGGTGAAATGTGTTGGTTCTCTGTCATGCAATATTTTAAGAGGAATGCACAAGTTAGCAGCTTCATATATACTTTTGTGAGTTTTTCAGTCAGAACATTCTAATATTACCCTAATCCTCAAAAAGTTTATGCACATACCAACCCAATCAAAACCGCCACCTTGTCAGGTTGTCAACGAAGCAGATATTGTAATGGTTTTGAAAGGAATTGGCACATTTTGTGTATATGTCATTCTTAAGGGAACTGAAAAGCTGCTAAAGTTAGTGGACCTTTTATACATGTTACATACACTGGGTATGGCCAGTTTTTCTCCTCCACTTAAGAAAATCTGTTCATGCAATCTTCATTTTATGAAATAGCTTCATTCACACAATCACAGAAACAATTACAAGCGCTCTAATGAACTCAAACTACAAATGGTGCGGTTCAGTTAATAACACATGCAGAGGCTTTCGCTAGTTATCAGAGTTGAACAGCAATGTCATAGTAAGTCCTAACTGGGAAAGCTAACCAAATTAAATCAAACTGGGGCATTATTAAACATGTAAAAATGGGCATGTGTGAACTGGAGTGCAACATCATTCCCTAAACTGTTTAATAAGTCCACACAGATGGACACGGACCAAAAGTTTGTGTCTAAATGTAGCCAAAACAAAGAGGAAAATGTTTGTTTTGCAAAACTCGTATTATTCGTATATTATTAATGCAGACAAGACCTAACACTCTGAGGTTCGTTCACTGTTGAAAACAAAAGTCCATTAGTTTCATTTGGTGTCAACAATTTTAAAAATAGTCCAAAGAAAGTCAAACCATCCACACCAGATTCCCACTTAGATTTCCCAGAAGTCATCACACAGCGGAAGCTCAGCTCACACAAGCCAAGTGCGCGCAGTGCAACTAGCATCTCTGAGAACCACAAACCTCTGGGTGGTCTTGCCGCGTACATTGCTGTCTGTCTGTCTGCATGTCTGTCCTAACCAAGTAGATCTGACTCCCATCCAACTTCTGACGGACCCGCTGTTTAACACGGAGAGGCTGATATGCGTCTAACTGCGACACCCTGCAGGCTCTTCAGGCACTTTATGACACTACATGTGTGTTAGAGTTTGGGCCTGCTACCCCCTGCTCCACTCCGTCACAAATCCTGTCTGCTAATGACTACCAGCTCTATAGGACCCGAGGCAGGAGGGGTTAAAGCCCACCAATTGAGCGAATAATGAGTTGAATTAGGAGATTTAGGGATGAGGTGGAAGGAGAAGGGGACGGGTGGTACTGAATGAAAACCAGAGGTGCTTACCACAAAGCTGCAGAGCAGAGAGACTGTGCGATAGAGTGTAATAGGGGTGCAGCAGGGCGGTGGTGAGAAAGCATGGTGAAAGGAGGCGTGCCGTGAGAGAAAACATTCTGATATTCCCGTAACGCTCTCACAAACACATTTATAGATGTAATATGCATTTAAGTCAGCATTTTCAGAAGAAGTCCACAGAAAAGAAGCCGCGCTAAAGCCAGAAATATTATTACTGGAACAAATGTCATAACTGTGAGGAAATAACTTCCTAATCAGAACATTCGGTTTTGTTTGTTGGCAAAAGATTATGCCGGACATAATAGGGTTTCCCTTTTAAAGCCTTGTTTTGCATAATATTTTTTCATTGCTTTTAGACTGATGAGTTTGGCCCATTAAAATAAATATGTGTTTATCAGTTTTGAGGAGGTGGAAGCCAGGCCATGGTTTGATGAAGTTTATTTTTTAATTTATGGGAAACTCCATAGAGGCTTCCCTAGTAATACAATTTCGAGTCCTGTTTGCTGGCAGGTGAGAAATGCATTTGAATCCAGATTGAATTTTTGGCCTCTTATTAGCTTTCCTTCGCATAATATTCTCCTTTACTTCATTTCAGGCTGATTAGCTTGGGACTTTTAAACAAAAACTTAACAGATTGACTGTTTTGACTGTTTTCAACATTTCCTGGAACATCCGTAGTGCATTTCTTAAGTAATAGCACTTTTAAAAGCATATTCTTTTACTGTATAAACACAGGAAGCTGCATTGTCATCCACAATTTCCAGTAAATTCCGCCCAAAACAGCCTCTTGGGTAGTATTTTTTCCATTCCTGGTTTTCTTTGATTGCATACATGTACAAATGAAGCAATATTTGGTTCCTGTGGCCACGTAGTTGACTTGGCCCAGCTTGCCCCCCCCCTCCTCCTCCTCAAGCCAAACCCTATTCAAGTTTATACACAATACACAACATTGTTCAAAGGAAAAAGCAATCTGAAATAGCCTGTAAGTCTTTGAACATCATCAAACAAGTCATTTCAAGGTTAACTTGAACTGCTAAACATAAACTCTCAGAAAAGAATGGTTCATGCCGAAAAAAGATGAAATAGATGCAAGTTTTTATTTGCAGCATAATGACAATATCAGCTGTACCAGTGAAAATAGTGGTAAAAAGATTTGAACAGCTGCTCCATTTTAAGAAGCTCCAGTAAATTCTTCTCATTTTTCTTTCATTCCTCTGGTAGGTTGGCCAGCTCAGTTTTATCCTTGTTACCCTCCAAAAGCACACTGCAGTGAGACGAGCTGACAGGCTATTCTTGGGGGAAGGAATGGGAAGACATCGGTGTATCTCAGCAAGTATAATTATCCCAACATGGCAGAGTCACAGCGTGTGCTGATTGTCTCCTTCCAGAGAAGACAAGCTGAATGGAAAGTGCGTTTGCTGGAAGACCTCAACCCTTCAGCTCATCACCAACACTTAGGCTCTATTGTTTACGCAATGACTCCAACAGACCGACATGCACACACATGCACACACACAAAATGCATGACCTAACCCCTAGTGGCAGGTTAAACACCAAGATTGCTCAGCTCTGCTACACCTCATCAGCACTGAAACTCATTAGAGAGGCAATGGAAGCAAATGCGTGTGAATATATATATATGTGTGTGTGTGGCTTTTACAGATGATTATCCCAAGCTAGTCAACTATATAAGCGTTTTTTTTTTTTTACTTATTTGTCTGAAAGTTGATTGTAGAGATGCCACATGGTTCTTCTTGATTGCTGCACTAATCCAACATCTTCATCCTACTTAAAATGTGGGACAAATCTCCTCTTGATTCACTTGTGTCTTGAGAGAAAAATATACTTTTTTTACATCCTACAAGCCACAGATTCCTCTGGAGCCAAAGAAACTGTGTATTTACTGTTTTAATGAGGTTTGATCTGCAGTATAAATTACACACCCTTTCCCCAAAATGTATTTGAAATAAGAGCTGCATTTATGTAATGACAATGAATCTCTCACTGAGAAGTGACAAAAATGTTGTGTGGTGACTTAGTAATTGTTTCATGCAGCTATTAAAGTCTTGCACATTTTGTACAGACACAGAGCTGGGAGAGGGACAAATAAGTGTTTGGTTTACCATGTTTTTTAGTATGAACATAGCCTTAAGTAATAGTCAAAGTTTTCATGGAGCCTTTGCTTGATTGCAAAAACTAAAATATACAAGACCTAATCCCCTTCACTAGTCATATTTAAAAATACAATAGTTAAAGGTTATCTTCCTTACACTCAACAGGCTATTTTCATTGAGATAATGACTGTTTTTATATTATAAAATCAATGTGGTGCTGCCAAGAAATTAAGAAAAATTATTTCTTTGCTTATTTATGAGACATTATTGGAAGTCTTTCTAGCTAGCATGAAGACATGTTAGCTGTGAGACTATCTCTTCATTTGACATATATATTTTATTTATCTTAAGTGACTTAAAGAGATCAAAATGTGTGATGTGCTGCAGTTGTGTGTAACTAAATGCATGTCTGTATGTACTGGTGTTTGCACAAACATAAATCACACTATTGGTTGAAGAGTAATTTTGTTTTCATCTTCTTTTATTGTGAAATGAAGCAGTGAAGAAAGTGGATATTTGTGAGACTGAAATAAGTTGTTTTTTTTTAGTTTTTTTTTATCCTTTCTCATGTCCAGCTTATTGTTTTCAGTTTTTCGCAGTCAAAGTTAAGACTCTATTAGTAATACTGTGGGATAAGAGACCAACTCAGAGAGCTTTGGCTCAGATTCTGTGTGAATTACTGTCACTCCTCACTCACTTATCAGAAACCCCAGCCCCTGTGGGTTTCCAGAGCTTTAATTGATTAGGCTGGGGGAAAATGTGGCTCAGCTATAATATGTGTGTTTTTATGTGTTTGTGTGTGCTTAAATGAATACGGATTCTAGATTAAACATGCTTTAAAAATAACAACAGACAACTTCTGAATTCACAAATTTTAATTCACTTCAACACTGAATAAATCCAGATTTCATTGGAACTGCATTTAAGTCTAACCCTGATTCCTGTCATACAGAAAAGCACAATAACATCATATGGAGTGATTGGATTTGATGTAATTATTAAAAGGCAGGTCTTCTGTTTGAGTGTAGCAGCTGATCAGGATAGTAAAACAAAAGACTATCCAATGTCAGATATTGTTTTATACATATATTTATACACAACTGCACCAGACAGCAAACAAAAGCAGTTTTGATTTCTTTTTAAATACTTGTGAACGAACTGATTGGCCCGACACAATGAAATGAACTGATTTCACTGAGTTGTCCGACAGAAGAAGAAAGAAAAAAAACAAAAAACAGCACTCATCTGGCACGCGAAACTGGCTCAAACACGTAAAAGACACTCAGCAAAATAAAAAATAAAAGAATATCTATAACAATTTATCCCATGTTGGGTATTTACAGACATTTGAAAAACAAAGTCAAACCTGCCACTTTTCTTTAATGGCTCAAAAAAGTAGATTGTCGTCAACTGCAGCAAAAAAGCACAGTTTTTGCTTTTTCTTATTTAGCGCTTTCTCTTTTCACAAAGTCTTATTTACTATTTTTGGAAACCAGAACTATAAAAATGGCATAATATAACATGACAGGATTTTGTTTTACCTAATAACACTCAGTAACTGCTTCTTTTCATTTTTATACACTCTGCTCCTTTTCTTCCTCTTCTTTTAGGGCAGAGTGTCTTAATGTCTCTTGTTGCCCAAACAACCGCCCTGTTCTGCAAACCAATATTTAAAACCATGGAAATAAAAACTAAAAATAGCACGCAATGACAGCAATTCTAACCATAATAACAACAATAATAACAATAATGATAATAATAATCATGGATAAAGATAGCAATAAATAGGGTTGGTGAAGTTTAAGTGCGGGTAGGTGTGGTGAAACACAAGACTGTGGGCACCAATTAGAGAGAGAAAAAGGGGGAGAGAGTGAGATGGAGAGAAGAGATTGGAAGGGGTGGACTACCGCACATAAAGTGACTGATTGTTTGGTTCCTGAATCTCCACTCTGTCCTTCCTTTCTTGACATTTTTCTTGCCACACATACGCCGGTGGTTCCAGGAAGGGTTCAGAGCCCTGGGTACACAGGCCCGAGTGTCCCTCCATACCACATCCTCTGAGGGACTCTTGATGTCAGTCCACTGTCCTTGTGCCAAACTGTCCACTCACTTGAGTCATATTTTAACCTCACAGTTCTGTGAGCCTTTACGGAGGCGATGGAGGGAGAGAGGCAAAAGTCAAGTCCACAAAATATCAGTGTTTTTTTTGTGAACAGTAAGTGCTAGATAGGACTGGTAGTGATTCTGGAGTGGGATGGTAAGACTACGGTGGGTTGCGGGGTTGGTTCCAACAGCGTGTCCTTTCCCCACATTGAAATTAAGTTAGTAGATCGACATCGACCACCATCTATATAGGTTCTCAGGCAGGCAATAGCATTAATAATGTGTCTCCTGAGGATCTATATAATTGTTGAGGGCTTCGAAGGCCCCAGGATCCGGTCAAAAAATGTGACCCCCGCTGAGCCAACTTGACTCAGCATAGAGTTTGTCCTATATGACTGTGCTCAGACTTTAGAGAAAAGTACTATACACCAAAGCAGACAAAACACTGTCCTCTTGGAGTTCCTTTTGTAGAGAAGAGAGCTGATTGATCAATTAGATCATTGCTAGTAATGGTGGTTTTTTTTTTGTTTTTTTTTTTGTCCATTTGTAGGTTGGATGCATGAGCAGCAACAGTTCCACCTCCTAATCAGAGTCTGTGAGTAAATCATTTAAAATGTATTTGGAAAAGCTTTTCTTTCACAGTTACACAACAACTGCTGTGTCACAGCACACTGCAAACCCACTGTTCTTTGCTGAGGTAATTTTACAGCTGTCACTCCACATATCAGGTTTTTATAGATATCTGTCTGAGATTTTCACTAGTGTCAAATCATGTACAGAATTCAAGCCTGATTGTTAGTGAAATTGTGCCAACATAGATATACATCTCACATAGGTTCTATGCAGCCATACTCCCATCATAAGTCCATTAATAGTTTCTAGTTTTATGCCCTCTCTCTTTTCCTGTGTCTTTTCCTCTCAGAAAAGTCTCTACATCTGGTAGTCCTGCACCATGTTCTGCGCTGTGTGTACTGTGTAAGGGCTGAAATATGCATTCATATGGGTTCACAGGCACAGGTAAAGTGAACTAATTGTGGAAAGGTAGCAGGTGAGAGCAAAATTTTAGGATTCTACCAATGTCTTGGAGTCATACAAACCTCCTGACCCATAAACCACCTGCAGCTATTCACCACAAAAGTTGTAGGTTTAAATTAAGTGATTTCTGTACTGGAGTGCACTAAATGAGTGTTCGAACATTAAATCTACAACTTTATTTTCTCGTTTGTTTGCTTTTTTGGGCGCTCACCTTATCTAAGGGTCCCTTTATGAGACTTAAGAGCCAACACATGCAGAAGTCCCTGTGATATACACTGAGCCTGTGCATACAGTCAAGACACCCAAGGAGGACCCTTTTGAGGTTTTGTGTTGGTGGAAGAAGCATGCTAAAATGTTTCCTAACCTGGCACTGATTGCTCAAAAATGTGCTCAGCATCGAAAGGCAGCCAGTGAAAGAGACTTTTACTCATCTGGATTTGTGATTCAAGAACAGCAGAACCAGGGACTGTGGATAATACTCTTTTTCAGCACAGTAACCTTATGGGCAATTAACTGTCAGCATAGTGAGTAGCAACATAGTGACTGAATCTGTCAAATATGGTTAATTACGATTTATGATTAGGATGGCACAAAAAAATGAAGCACTTGAAAGTGAATAGTTGTGTAGTCTATGTGTTTAATGGGTCCGGACGGGTCCGGATTTGACATGGAGATAATTGCGGGTAACGGGTCTGTTCCGATACTGCGCTTTGTGGGTGTGGGCGGGTAGAGGTTTGCAAGATTGGACCCGTGCAGGACTCTGAGTCAGCCTGCTCTCTAGGACTGGATGAGGAGCTCCCAGGGGACAGGGAGCCACCAGGTCGAATATGCCCCTTGTCCTTGCCCTCCTCCTGAGCCACGCTGCACCCTGAGGACGACTGGCTGGAGTTGGAGCCGGCGGAGGCTGGAGGCTGGTTCAACCCCCCTGAGCTTCCACCACTTCCCTCTGTGGATTGATAGATCTCCTCAGCTCCATCTTCACTGGACTCTGGGTCCTCAGAACCCGAAAGCAACTCCTCTTCCCGATACTCACTGACATCCACACCTCCGCTGGCGGCAGCCCCCTCACCCAGCTCTTTGAGGCGGCCGTGATGCTTGACATGGTACCGCTGGTTCTGGAAGAATTTGATGATTGTGTGCTTGGGGAGGTCAAGCTGTGCTGACAAGGTGTGGATAGCCTCCTGGTCTGGGTACAGGCCAACGTCCTGGATAAAGCTTTGC
Source organism: Apogon hyalosoma (assembly GCA_037367295.1). Lineage (NCBI taxonomy): Eukaryota > Metazoa > Chordata > Actinopteri > Kurtiformes > Apogonidae > Apogon > Apogon hyalosoma. The sequence goes on along the minus strand of JAPQRP010000016.1, from coordinate 22,235,873 downwards.
AGGATACCTAAGGCCTCCAGAGAAATCTAGACGAAACAAAGACATTTTAGAAATAGACATGGAGAATTTAAGCAAAAAGGAAATGACCCAAGACAATTACTTTAGAGGTCCTGAATGATATTGAGCAGGAAAATTACAATCATATATTCTACCTTGGTGCGTGACCTTGGCTTCTTGTTGCTTCCACTACCGCCAACTGAGCCAGGTGGACATCCAGCTGGACCCGTTCCTACAGTCTGTGACCCCACTTCATTGGCTGGGGCAGGTAAAGGCTCCTCACGCATTGGTGACAGGCGGTGCTCCTTTATTGGGGCAGGGGGTGGCCTGTGAAGGGCCTGACGAGAAAGACAGAAGAGCTGATTAATGGGGCACAGTGACCCCTGATCAAGACTGCATCCAAAAACGGTTTTAAACTGACATCATGATATTCACCATATTGATGATTTCTAGCAGAATACATCAGTTGCCTATTTACTAATGTGGGAATGAGACAAATCTACAGGCACATATTTCATTTGTGCTGCTGGTAGATTTTGTCTGGCCTGCCTCTCCTTCAAACATCCATCCAACCAAACCCATGGCAGGCCAATCACAACTACTACTACTACTTTTGGCTGCTCCCTTTAGGAGTCACCACAGCAAATTATCTGCCTCCATCTGACCCTGTCTCAGGCATCATCTCCTTTCCAACACCAACAACCTGCATGTCCTCCTCCATCACATCCATAAATCTCCTCTTTGGCCTTCCTCTTTACCTCCTGCCTGGTCGCTCCATCTTCATCATCATTATACGAATATATTCACTATCCCTCCTCTGCACACATCCAAACTATCTCAACCTGGCCTCTTTTTGTTCCAAAAATGTCAGACCTGAGCTGTCCCTCTGATGTACTCTTTCCTAATCATGTCCATCATTGTCACTCGCAAAAAAAAAATCTCAACATCTTCAGCTCTGCCGCATCCAGGCCAATCACAAACATTTGTTTGAAATGGGGTGAGCTTGATACGATGCTGACAGTCTTTTGAATCTCGTAAACAACATGGATAGTATATTTTCCTTAAGAACAAACAATTACACACAAACTTTTCTGTACTCTGACAGTTTTTGTTTTGTAAAACTTTACCAACATGTGATTGATTATCAATTTAATTGTATCCAGAGGCCTTTTGGTCTGGTAATTTCCCTTGGACATTGAAAATGAACTGAAAGGTCCCAGGCTGGGTAGATGGTAGATACAGTACTAATAATTAGAATAACTTCTTGTGATTTCAACATGTGGATCCATTGTGTCGTCAATGCAACACTCTATAGGATCACTGATGTCAATGAACTATGTGTGCCATATATCCATTTACAAAGATGATGATTTACATTCTGCAGCTGATAGAAACCTGTGATGATGCACCTCATCCTATAAAACAGCCTGCTCCTCCCTTCATCACACAGTAGCCAGGGCTGCAGGGTGAACAGAGGGCGAGAACAAGTGTTTCACAGCTCACAGGGCGTCACAGTCTATTAACCAGCTCCAAGGCTGGGATTCAAGCTGCTATGTGTCCCGTATACCTTTGACCTAATGTGTGTAAGATTAGCTCTAGTAAAACGCCAACCACCTGTCTGCCAGGAAGTCTCTCATTTACAAACTTAGGACACCCCATCACTCTTTAACCAGCCAACTGAAAACCTCAGAAGGACAGAGAGCTGAGGTGGAGAGGGGTAAAAGAACTTTAATCATCTGTGATTGGTAATTAAAGTCTTAAACCAGAACAGAAGTGTATGGAAATCTATTAAGTCTCGTAAGTTTGGAGGCACTCAATAATTTGTGGATAAAGACAAATAAAGCAGGGTACTGTATTTAAAAGACATCTACAGTGCTTTCCTGAAACATTCAGAGTAAAGTGGCAAACCGGTCACTTCAGGCTGAGTCAACCTGGACTGTCCTCAGCATAGATAGATAATTATATGGATGTGGTAGTTTAAAAACACAAACAATCTGTAACAAAATAACTTTTTGTCTATATAGCTGCATGTATTTTGTTAAAGGCAAAAACTGATTTACTTAATGCTTA
>JAPQRP010000016.1:22220048-22233706 GCA_037367295.1 Apogon hyalosoma | reverse complement strand
TCTGTAACAAAATAACTTTTTGTCTATATAGCTGCATGTATTTTGTTAAAGGCAAAAACTGATTTACTTAATGCTTATTCTAATAATGCTACATTGTTTTAACAAGTCATAGATGAAAATTCTGCTTTATTTTATCCATGTAAATGTGGTAAAATGAAGGGTTTAAGCAGAAATAACTCACTTTTGTTGGGACTTCCACATTGCTAGAGTAACTACTGACTGAACAGAGATAAGCTGAATAAAAAGAGCACTGTTTTATGTAGACTGATTTGTTCTATTAATATTTATATGCAGCCTGTACCCTGAAAGATTTACATTTCAGAACTCTTAAAGCTGTAAGTACAACATTATACATAAAGAAAATGGATGAACTCCACACGAGTGTGACTGAGGTTAATCAGCTCAAGTCATCTGAAATATCTGGCTTTATTGAGTTTCAAGTTGTGTCAATAATGACGTCCTATGGTGTATTATTTCCGTATGCTTACAATCAATATACAGTTGTTGGTGTGGTATAAGCAGTTCCAACTGGAGAGCCCTTTAGAGTGGATCTTAATTAGTGGAAGGCTTAAAATAATTTGATATCAGTCAAATTACTTTTATATCAATGTTTTGTCGCTTACTTTATGTAAGTAGCTGTATAATAAGCAGGATGACATACACAAGCACAATGATGATATAAAATAAATACAGATATTGTGACACAGGTCTTTATCAGCCTGTATTATGTAGCACGAGCTTGACCTAAAAGAGAAATTTCAACCTAAACGTACAAAAAATAATTAATAACTGCATAGATTGACATAATTGACATTTCTTTGCCGTGTCTTTTTAACTTCACTTTTTTTCCCCCATTGTTTTAATCTTGTTGCATCTTTAACATAGTTTTTGTCCTATTAGATCTTTTCCCATAATTTTTGTCTTATGTCTTTTACATAATTTTTGTCTGACAAAATACAACTCAGACCTCCTATTTGCATTTCACATGGTGTTGATGGCCATTTATAAACTCTTCCAGAGAATGCATGTTTTAATTGGAAAATTGAATTCATTTATCATTGCATTATTACATATTTCCCTCTTCCAATCAATGACCCAATAAAAACAGCCTAACCTAAATCTGGGACCCACAGCCTTAGTGGGAGTCAATATACAGAGTTTTATTCTTATTCATTTATTTATTGGGAAAAAAAAGAAAAGATTGGAACTAGTTGGTGCAGATGGAAGTATATGATCTATGTATTTTTGTTTAAGTTGAGTGCATAGTGCAAGGTGGAGAATCATTCTAAATAAAGAAAGTGTGGGTAGGTGTAGGAATGTATTTGTTTTTGTGATGGGTGGAGTTCATTCCGACACAGAGGGATTCTCCAACTGTCAGGACCAGTTTGAGGGCTATTTGACAGCAGTGAGGAGGGCAGGATGAAGTGTTGGAAGGGAAAGTGGGGACTTTGGTTGTTTGTCAGAAGGTAGTGGCTGTTGTGAGAGCGTTGCGGTCGTGTCCCGCCCGCTTGCTTTAAGAGCAGGGAGGGGCCTCCCCACTGGAATGCCCAGCTATAAATCTGTGGTGCATTAAAATTAAAGGACCCACATAAAGATAATAGTCATTCGCTTTTCTCTCCCTCTCTTCAATAATAACAGGGTATTACTTAAATAATATTGAGGGCAGGCCAGACCATGAAATTGCTCCGGTTTCATTCACAGGGGCTTTATTTTCTGGGGGGGAATGACCAATTTACAGGAATTCAGTAGGTTTTTAGGTTTTCTTTTTTTTTATTATTTTCCCCTCTACCTCCCCCAGCTTGTCTTTCATGCAAAGTGCTGATTTGAGATATTGAGAAAAGACTTTAAGAATGCTAGGAAACCAACAACAGAGTGAGTGAGAGACGTAAGCCTGAAAAAAGATATCTATCCCTGCCCTAATGAGGACCACACAGCCACAAACATCCCCATACAAACTTACTGAGACACTTAATAACTAAATTGAGGGTAAATCATGGAGGCATTGCGAAACCTACCGTCTCCCCACCCCACCAGTCACAGACCTTCATCATTTCTAAACTTATTTGGGCTGACAGCAAGGACTCTTGGATCAATCGCTACACACACATGCATGTACTGATGGCGGGGCCTGGTCTCGCTCATGCACTAATGATGATGTCAGAGAGCAGGACTGCACACCCAGGGCTGTTTGGCTCATTCAGAGTTCATCTCCTTGTTTCTTGCTTGCCTCCTCTTTCTTCTATTTTCTTACTCTTCTTTCATACCTTGTTTTTCTCCTTTCCGTGTCTTTTCCTTTTCTTCTCTACAACCCTCCTACACATTCTCTTTCCTCTGCCTCCTGCTCCACTCAGTTATAATGCATCAGGACACTAATGAAGTGGGCCTTTGCCAAGCCAACATGACTCCACATCCAAATCAGCCCTGAACTGGTGAATGCCAGGATCCACCCCTCCTCTCAATGTCCTCCACCTCTACCTCCCTACCCACTATCCCAGTCCTCCTCCCCTCCTCTCTGTGTTGTCCCACCCACTGTAACGTAGTTCTTACACCTTCAGTCCCAGTTGCCACGAGTTTGTTGGACTGCACTGTTTTAGTCCATTAATCATTTATTCTTAAATCATTTTATGCCAAAAGTTAGTTTTTAACCCTCAAAAACCTAAATAACCACTGGTGAACAGAAGCGTCTCCTGATTTAAAATATTTAATCACTTTTGAACCAATAATCCTATCAATATAATGAAATAATTTTGGCAAAATGCAGTTTCTCAGCTTTTCACTGGCATCATATATGACCCATTTGGATGTCCAGACACTCTGTGAAAGCAGAGACAGTCCTTTTCTGCAACACTGATTCACAAATAAAGCCCATGTAGTTTGAAAAATGACAGTGGATGTAGATGCTTGCTTTTATTTTCAGTTACTGATATATTTAGCATGTCACCGTGGTGATATAATAACCTTTGAATTTACACTGAGCTTTTATGAACATCTACATGGTCGGTAAATTATTATAGGAAAACACTTGATTGTCTCTGACAATGCAAAATCCAGACGATAATCCAGTAAATGAAAGTTTATGAAAGGTTAAATGTAGATTAAAAAAAAAGTTCATTTGGGAGCTGCCATAAAAATAGTTCTGGCTCTTTAAGATTTAAACATGACTTAACCCATTGACATCCACATTAGCAGTAGATGAGTGTGCCCAAAACACAGGAAAGTGTAGATAGAATCATGAATGCATGGAAGTTACAATTCTTTGACTTCAGTGCCTTTTTCGAACTCAACAACAATTTTTGAGCTTGAATGGAGATGGATGGAATTTGTCATCATGCCAGAGAAGTGGTGAAAAATAACAGGTACACCTGAGTGTCATGTTTCCATTACTTTCCATCACCACGCAGAGCTGGATCCAATAAATATCCATGACTACTGAGGAGTCATCTGACCTGGGAACGAATGCTGATTGTAACCTTTCACACAGAAGACAAAAGCCAGATGTTAGCGAGTCTTTCGTCCACTGTGAAAGGAGTATTAAAATGCTGGATATTTCTTCAACTGAGATATTAGTCAAAGGAACTAATTCACCTCATTCTTCAGAAGTGTGACTCACTAATTTTTCCCTTTACCCATTTTTCTGCTCACTTTCAGAAACCCTTCTCTCAACTTTCAGTTTAGGAATACATGTTTTCTCACATTAACCAGGACTATAAATATAGCTTTTTTCTCTAACTTTTGGTAAACAAAATATCACTATTTCCCAACACACAAACATGTCATTTACTTTATCCATCTGACTATTCTTTTGATTTGGCACCTCTCAGAACAAAAAACATCATCTGGTTTTGGATTAGAGATTATATTTTGGTATTAAAGACCTTAGTTTGATTGTTAAAAGAACTCAATTAGGGGACAGATTGTGACCATAAGAGAAAACAGCGCTGACTGTTGGGAAGAAATGATATATCAGCAGCAATTTCTACATTCAAAGTCACATGTTTTACTGATACACACAACCCTGCTGCTCCAGTTTGCAGCTGGATAAGTGATATGTACCTCCTTTGCTTGATAAATTTCACTTATTAATTTGACTTAAGATGTTTTTTTTAAAAACAATTTCAAAGCTATTGTACAGCCATAAAGATGGACACTTCACTTAGTTCTCCATTAACTCACAAAAAACCCTCAGTCAATTTGACATTTACATTGACAAAATCTTTCCCATGAAAGTTCAAACACGGCTGCTGTATTTAACTTACATACAAAAGCTTACGTTAAATCTGCCCCATTGACCTTTACTCCTCCCATCTCTGACCGTTACCCTATAGAGGAGACTGTATGTTACATCAGAGCAACACAATATAGTCCTGCTCTCCCGAAACCACAAGCCCTGGAGCCCCGCAGCCAGACCAGCTCTTCTCATGGCATGATTCAATATTCCTGAAAAACGTCTCTCTTTTTTTTTTTTTTCCTCTTCTCTGTCTCACTGTTTCCCTTTCTCTCTGCCTTTCACTCTGTTTTAGCCCTAATGCTGGCAACGTTGTGCAGTAAAATGAAAAAGTTTTCTTTTAAACGTAAATCAAGGCAAATTACGGCACAGAACTATGAAAGAATTATAGAACATGAAATATTCATCTTCTCCTTAATGAGCTCTGGTCCTCCAGGGCCCCTAACTCTCTCTCTCTCTATTTCTATGTGTAATTTCTTTCTGTTTTTCTTTTTTTTAGGGTGGGGGATGGCAGTACGTGACCACCAGAGACACCATTAACACAGAGATAAATATGCAATGAAGGAAAAATCACTTTTCTGTTAGTTTTGTGCATGACTTCACCTTTTCTGTTAATCAGAGTGTATTTCATTTTATTTGCTTTTTCACTCTGTGCCTCCCAGCCTGTCGTTTTAACCCACTCTTGTGTCTCACTCTTATATTAAGTGTGTGTGGTTGCGATTCATGACGACTGGGTCCAGACTAAGGGAGTAGATGAGTCACTACATGGTTCCTTTTTTTATAAAATAATGTTTCCTTGATGAAAAACTGTATACACGTAATGTTATTGAGGCTAACAGGGAATGCAGCCCAGTGTATGTGTGTGTTTGTTTGTGTGGTTGTTGTGTACATGGATGCACACACTTGTGTTGGTGCACTTTTTTTTTCTTTCAAGCTGTGTGTGGTATTCATTCCATTTATCTGCAATTAAACAATTAACTTAATTGTGGTTTGCCAAAAAGCCCAAACTCCACCCTGTAACAATGAATAAGAGGCCACCAGGACACACAGAAGACGGAGAGAGAAACACAGACAGGCTCTCAAAGTGGATGAATGAAAACTACAAACAAATTGTTGAAGCTTTGAAAAGTTCATAGAGCACCAAATCAAGTGTTGTTATGACTGAGAGGAGGAATACTTGTAACAAAATGGGATTCATAAACTATGACCTTCAAGTACACTTAAACTGTTATATCATGTTTTGATCATATAAGATTATTGCAGCCTTGTGGTTCACATAATGGTATCAAATATGATTATACTTTTCATTTTGGTTGTCATAATTGGTTCTGAGCCTCTAGTGGAAATGTTAAAACCATTGATACTCTAATAAAATGCTCATTTGCTTGGTTTAGTTTCTACTACTACCAAACAGGATCAACATGCCACAGTCTTCAGTGGCCACAACTCACAGAAAAGTCAGTTGTATTATGTTATCTTGGCCAGCTGACTCATGGAGACTGTTTTTTTTTAAACAAATAATAATTATTTTGCTTTATATCAAAGGTAGCTTGAATAGCAGTGAAGTAAAATACCCCAAACACAGTGACGTGAAAGTGAAATTATCTGAAGTGTCAGAAAATGTGGCTTTCATATTCAGCTCGGAGACTCACATGAAGAACGCATTATAAATGGATAATGTTTAAATAAAGATGCAAAGACTCAATGAAGAAAAAGGATGTGATCCAGTGGTTTAGGAGCGTCACCCACATTATGTAATTAAAGTCAGAATGGTTTTGCTTCTTTTGCTTCTCTTCCTTTTTTTCTCACTGCTTTGCCATATGACGGGTTTTAAGTTAAATGAACAAAGAATTGTCTATTGGGTGATAAAGAACTTTAAATGGACCCTCTTCCACCAACTGCTACCTTTCTTCAAATACATGATTTTTGCAAAACTATTGAAAAAAATATTGAAATATGACCTATGTGAATGAGGAGATATGTTTACCATTTGGAGAGGAGGGCCTTTGTATGTGATGCCACAAAAACATCTCTAGACTGAAGTGAGACACACAAAGAGGTGAGGAAGGGTACAATTGTTCGTTCTTGTTCTAGTCCACCACTCCTGGGGTCTCAGCCACAGTGAGTGGTGATACACACATGCACACACACACACACAAACAGCCCTAGACGTGCAGCAGAAATCAATTTAGCAAAAACAATAAAGAAATTATTTATAAGGGCAGACTCTGCCAAATTAGCTGTGGGACGCACTTAACCGCTAAAGCCGTATGAATAAGAGCTGTGGAGCTGTAGGACCATGTCAGTCATGAAGAAATGTGATGCTGCTGAGGTTCCTGACATGCACACATAAACACGCACACAAACGGCACCTGCAGACCTAATAGACACTCTGTGACACAGTCAGAGATCTCCCAGAGCCCCAAACATGTAGAAATGCCTCACGCTACATTACATAGTCCAGTCAAACACACACACACATACATCAGTGGGTGGATTAACTGTAAAGCTATGCCTTGGAGGGCAGTGCTGCATTCATTTTTTATTATATGTATTTTGTGGTTGGTTGTTACAGTTTTAGAGACCCTCTTATTGTCCATATACAAAGGAGTACTCATATTACCAACTATCAGTGTGAGATTTTGTGTATGTGCATGTGTGGCAGATGGGACACATGTGTGGTCTGTGGTGGCAGGCTGGCTGGAGCCTGAGGTTGGTGGAGGCTTCATCTGGGACAGAGGGGGGTCTGAAGACAACACCACGAAAACACACACAGCGTATATAGGTATACATGCACACACCTCATTTGCCATTAATAAATCACCAGCATTTCACCACAGTTCATCTCACTGTCTCTTGAGGTGCTGTGGGGGGTGTTCCAGTATGGGCGCTCTGAGGGTAAACTTTATTTTTAGTCTTTGCTGAGAGTGTGAGAGGAGCAGAGGAATGTGTTAATGGTGCCACCACAGCTTCCTCCCCGTCTTCCCATCAGCCTTTAATACAGAGCTCTGAATGGGAAGCAGGAAAAATTGCTCGGTGGTGGACTGGAGGTGGGTGGAGCCGCAGAACAAGCCATATGATTCGTGTCGAGATGCTTAATGGGAAGTTTCAGCATTTGCCTGTTTCTGATTTATAGCATATGGTATATACTATATGTGGTATATAATAGCTCTGCATTGGGGAGCAGGGTGGGCTGGTGGGAAGATGTTTTAACCGGATGACCTGAGCTCATGATCGCCCCACTTAAGTGTTTTTGTGTAAGCAGTGAATTCAGAATGTGTGACTGACCTTTTCACCTTTTCATACAGCATGAATTTATTCCTCCTGTGCATGTTTGCTCCACATGGAGGTAACATTAGCTGATGTGACAACTTTTAGAGAGGGGCACAAACATGACAGTAGCAAAACAAAACTATGGGTGATGCAAGATATTTAAGCACTGTTGAACAGTTTAGGACTCAAAGGCTTTAGTCAAAAAGTTGAATAATGCCTGAACAATTAGGAAAAGTTTTAATGAACCAAGTACTTTGAATAAAATTGAGGGAAATTTCTTCTTTTTGTTATATGTTTGTGGTTTTGATATCACGGCAGGTGGACAACTTTGCAAATGTCAAAAAATAAATACTCTGATTAAATGGTTTAGATCATGTGAACAGACATGTTTCCAAGTTGGAATATCTAATCAGATTTAGATTCAGGTTCGGATTCAGATATTTTTTTATTCATTATCACAGTTTGAAGAAATATCCTCCATGTAACTGCAGCTATTGCACTCGAGTACAACCTAAATGAAGCAATGACGATGAATATTTGATACGTTTCATCCAGGGGTGGATGTAAATACACTGCCGCTGCATTGGGACCCTTGGGGTGGGGGGTCCTCTTGGGCAGTTAATGGGCTCATGGCAAAAGATTTACATTCCAACTGTGAACCGTGTCTGTCATGTTTTGTTTTGGGTTTTTTTCTCGTGTCAATAGTGTCAATCTATAACAACATAAAAACACCAAATAAACTATGACAAACTATGTAATCAAATGAATACATTATATACAGAGAAAATATATACTTGTATATAGAGGATGCATATTGATGTTGTCCAATCAAAGTCAGGTTTCGATTCAATGGTGGTACGAGACAACAGATACTGTTATTACTTTATAGTTATGACTAAGATGCACAAGGGCTCCGGTTGATAGTTTGCACTGGGGCCCATTATGACTATGTCACACCACTGCTTTTATCTTATGGGTGATTTAGGGGTTTTATATCCATAGAGTAGGATCATTCATAACCCCTCTACATAATCCAGTTAGAGAAGAAGCAGGACATTGAATATAAATAAATGATAAGTGAATCAGAGAACTCATTATCATGGCCACCTGAGTTGTGTATAAAAGGTTTAACATGTTACATATATTTCAGATTTATTATGCTGAAGTAAAAGCAAAGACATAACTTAAGGAACTAGAGGTGCAAAAAAAGTTTATAGCACCTACATTTGTAGATAAGGTATTATCAAGGGAAGCCAGTAAAGCAGACAGAGTGAGTTCAGTATGTACAGTACGAGAGTGACAAGCAGAGGTTTACAGTGATGAAAGACGTTGACATGTCAGTGTGTTTTCTGCATCGATCTCACTCCTCCCTCAGCCCTCCTCCGGCCTCGGCCTCCCTCCTCAAAAACTAATGGGGCATTTCCTCCAGTGCCACACCACCCAGCAACACTGTTTACACTTCGATCCACTGGGGCACGCACAGACACACAAACACATGTGCACACACAGCAAGATCAAACAGCACTGGAAGCATTCATAAGGAGCAAATATTATAAGGAATTAATATTTACAGGTGTGGTCTCTGAAGAGGCAGAGAAATGCTGTTCTGTGCTTTTTTTGCGTTGAGTCATGACACATGGTTAAATCCGCACAGTATAACATTCATAGTGAGGGTCTTAGTCAGCATTTACACAACATGTGGGTGCATAACTATCTGTATTGGCATTGTACTGCGCATGCTGTTTGTGTGACTTGAATGATGTTTTTTTTAATTATTTTATTTTATTTGCCATTCTACTCTAACGTCTCCTGCAGTTTTACATGAATTGAGTTGATATTTTCTTATTTCCTTATTTACCTCTGGAGGTTAAACCAGCTAATAAAATAGCATCATAGGTCACAGTATAAAATACACTGTTCCCCATAAAGTTGGAATAAATATTTTTACCTCTTCTTATGAAAAGATTGTGACAATGTGATTTAGATAAATGTGAGGTAGATAAAATGTAACTGGGACTCAGTATGTAATCACTGAACCTGATCAAAGGTGATTACTGATGTGTAGAAATAGGAATAAAAAGAGGAATGTGTCTGAAAATCAAATTATTCTAACTTTATGGGCATCAGTGTATTTCAAACACAGTTTTCATTTTCATAGTGTTTTGTATGCCTAAACATAGATCAGAAAAATCTGGTACTTGTCAAAGATAGATTTTATTGATACACTTGGATGGCAAAAAGTGAGAAAAGATGTTTACTGTCAGTTTCAACAGGATGTAAATATTATGAGATGAGTGTGCAACAATCTGAAATGTGTTTACCAGGGATATATTTTAATGCCAAATGCAGATATAATCCAGACAGGGCACATCGCACCTAAACACAAATATATGATGTAATCCTCATTATGTACATGCTGTCAGATCGGGTTCTTACCTGTGGATCCTGTGGCAGATGGAGAACAGTGTGCAGCCGCTCTGTGTGTTGGTGTCTGGACTCCTCCTCGTACGCCAGGTCCCTGTCAGGCTGCGGCAGCGTCAGAAACCTCCGGATGGTGCACAGATTCTCCCACAGTGTGCGGTTCTCTGGGCTGGGGTTTTCCTTCCACCGAAGTAGCTCGCACAGCCAACCCTGGGAACAGAGGCACAAACAGGCATGAAGTAAGAGGTGGAGGTTAAAGGAAGACGCAGATGTTCAACCTGTTCTGTATAAGTGCTGGGGAGGTTACTTTACAAATACAATAGGTTACAAATTACTTCTTACCCTGTTAAAAAGGCCATAATGGTTTTATTCACTTCAAAATAAGGCACATTCAAAAAATATTTTAAACTGAGAAATCCAGGATGTGTGCATCTCACCAACATGTACTGTGCACCTTTTATGAAAATTTAGAGTGTTCTGATTTTGCAGTACAAGAATATTAAAAAAAAATATGAAATCACCACCATTTTGATTAGTAAATGTAATTTAAATACATATTGTCCCCATAACTGTAGCAGATTACATTCAATTTTGTTTTTGTTCATTTATTCACAAGTACTTCCAGTGGGGTAAATATGTTGATATCAGAAGTAATTTTGATTTGTTTTATGGGCTCAATTTAATCATTATTAGAGGCAAGATTAGGAAAAAAACATAAAGGAAGCTTATATATGAACACTTGACAGCCATAGAGACTTAGAATTCCCATTTTTAATCTACGAGCAAGTTAAGAAGAAGAAAAGGGAGGAAATGTTAAAGTGTGCAAGATGCAATATGAGTAAGAAAACATACTATAATGTATGAAATGTAGCTGGAAAAAAGAGTGGATAGAGCTACATTCTGCAAGAAGTCAAAAAAGTTGAGAGACGTGCAGGGTGTGTGAGGTAAACAGAAAAGACGAGGAAAGGAGAGATGGAGAAGATTCAATTATATCTGCTAGACTGGTTCAGTTTGTGACACCAGCTGTTGTGTTCAACCAGCCACCTCGGGCAGCATGCACCGCTAATAGCCTGATCATCTCTCTCTCTCTCCCTCTTCGTTCCTCTCTGTCTTTGTGGCCAGCTGCAGCAGATGGGTGCACTGAGCCGTGACCCTCTGCCACCCCCAGACCCACCAACCTGGGGGACCTCACTAACCACACACACACATAACATACTGTACAGAAAAATGCACACATCTCAGCCTTTGTCACGCTTACAGATGGTAAATACCAGAGACATGCGACAGTCCTGAAACACAACCTACCGGTAGGATTTATTGACCCTTTAGCCATGCATTATTTGATTTTCTCTCCTTTTTGTCATTAAAACATTTTATATTTCTTGTCTCCCTGCAAGTCTACATGTCTGTCTTGATTATTTGTCTTTACTTCTATTGGATATTTTGGCCTCATTTGACTGTGTTTTCATTTTTGTGCCTCAAGATTGTGACAGTTCCTTTTTTTATTAGTTTTGATTTGTATTTTGGTTGATGTTTTGCTTTAGTTTTACACTTGGTTTTAATTTGCTTCAAAGAATGCTTGGTAGTGTTTTTCGTTATGGGCAACAGTGTACACTGAAAATGAGGAGAAAAAAAATTGTTTGATAAATTATTAATAACAACCTTGGTGAACTCTATATGTACCTCCTATAAATTAATGGATAAGTTTGTTAGTAAGGATGGGACTGGCACATAGTTAAGATGGTCAGCATCTATAAGCATAAGGAATGAAGTTGTATGGCTGGTAAGGACGGCAAGATGTTGGATGGATGGATAAGATCTCAGACTTCTCTAACCTGTCAGCCACAGGCCCATTTGTGTCAGGTAAACCCAAATGTGGCCTGTCTTGATCTCAGTGGTTCTCACCTGGCTCTTGTTGGCAGCCACTTTTGCAAACAAAGCTTGGGACACTTTGGCTCTCTTCATCTCCTGCTGAATTTCATCATAGATGCCTGATGTAATGTTAACCAGTGACTCCAGTTTTATAGGGAGGTCAGGGGCCAGGCCAGACTGCTTTGGCTGAAAAGGAGAAGCAACATATGATGTAATACATAAGTACAAATGAAATGGGCTGTTTAATGTTATAGGAGCTATCAGATAAGTTGGGATAGCAGGAAATAACATAAAAGCATACTGACTTGCTATCATATTAAAAGGACTGCATTTCGTATATGTATTATCAAAGTGTCTTCTCCACAAAATCAAATCTTATGTATACAGACAGTATGAAGAAAGGTTATCAGCTCATGATCGTGCCAAACTGCTCTGAGAACAGACATGCAATGTTTTTTGTATGAGCATCAGCTGCACATCTGCAGAGCACGTCTCCACATGAATTTTGTTTACAGATCAAAGTCATTAAGTCCTGCTCTTTTGTCTTTCTTTGTTGTTTCTGTTTGAATGAACATGTATTGGCTCTCAGAAAGCTTGTATACACAATGTTTGAAGTTGTCCACAAGACATGTACAGACCAGCTAGCTTACATTCCCCCAGTGTAAACGACGCTGAGATAATTTTACATAGACATAATAAGAATAACACACAAATTCACCCAGAGCCTTGAATGGGCATTTGCCCTGACATCAGAAAGCATTTCTTATCACTGACATTGCTAAATTGTCTTGTGTGCATGGAGAGACATTTCCAAATACTGTATAATGTCCTTAATGTTTAGAACATGCACTGATGATAGCTTTGAAGATGTTTCTCCATTAGAAATGGAATTTAAGATAAAACTTTAAAATCTCAGCAAAGGCTTTAAGCTCTGTGCATGACATGCCACAGTCGACTTCGTGGGGGCAAGTTAAAGATTGTAGATTACTTACTGAGTTGGAGATCTTAGTCTTGTTCTTCCAAATGGAGGCCCAGGTATCAGGGGTTATCTGGTCATCCAAGCTCCTCTCCCACACTTTCTATGCACACACACACACACAAAACATGACATGTAAAAATCACATATTTATCTCACAGAGAGCTTGCACAAATCATACAAATCCAACTATTCTCTGTTTTTCCTGCTGCCTTGCATTGGCACAATTAAAGATCCATGAAAAGAGACTGGACTCATTGTGGTTAACGTACTCATCTGCTTGTCTGCTGACGCTACAGTTGCAGTCGGACGTTTATGTATACTAACGATTTTAGACTCTTTTCAGAGGTACTCAAGCACAACAAATACCAGCATTGATTATTTTCATCGTGTATCTACTTGATTTGAAGTTTAATCCCTAAAAGTTAAAGAAGTTTAACTGCTTTTGCAAACAGACTGTTCCATGTTTTCTTTTCTTAAAAATATTTACTGGTGAAAAACTCATGCTACTTGCTAATAACTCTTAACATCATTATTTTGGTGAGCTAAAATACCAGACAAAATGTTTTATTTATTAGCTGTCATCCAATGGCATTCATGTCACATTCTCATTAGGGGCCAAGGTTCCCTAAAGGTCTGATGCTAGAATTGCCCCTGTTTATATAAGAAGATCTGTACAAAATAAAATACCATTAAAAGTGAGTTTTAATCTTTGGTTTTCTGAAACACAGGAAACAGCATTGAAAATGTACATACAGCACATGTAATATTCAGTTAAATATCACTTTAAAACTTTCACAAAAAGCATTAGAATAAATCCATCCATCCATCCATCCATCCATCCATCCATCCATCCATCCATCCATCCATCCATCCATCCATCCATCCATC
>JAPQRP010000016.1:22190930-22205492 GCA_037367295.1 Apogon hyalosoma | reverse complement strand
ACACACACACACACACACACACACACACGCACACACACGCACACACACGCACACACGCACACACACACACACACACATTTACTAAATGCACAATGTATTTTTGTCTTGTGGAGACATTCTTGTCCAGCTCTTTGTTGTGTCTTTAATGAGTTTTACAGGCTCTGTCTGTGTCTTAGTTGTGTTTTTGAAACATTCTTGTGCTTATTGCCACTGTACCAGTACAGTGTCTGCTCTAAATAGACAACCTCACATCTAGTTTCTTTTCAGGCCACTGATTAGAGGGAGAGTCTCCTCACAGCGATCATTCCAGTCTTGACCGGTGAACTACATGGCATGTAATTCTGTGTCAGTTATACCACAGTTTACACAGTGACAGACACTTGGTGGTTGGAAAATCATGACTATTAATAATAGCCTTGATGAAATTCTCTTGAAAGGCAACATGCCATTTGGTTTATATTTTAATAAAAGTGCTGTCACAGGATTTGAAGAATACTGGCAGTCAGTAATTCTCAGCCCAAGGATTTTCCATCCATGAAGTCTGGCTTCATACAAACAAAGCTCTTTTGTTTGTTTGTTTGTGTTAGTTGGGCTTAAGGTAAATCCTGGTCAAGATAAAAGTTAACAGTGCGGAGAAACACACCAAGCGTGTTTACACTGAATGATTCCACATTGTGTAATATGACCATTGCCGCAAGTACAGGTAGTTGTGTGAAGCTGGAGTGAGGCAAAAAAAAAAAGGTTGTGAGGTTTTTCTGAGCATGGAGTGAAGCCAGTTTTTTTTTTGTTGCCCTTATTATGGGGTAAGAAAAGCTTAAAATATAACAAAAATGTATGGAAACATCTCCTTTTGTGGTTAAAAACTTCTGTCAGGCACAATTCTGTCTATAGAGGTTCTCAAAAAAATGATTTACTTTGACATTTTGGTTTGTTGTGCGTTCACATAATAGCTGTACAAAAACCTGCAATGATATGTTACAATTTCTGCTGCTAGGTGTCTGTCTGAAAACAATAACAAAATATGTAGTCTGATGATGAAAAGTAGCAGGGTTTCATGGGAATTTTCACCATTATTGTACATGAAAATCTGTTTGAAGTGATTCAGGCTGAAATCGTATAGTTGAGATAATTCATATCCCGTTTGCTGATGTATATTCGTGTTATGTCATTTAAGTGAAATTAAAAGTCCATATGCTGTTTTGTTGAGTTGAGTAATTTGATGTCACAATCAAATGTTAATACTGACCAGAGAAGAGCATAGATTTATTCCATGTAATTATGCATTTCACTATTTGGTTACACATCAGTGGCATCACGCGTTTACAGGAAAAGATCAAATGTTAGTTTTGGTTATTTCATTAGAACTTTATATAGTGATGATAGCACTGGTGAAAAAGTTCAAAGAAGTTGCTATTGTTTCTTTGACTGACCGTGGGCTTGTGCCGCTGAGCTGTGGGAGTAGCCGAGCGCTAACAGAGCTGTCTCCACCAGCTGAGAGAACAGGATATCTTTTCTGACCAGGACAAACTCTGCGTGCTCGTCTCTGCCTTCACATCCGTCTGTCTGAATCCCTCCATCTGCCTGCTCCACCACACAGAAGACTGGAATCATCAGACCTGAATAAAGAAGACAGAGGCGGAAAAAAGAATGGCAGCATAAAATAATGACTTTTATTGTCTTCATAGACAGCAAACACGTGGCTTGTATTTATCGTTGCGGCTTGTAACCACTTTTTGTTTTGTTGCAATACTTGACATTCTCAATTACATTACATTTATCAACAATAAATAGACTCTAACAGTGTTGTTCACTGTTCACTAGACGCTTTATCAGAGGGTTTAACGGTTTATTAGATAGGCAGCTTTAACAGCTCTCCCCATACAGATATGCAAAAACAGTATTCAAAAGACCTTCACTTGTTACAACTGTCTGTTTTACTAAAGGATTAATGAGAATGGAAAACCTTAATGACGAGCACATCTATTGAAGAGTATTTAATGGTTGTTGCATAGATTTATATTAAAAGCAAAGTTGTCAACAGAATGTCTTTAAATTCTACATTACGGTATATGTATCATGTAAATCCATGCCAAGTTGAGAATCAAACCCAAAAACCAAACAGTTTTGAGAAAACTCACCCATTGCTCCCACAAACTCAAAAACTTGGCATACTCCAACAAAAGTTCAGCAGTACATGTGAACGTTGGTTAGGGACAATTATAGCAATTATTAACTGAGGCAAATTCATCCACTATATCTAGAAAAGAGGTTTATCAAGATCAGCAAGCTGGGATTTGATGACCTTTCCGACCTCAACATGATAAACATAAAACAGCAAAACAGGTTGTTATCATTTTCGTACACACTGCACAGAGGTTTTTCTTTTTCTCACAAGAATGGATCACAACATTTGTTAAAGGGGTCATATTTTGCTAAACCCACTTTTATGAGCCTTTGGCACATTTATTTGTGTATTTGGACCATAATAGTTCAAAAAGTTTGAATTTGAACTCTCCAGGTGCTGCAAAGCTATCTTTATATTCATTGTGGCAAAAATCGAGTGGATTTCTACAACCTGTTTTAATTCCTGCTTAATTTGTTACGTCCATATCTTTTTATTGTACCTTTATTTAACCAGGAGAACGTCACTGAGATTAAGAATCTCTTTTTCAAGAGTGTCCTGGCCGATCTACCTAGTTACGTCATGACATTTAGGCATATAAGGTCAAGACTTCTGACGATCATTTCTCAGATTATGACATAATTGTTTGTCAGCAGCAGCAGTTGCTAGTCCATACTGAAAATATGTCCAAGCTTGGAGCCAGTTACCTAAAATGTTCAGTTGTTGGTTGAAAGGGACAGAGCAGCACAACAAACAACCTGGAGGGGGTGGGGTGTGAAGTGGCTCATTTGCATTTAAAGGGCCAGCGCTCAAACCGACCTTTTTGGTGTCATTACTCAGAAATAGGGTTGAAGATGGACCTGTGGAGTTGAATTAATGAAGAATTCAGACCCAAGCAGAGCATTTACAGTTTATGTAGACCACAGGGAAATGTTTTAAAATGCATAATCCATTTTTTTTTAAAAAGCTAAATATCGCTCCTTTAAACAATAATTGTTATAATAATAATCTATTTAACCATTTTCTCATGTGTGGCTGTTAAGGTTTAGCTTTGGCATCACACTAGAGTACAACAAATAAACTTAATCAAGTGTCCAGGTTGATTTAACTAGATATTGTCTAAAGGTAAACTGTACTTTACATAAGGTCATTTTGTGTAACTAAGTTGGAATAAAATGTTGCTGTTAAGTTTTGACTTTCAGACAATAAAAAGTGCTTGGGTTAGGGATAAGCTCATGGTTTGATATAAATATTACTGAAAACATTATGGGTAATTTTCTTTGCAAATTTTTTCATATTGAACCAATCATTTTGCTTGCCCTGACTTAAATGTTGTAATGAAATAGTTAAGTATGAATGTAATTTCTGAGAAACAGAGTTGAAAAGCACCATGACTGATTAAAACACCATAAGGTTAATATACATTTAAGCAGAAATTATGACTTTTCCTCTGCTTATGATGACGGTCAACAATGGTTGGTGGCTGATGTTTAACTGCTGTGTTTCATGAAAGGATGTTTCATGAATTTGTGTGATTGATTTGTGATTTGTATTCATTCAAAGATAATATAAAGGCCTTATAATATTTTAAAACACCTCAGATACTGCTTTACGTTTATTAACCTATTTCTTAAAGAAAAGGAGAACTAACAGTAAAAACAGAAAAACATTAATACAGTATTACCTCCACTAAATTGAGAAAATTGTTGCATTTCTTTAAGTCTGAATTTCCTAATCAATGCATCAATACTATTATTGGTTCGTAGATATGACACATGTGTGTGCTTTGCTGAAATGTACAGTATAATGACAACATTTTATACCAACAAATGTCTTATTTTGTGTTAATATAATGATTCAGTTACATGGTCAGTTTATTTATGCTTGATAATGCATTATGACCTATACCAATAGTCATAATAATAAAGTCACCCCCACCTTGCCTGATCCTGACAAAACCACATATTATTTTTAATCAGCATGTTTTAATGAACTAATACCTCACACATCTTATTTTCAAAGAATATTTTATCAGTTACAACTCTTATATCAGCATTCTCCTCTGGTACCCCTGTCCTTCTGGCTTCCTGTTCTATTATCTTTACTTTCTCTCCAATATCAACCTTTTTCCTAAAAGGCTTTTGGTTTTGGGCCACCTGTCATCTGGCAATTAATTAAAGCTTTCAGAAGAAATGATGGACTGAGAGCATTAGGCAGCGTCCCAGCACTAATAATACAGAGCACAGCGATGTGTGTTACCACATGGATACCACACAATACCAAACACGCACACACACATACACATATGCCTCTTTTCCCAGCACACATCATGCTCCTCCATACAAACACATGAGGTGCATGCAGCATTAGCCTCCACCCCCACACCGCCCAACCCGTTGTTTTAATCAGTCAATTCCTATATTTCTATTTCCTCCTCATTAATCACTCTGCTCCCAGTCCTCCAGGCTCTCATGGAGTGAATTACACACTGGAGCGCTGTGCCAATTCAAGTAAGTGAATTTCCCCCAACAGGGAAATATAACTGTCAACACAGAGCAGCTCCCTTCGACCAGCACTCCTCTCTCTCTTCCTTTTCCTCTCCCATTCTCTCCCACCATCTCCCTCTCCTTCTCCGGCTCTATCTCGCTCTCTCCTCTTTCTGCACCTCGGTCTGTCTTCTCTTATATCCAGTGTCCTGTGATTTGCCCGCTGACTGTGTGATCTGGTTTGGATGATGCGACGTTGCCTCAAACCTCTAATCCCTCTAATATGTATGGGGATGAGTGAACGAGGATATTAAAATAAGATATGTGTGTTCAGTATGTTTGTATGTGGAGTGTGTCTGGGAGTGTGCGTTGGCAGTATTGTTTTTGGTGTGTGCTTCACGGTATACAAGCTCTGTGAATATGGATGTATGTTTGGTGACAGCACGTAAATGTGTGTGTTTGTGTTAGCATGTGCCTCTGTTGTGTGTGTGTGTGTGTGTGTGTGTGTTTTTTTTTTTTTTTTTGTGCGTGTGTGGCCCCCTCCTCGTGGCAGCAGTGTGGTTTGGAGGAGACACGTTGAGTTTCCTGTCTTCAAAGACAACCCGTCATTATTACAGGCCAACCATCCATTCAGCACAGGAAACCCCTTCCTCTCTAGTCTTTCTGTTCCTCCCCCAGTCCTTCATCACTGTTCTTCTATTGAATTTTACATTTTACATTTTTACATTCATTCATTTTCACCTATCAACACAACACAAAAATTCTTTCTTTTTTTTTTAAATTCCTGCTACATCAAAATAAAACCCCTTGTTCCTTAACTCTTCCTAAAGCACTTGCAGATCTATCTTTACTATCTGATACACTGTTCAAACCAAGTAAATTGTCATTTTTATCATTTCTTCAACACAAATCCCAGAGTTTCCAAAACTATTCCAACATATTTGAGAAAATTAGGAGGAATATTTATATTCTAATGTTGTAACTATATATAATAGCATGTAAAGGTGAATGATAAAGATAAAATTACAATCATTCTAAAACATACAGCAACACAAGCACCCAGGCACAGACAAAGGAGGTGCATTCAAACATACATGCACACACATGCATACACATAAACAAGTACCAACTTTCACATTGAATGCAAAGATCGATAACCCAGGCTGAGTTGTATAAATCTTGTTTATATGGAGCAATCTCCTTTATTTGGTAAGCCTGTATTATACAGTTCCCTCCAGACTTATAGATTAACAGTGTAGAAACAGCTCTGTGGTTCTCCCAGCAGCAACACAGTACACGGAGCCAAACTCAAGTCATTGCCAGGATGTGGCTCTTTGCAGAGCCAAAAGCTGTCTTTGGGTTTGACACACAGGAGCTTAAAACCCTCTGACACCTGGGTGAAATAGGTGAAATCTGCTTGTTTTAGAGTTTCTTCTCAAGAGTAAACAGCTAACATGATATTCTGGCTCCTCATATTTCTCCAAACAACATGTGTCTTACCTCCCAGGGGTCTCTGTGGGGCTCCGTTGTGGCGTATACGGGGTCCTGTGGGGCTGCCGTTGAGCTCTAAGCGGCCCTTCTTCCCCGGTGGTGGGAGGCAGCTGAGATCTGGGCTGCTTCCCGGTCGCTCAGGACTGTCCTGCGTGATGGGACTCTCTCCTCCTCGGTCCATCCTCCTCCAGACCCCCAGAGGAGCTCCAGGCAGAGTGAACGAGTCTGGAGGAATCAGGGGCAAATAAAGAGGAGACAGGGATACAAGTTGTCACTGTCTGGATATTTTACATGAGGAATTTAACCGTTAAGATTGATGATTCCCCTCCTATTGATTACAAATCCTGTGAAACCCCCAAACCAACCACCAACAACAGATTAATCCCACTTGGTATGGCCTGTGTAGCCAGAGCCTGATATATCTTATCCCTTTGTGCCACAGACCTCCACTGTTGTCCATAAAATGTGAAAAACACGTCAAGCAACCACAGTGTTGCACTGTATGTCATGTTCTTTCATAAGACGAACACACACCCACTGTAGTTAATTTAGTGTCAATCACAAATACTTCATTATCTGAGGCTGAAATAGTCACAGAGAAATGCTCTATTCACTACTGTTTGGACAAAATCTATAAGGTGCTTCTGTTCAGAAATCTCTTTTTTTTTTTTTAAAGCTTCAGTATGTAAGAGTTATGTATGCTTGTGTATTTATGTGAGGTTTGCGGTGGAAGCAGCTCATTTGTTGATGTTAGCCAACTGTTGCTAAGCTAATGATGCTCTTGGACATCTAAATCTGTGACACTGACCTGTTCACTGATTTTTACATGGCAAACTGACATTTTTCCAGCAGCAGTTCTCGCACTGTTCCTGCATTTCATTTCAGTGCCTCTCTTTTCTTCTTTTGGCAACAGTAATATATCCAACAAAAGTTAACATTACCTTAGAAATGTAGTCTGCTAACATCAACAAACAGCTCCACCACAAATTTAACATAAGAATGCACGAAACTTACATATTAAACCTTTAAATATGTAATAATAATAATAATAATAATAATAATAATAATAATATATGAATACATTTATCCTCAGTGAGACTGATCTAAAAGATAGAAAAGTTTTGACAGACAGTCTAATATTCATGTAGATTTGTTACCTGCAAATAAACAATAGAACAACAGCAAGCATTTTATTTAAGTTGTAAAAATTGCAACTGGAGCACAGAAAAGCAGAAATGTATCTGACAGAAGCAGCCTTTTATCAGCTTTGTGGTTAATGTACGAGGCAGTGGCAGTGTTTACGTCTGTGTATGTGATGTTTTTGTATACATATACGTCGTATCATACATGGGAACAACCCCCAAACGTATCCACACACATACATCAGAGTTTGAGCCTCATGGGTTTATGTCCCTTGATAAGAGCCTCAGCCAAATGTCTAATATAGGGTAATGCCATTAGAAACGCTGCCAGAACAGAGAGGGGACACACGCCAAAGTATCAAAGAGCAGCCAGCTTGCTCTGGCCAAATGGACAGCTTTTATTTACATACAAGCCCCGCGATGATATCTGCCAACATGTGTGACCCTCAATGGAGAGAAAGAGAGAGAGAGAAAGACAGGGACAAGAAACAATCAGTGGAAAAATGGTGAGAGAAGAGAGCAAGCATGGGAGGATTTTATATTAGAGAATGGAAATCAAGTTAGGGACCAGATTTGCGAGTGGAATAACACAGAGGGTCTCTGCGCTAAGTGACATTGGCCAGCAATGCAGCAGAACAAATGAGGGAGAATCCATGGTTATTGTCTGAGTGTGGCATACTCCACAGCGCTTGATTAGAAACTGCACTCCACTCACTTTTAATATTTCTGCAGCATTTACTGCTCCAGCTGTCGTAACTCTGAACAAAAAGACAATGTTCTCCAAAAGTGGCGTGTCTTTGTCCTCCTTCTCCTCCTCCTTCTCCTCCTCCTCCTCCTCCTCTCGCCTTCTTTCTTGCCTCTTCTCTACCTTCTATGTCGACTCACATTCTTACACAACTGCACAGCTGAAAAACACCATCCACCACAAACAACGAAAAACAAACTCTAAATCTGAAAAGTATTAAGAGCTTGGGCAAAATTTCAAAATGAATAATAAATTAAAAACATTAGCTTTGGCGTGATTAAAAAATGTGGGAGGCAAAGAGGCCAAAAATGCAAGTGGCAGAGTTTAATAAAAGTGGCTTTAAAAAAGAAAACAAGTTCAAAGAGCTACACTGGTAGCTATAATTCACAATGTGGGGCTGGCTGAGAAAAAGGGAGGCTTTGCAAATAAATCTAACCACTAACAATGTTATAGCTACAGTAAAGAACAACTGAATATAACATGACATAAAAGGAAATTCACTAGCTGCGGCTGACAGCAGTGACTGCATGTGCAGCCTGCTCCTCTCTGTGATGATACATGTAACGTTACATCTAAAAGTGACTACAGTTAGAAGGAAAACTAAGGCCAAATCAGAGGCAATTTAATATGAAACTTTCACCTCTCACTTGAAAATAATCCCATGTGGAATCTATCTGTCTATCTGACACGTCCTAACCTGCCGTAGCTTCCCCGCTACTGGTGATCCCTATCAGGACCTGGCTGTGCCGACATCTCACCATCTAACCTGGGGCACACAAATGCATTCATACACACTTTCCCAGCATCATCTAATCTTCTCAATGCATCCTGCTTCAATTACATGTCATTTGGTATTTGATCCAAGAGATTGTGCCATGCATTTTTTTTTTTTTTTTTGGACAACCCTTGTTCATTTGGTTTCATCCCCAAGATAAGATGTCCCACATCAAGAACAACAAATGCTACCAGGTCATGTAGTATCAGATAAAGCAGAATTTTCCATTTATTCATGTATTCATTTTCTGAAATGTGTATCTGCATTGTATGAAGTTGTAAGTAATTCAGTTTGTCCTAAAAGAAAACTGATGGAACTACAACTGATATTAAGATTGTTTGGATTTCTTAAAATCTGGTTATAGCAGAAAAGCATTGTACCACAGAAATATGTAAAACATATTGAGTGTCTTATTAAATATTAACATAAAAGCCAAAACCTTGATTTACAACAGATATACTGTGTAAGAGTAATTGATTCATAAATTAATTTATAATTGTATTAATCACTATGCACTAGATTACTGTAATTCCTTCTCTGCTTTCCTTTGTTTTCACATTTATTCTGTTTCATTGTGTCTTCTGTAACAACACCCTCAAATAGCACTAAATGTGAATATGTGACTAAAAACTGGGTGTTGGTCTGTGTGTGTCTGACTATCCCAACAACATAGGAAACATCCACAGTCACAGACTGATAAATGCTAATCTATTTTATGTAATTATTATGGGTATGTTGAGCAATAACCTTTTGTCCTAAAGAAGGTCTTAAAGAAAATGTGGGTACAGTTTGATAACTGTATGACGTCTAAATCTCCTGTTAATGGCTGCCACTAAAGTAATAGATGTAGCAATATGTATATCACTGCCAAGATTGTTGTCAAATATCCTAAATCCATCTGAACTGCACTGTTGGATAAGGTGTGTGATAGTTAAAGCAGTTAATAAAGAAGTGATAACAGGAGATGTTACGTATCTGCTATGGAGACGAGCACCAAATGTGAAGTGCTTTTGATAAGGAAAAGTTCACGACACATTTCCCAGTTTATTGCTTCTCCAGGCAGCGCTTGTGAATCTCAGAGGAAGATTATAAAGCATTACTGGAGATTTGGTTTGAAGTCTTGTTAACTGTTAAAGTGACACTAAGACACCACATTCTTTTACGTATTGTCTTTTTAATAAAACTATATCAATATTAACTAAAGTTTTAAAAATGTCTGCTGTGACTGATATGCAAACAGGAAACTCTGCTCTGTTTGTCCCGCATTATGTTTGATACTGGAACAATTTTTTGGTTGTTTTGTTGATAAGCCACTATCAAATTCCACATTATTACATGTTCTAGACATAACAAATACATACTGAGGGCCAAAGACAAGATTGCAGAGCAAAAATGTAGACACACCCAAAGAAATAAAAGAGTAGGATACAACAACAAACACACCTATAAACAATATGTCCAGCTCAAAAGACATAAACACACACAAACAGAGGCTAACATGTAATTCAAAGCCAGTCTAAACTCTACAAATCAGACGGCTGACAAACACTGATTGGTAGTCCCATCCATTTGAAAGACATATGGTATAATGACTGGTGTAAAGAAGTGTAAAGTGGGAGCTGCAGCAGAGGAAAATTGGAACAGCCAATTAAAGCTGCTCAGCATGTTTTAATTCTTTTTCTTCACCTTTTTATTTTAGTTTTTTCTTCATCACTCCAATCAGGGCTTTTACACTGCATCGATTAAGGTCTTAAAAGCACTTAAAGTTCCACTTGGATATTTAAATACTTTAAATGACACAACACATGCAGAGTAAAAATGATCTCCAGTGGATGTAACAATCTGTTTTTAAGATGCAACGAAAAAGAAATGTAGCCTCCCGCCTCCCAATTCCATGCCACCTCACACACCCACACACACTACTTCATTGTAATCCCACAGTGATAAATTGTAGGCATAGAGGAAAGAGAGAGCAGTAAACACTGTAGCTCTGAAAGTCACACACACACACTTTCGCTCTGAGATTTCAGACAGAAAGAAGACTACCAGTGATAATTATAGGTGAAAAGTTAAAGCACATACAACTAAACATCAGGATAAGTTGAGACCGATGAAAGCAATGTGTTAGTAGGAAAAGGAACTAACCTCTGACTGCAGGATCAAACCGAATGGCGCCGAAGAAGTAAAGTCAGACTTACACTACACTGCCTCGGTGCCTTTTCTTTCTAACTGCCATTCCAGTATCTCTTTTACTGTTAAGATACGTGTCTGTTAATGAAAGGTTATGCCTTTAACATGCAAACCAGACAGAGAGAAAATAACCTAGGAGGGCATTATTAGCACTGATAGCAGGGGAGAGTGGGAGAGGCGTCACCTATAGGAAAATATCCAGAGATACGGCTGTCCTTCCCCTTCTAGATCCACTTTTATAGCAGGGCTATCAAGCTATTGGTTAATGCTTGGCTCTGCAGCATAGATAAAAGTAGGCAGAAGGAGGAGGGGGAGTGATATTAAAAGCCCTGCTGTCAAATACATGCACAAACTCAATGTACACATACGTGTATGCGCAGGGAAAGACTAACTTGGTGCTTCTATCAGGCAAAAATGCCCTTCTGAAACCCAACCATATGCACACTCAAACTACCATCGCAACTTAAATGTGCAAAATCAAGAGGAAGTACAAAAGTATGATTGGCAAAATTTGTTTTTTAAAGTCTGAAAACAAAATGGGGAACAACATGAAACTTTTTATGTGGCTGTTTATGAGAAATGATTGCTGTTAGGGAAGGTTACATTATTGTGGAATTTGCCGTTTATGGCCATCAGATGTGTTACTGAGAGAACATTGTGATGTGGGAAGACTTGGTGTAAGGGGAAGAGAGACCTTTATAGCAAACACACACACTTTTCTGCTGCTCTGGAGAGGGTCCACAGGCCAAAACACACTCTCACATTGAAGAAAATAACTGGGGCGAGGGGACTAGACGGAGGCCTTCTGGCAAACATATTTGGATTTCTCGTAAACATCTTATTTGATAATACTGGATAAAAAGTTAACAGTGAGCATTTATGGCCTCGCCCTTCCAGCTAGAGTATGCACACACGTGCTCATCCATAGTCACACACACAGTTGCACACAGAGACACTAAGCCACACAAACCACAGCCAACACGCTACACAGACTCTCTGCTTTAACACTTCCAGGGACCACACACTGACTCAGATACAGTCATACACAGAAGGGACAAATAAGACCATGAGAAGCGAACACGCACAGATGGGTGGGGGGTCGACAAAATGATAGCGACATGTTGCAATATGCAGTAGCCCACTATGCATC
This sequence comes from Apogon hyalosoma, assembly GCA_037367295.1. Lineage (NCBI taxonomy): Eukaryota > Metazoa > Chordata > Actinopteri > Kurtiformes > Apogonidae > Apogon > Apogon hyalosoma. The sequence continues at coordinate 22,193,391 of JAPQRP010000016.1, read as the reverse complement.
GTTGATTCAAAATGAATTACATCATATGCCAGTTAAATGGTTGTGATATTTTGGTCACCAGTGCGTGTTGTTTGAAAGCACTTGCACAATGTGACTTGTCAGACATTTAAAGACCTGATGTTATTGAAGAAAAATGGCAACAAAGTAAAACTTCACAGTAACTTTAGTCAAAAAGGTCCAGACACACTTGCACATACGTGCTTATACTGATGCCAAACCCATCCACCACAGCTCACACCAACCTCACCAGAATGGGAATAACTGTGGGAAAGACAGAAGAAGCAGGAAAAACAGTGAGGACAGGTCTCAGCATCCATTCAAGGGAGTTTTCTCAGTTATGGGCTGCAAGGAACATGAGTTTGTCATCAGCAATCATCATAAACCACAGGGTGTCCGATGAAATTATGCACAAAGCTGAAAAGGTGACATAGTGATGTGTGTGAGGCAGAGTGAGGACAGCAGCAGTGACGCCTGAAGTCAAAGGAGCATCATTAGTGAAGCTCTCCTCTGCCCACAGAGCCTCTCTACTATCTAATCTGCAGTTTAATAGCATGGACACACCCATAATATGTGTGATCAGATAACTGGGTTCATGCACAACAGCAAAAGGAAAAAGAAAAGTTACTGAAATAGAGTACTCACATTAGATTGTCTGATTAATCTCTTAAATTAATTGTGATTGGAAAACATTCTGTTAGATTTGTGGTGATGTGAACTCCAAAATAATTTCTTTTAATAAGAAACAATGAATTAGTACAAAAAAATGAAGTAAAACATAAATAAAAACTACTAAAAAAATGACAGTGTGAAGTTAAAACGGGCATATATAATGTGCATGACATTGCAGACCATAAATAATTTGCACATCATCATCAGTGCCTCAAATCTTCTCTTCTCTACGTTTTGTGGCAGACAGAAAAAAAAAAAAAATCACACACAACTTAAGACAGCTCAGATAAATCCAAAGTAAATATGAGTTCCCACTATTTTTGACGGCAAACTCTTGACACACCAGTCCTTTTCACATGCCGATAAGTCTGCTTCTAAACATCTGAGGAAAGTTTAAACAGACAGGCCAGAAACCTGGAGCGGTTGCTGAAAGTCTCCCATCATACCAACTGAAACGAATTCATTTTCCCTCGCGGCTACCTCCAAAAAAAATCCACTGTTTTTTTTTCTAAATGTGGAGGTCATGGACTGAGAAAGAAAAAATGTTTGAACTTGACGTCGGTGTTGGATGATAATGCGCCACGGTGCTGTCAGTGTCGGTTAAAAAAAAAAACAAAAAAAAAAAAAAAACAGTAAATGTAATTAATTCTACTTTTAATTCTACAAATACTACATAAGTTAACAGTTTGACTTTACTAGTTCGCTTTCTTCTTGGACTTAAATTCTGCATTCTGGATTATCCAAATTCCCCATCTTTACTTCACCTGCTCAGGTGTGAAAACCCATGAAAAGTGACATTTATTTACAGGAAGTTGGCAATTCACACATGTTAAAATTTTATGACAAAACACTGTAAAAAGGCTGTGTGGATTCCTGGTGGTTTGGTAAAGAGGAGGAAACTGAGTCAGCCTGCTTTTTGAAAAGGTCAGAGAGGACGCAAATCTCCAGTTTGAGGTTATAGCTGCTGTCAATGTCCCTGTGCGTGTATTTAAAAAATGCAAAACCCAAAGTACTGCCTGTCTGAGTTTTCTGACGCTTACGTTTGTTTGACGCGTAAAAGACTTTAAAATGTTTACCAACAACTGAGGATTAATTGGACATTTGCTTGAGGATGTAGTTTTCATTTCTTGGCATTCTTTGCTTTTATTTTTAGTGGAGGACAAACAATTGCTCTTGACATGACGGTCTGCAGAAGGCCTGTTTCTCATTTGTTGCCAAACGCATTTGGCTTCGGTTTCTTTTGATTACACAGAGCAGACCAGAGGCCTTTGTGTCCCAGACTTCTCCACGGTGATCCCTGATCAGACCTGAGCTTTGTTATGTCCGCATATTTCATATTTACTGTTAAAAATGAACGTAATTCCCATCCATTTGTGAGTTGAACGTATTGGTCTCAGCCTGTGGTGCGTTTACTGTCCCGTGTGTCACTGAGATTAAAAGGCCGAAAACACTTGGACGCAAGTCTATACCTCTGTGTTCACTTTATATGTCTTATTCAACACAAGAAATGATTTCAAGTGAAAATACAATTCGCACCTGTGTAAAGACTTACTATCATTTTAAGTGTGTGTGTGTTAATCTGTAACAACAGTAATGATCTGTGGGAAAAAAGTTAAAAAGTTACAAAGATGGCAGAAATGCTGTGACGCATTTTAAGACGATTTCTGGAAATAAGATTTAGTGGAAATTTTTTTAAAGTCAGAGGTGTTTCAACGCACACACACACACACACACACACGCACGCACGCACGCACACACACACACACACACACACACACACACACACACACAC
>JAPQRP010000016.1:22163994-22180829 GCA_037367295.1 Apogon hyalosoma | reverse complement strand
ATAGCACACACTGCATCAGCTGGGCTGTGCACTTCCTCTGACACACACACACACACACACACACACACACACACACACACACACACACACAGATACTGCTCAGTCACTGGGCCGGTGAGTGGGTCCTGAGGGTCACTTCCACATGTTTTGATGGGCTCTGAGTGAACAAATCTAAACTGTTGAAATGTTATCCCACTACAGGGAGGACAGGAGCCAAAACGGCCCCACTTCTATGCTCTTTATCCAATAATGATCTCTGTTCAATACAGTGTGTGACATACAGCGTCATAAGGAAAGCATATGTTTCACATAGAGGAGGGTAAGTGGCCAGACTCTTTATTTCCATGAAAGTACTAATATAATCCCAAGAACACACTGAAAGACACAGAAAACCTTCAAAAATCTGAATTAAAGTAATTATTGTCAGAAAATGCACAAAAAGTATGAAAAATAAAAGTAATTATTGTGCAGCAAAATAGCTTCTATCAGTCTACTGGCATTATAATTTGGATTTGTTGCAATGTGTAAGTTGCAATTTACTGTTGTAGATGTTTAAGATTGAGCCCATTTGAGGTACTTTTTTATACTGTCGTGCAATTTGATCAAAACTGTCGCATCACATTCTATAGGATCATCAAATGTTTGGTATATCAATATTCTCATAACTCAATTGTTTTTTCAAGTTTGTGACATTTCCCACTCAATCCAAAAATGTATTTAGTTTAAGAAGTTAAGAAATACTCACAATCCATGTAGGGGCACTCCATCCTTCAGTTTATAACAAATACTAAAAATAAGCACACACATGGTTTTTAATGCACAGGAAGGGGATGAAAAATTATAATCTGAAAAGTCTTTAAAGTCATCAGACAAATGAGGTGCAATAAAAAGTACAAAACTGTATTTACCTCTGGAATGTAAGCAGCAGAAATATAAAGTTGCATAAAATGTAAATACTCAAGAAAACTACAATCACCTAAAATCTGTACTTGAGTAGAAATACTTAGTTACATTCCATCTGTCAAAGTCATTTTAGGTTGAACATGTAAATCTAATGGTCAGTGGTTCCAGCTGAATGGTTCCTATTTACCCCCAAACTGTTTCTCACAGCACAGAGTGGAGAAACATGTTTTTAAAATCAGAATTATTTTACATTTTCATGAATGCATGTCTGGGAAAAATACAACCTGTATACCCTGTGACATGCTGGTATGAATTTACATATTGTTTTTGTTTTTTTGTGTGTGCAAATATCCGTAGAATGTACTGAACATGAAATGTAGGTCATCACAGTTTCACAGGTAAGACTCTGTAAGAAAATAATTTCAAATATAGACATTTCACACTTAAAACATTCATTTTGTACAGACTATATGTTAGATATTTAATGTGTTAAACTAAACAACTGACAATATGAGGCGCTAAATATTCCTTAATGTATCTGAGCTGGGCTTGACATTGTTTTTCTTACCTAGAGTCAAAATGGTTTCCACTGGTGATAATCATTTCAAGTTGTCATATGTGCATGTTCTTTATGCCCAGTCAGAAATCTCACAAGATTTGATGTATTTAATTGACAGACTTTATAGCCACAAGATACTTTTGTGGCATAGCTTCATTGTAAATATAACAGTGGCCACATAAGAGAGCTTTAGAGGCAGTTGTGCTGACTGTAGCTGTGCCAGAAGAGGTATGCTAATGGAGTCAGAGGATCGTTCTGTGTGCGTCACAGGTCTCCTCTGAGTATGGTGGTCAGCTGCCCACCCACCTCCTTAATTTTCATACTTCAAACACTCAACAAAGACCCGCTAATACAGAACATATTGGAGGATGGAGGGCCGGGGCGCTGGACATGTAAGAGAGACAAAAGAGCGCGAGAGAGAAAGAACAAAAGCGTGTATCCACTTAATCAGTCATTACATGTATTTATAGTCCAGGGAGGTTTAAAATCAACATGTTCAGGAACCAGTCCCAGGCCTTATGACTTTATAACTGCTGTCCAAATAATCACAGCACAGATACAAGATAGGGATCACTTCTCCTTAGCTCCTGCACTTCTCTCCTTCCCTCCCTCTCGGCCCTCTGTTATATATTTTTTTGAATTATTAAGGATTAACTGCATATCCCACCCCTGCTTTTCTTCAGCCTCCCTGATGGGGGGGGGGATTACACAGCTCTCAGTTATCCATATAAGATAATATTATAAACAATCATGGGAAAAAAATGTATAAATAAGACAAATGCACACTTTTGCATTGCAATTTCTGCCTGCACTTTGTGTGTGTGTTGTCTGCGCACGTGCATCGAATGTGTTTTGTGAAAGCTGTGAAATGAAAATAAATGGGAATCTTAAACGAGACGAACATGAGTGATGGAGCTGCTTGGAGGTGAACAGAAGCATTAGTGTGTATGGTGAGTGGTCTGGTTTGGTGCATGTGTGTGCAAAGGGATGGGATGGGAAGGGGGGGTTATTAGAGGAATGGGAACGACAAGGCAGATGAGGAGAACATTGGGATGGAGTCAGTGAAGGTCTGACATTGCCAGAACCTGCCATGTGTCACTGATTAACCAAGTAGAGCTGCAATGATTTAGTTGACAAAGCATCACATTAGTGCTGCTGATCCAAGTGTGTGTGCATATGTGTAGATTAATGATCCAGGGAAAAGCCAGATACTTGTTGACATGAACTGAGGTGCCAGAGTGATATCATGACATTGTTTTATTTCTCACAGTCTTCTTTTTTTTTTTTTTTTTTTTTTTTATTACTATGAGATTGTTGAATATGATTGCAATTCTTCTTGGAAACGGTAATTGCAAAATGATTCATGCAAAACACTTTGCAGCAACAGCAAATATTAAAACCGAACAATGGAAAAACAACAGTTTAGCTATTGTTGCAGACGTTATAATAGAACTGTATTATAATTCAGTTGGTTACTTTCATGCAACGGATGAAACCAAATCAGATGCAACCCTTGATTCTTAGTGTCAGGAATACAAACAAAAAATACTTTACTTTGGGCCAGTGGACATGCCTTTTTGAAATTATACAATGGGCTTGAAATTGGTTTCATGGACCTTAAGTTCATGGAGATTACTCAACTTATAAAAGAGCGTAAAACCACTCAAGCCAGGAAAAAAGGTGAAAAGCACCAACAATGAGGATTTAGGTTGGCAGCAGGGATCACTGTGTCCCTGGATGTAATTTCTGGATCAAATGTGTATCCCCCTCCTGATTTAGCTGAAAGGAACGGGCTGTAAGCAGCGTGAAACTGTATCTGCTGCTACCATTTACAGTATGTGTTCATATAGATGTGTGTGTGTGACTGAAAAAGGAAATAAGTGTGTATTGTGTGTGTGAGCAGAGGAAGAAATATTCAGTAAAAGTACCAATACACCTTTAAATATGAATATTAATATATTGTATGTCAAATTCCTTCAGGAAAAAGCAGGCTTAAGTGAAAAATAACCAACAAAATCCAGTTAATGTACTGAAGTAAAAGTGCTGGTTTATATATAAAAATACATTTTTTTAAAAAAAATATAAAACACATTATATTGTTAATACTGAAACATCAGTGTTGGAGCAGCATTTTACTGCTATTTGTTTTGAGGGCAGAGCTACTTTAGTTACACTTTTATGTAAAGTTACATTAGATAAATAGTATAAGCCTTATACTATTACCTCATACTATACATAAGGGATTATCATATGATTAATCAGAGAGGAAACAAGAATGCAATACCCAATCCTGCTTTTTTTTTTTGTCATTTTCTCTAATCTTTGATTTTTGATGAAGATATTTCAACATTTACTGAAATGAAATAAAACCATAAGAGAAGTTTGGATGAAAAAAATCACTCTTTGGAGGAGCTGTTAACTGCTGAATAGACATGTGAAATGTGAACCTGATTAAACACTGTTACGTCAATGCAAAAACCACTGGTTTAATCTTTAACAAGGTATATTTTAACACTTGTTATATTATCCAGTTTGAACATTAGTCATCTTTAAAAGGAGCCAGTTGAATACTTGTAGTGGAGTGGCAAGAACAATATTTCCCTCTGAAATGTAATGAAGTGCAAGTGTACAACAGCATAAAATGGACAAGTACCTCAAAATTGTAATTAATAGAGCACTTGAAATAAATCCATTTAGTTACTCTCCATCAGTGATGTGTGTGCATTTGATAGAGGTGAAAGGGTCAAGTAGACTAGACAAGAGGAGATAAGTGCCGGACAGGAACAGCCGACACTTTTGTTAAACCAAAGCTGAACCTGTTTTATCTCACTGTGAGGAAAGAAAAAAGGAGAGGGGTCTTTGCAGGGACAAGGCCAGGCTGAGTGTTGTGTGGCTGGGAGAGCAGGAGGGGGGTGGATGAGGCTGCTGTAGGCCAGGGGGTCTGTCTGTCTGTCTGGGAGCTGCTCTTGGGGCTAACTGATTAGGCCATAATTTGAGGGGTGTCTTGAAGGAGCAGTCCTCTTTTTCACCAACCGCCACCACCCATGGGAAGCTGGAGTAGGTGCAATAAGACCCGGAGAGTATGGCGCACACACACAAACGTACAAATGCATGCTTATGAAATGATGGATAAGCAGACGTGGGGATTGAGAACAGGAAGTGATGATTTAAACAGAGGGCCAGAGACGCCAGCAACAGAACTACTTACCCCCCTTTTCTCAAACTATATGCACCCTGGACGGAACAAGTAAGCTTTGAATTATGCTTCACAAGTCAAAGTCTTCCACTTTTAAAGCTTTCACTTAGATGATACTGCATGGACTCACAAATCTGGAGGCTGAAATTACTGTCATAAAAGCTACGTTGGACACATGAACATATTTATGTCCATATTAATGACTGAGCATGAAAAAGTAAAATAGAAAATGTTTGTCACAAAAACTCATTGTGGGATTTCTACATACAATCAGTTTTTTACTGTATATTTTGTATATTCTGAACATTTTGAGATATTTCACATGTATGTTATATATGTAATTTTTTTATATACCATTGCCCATAAAGTTGGAATAATTTTTTTGCAGATATATTCCTCCTCGCAATGATTACATACTCCAAGTTACACTTTATCAATCTAGAATAAATCATATTGTCACAATCATTTCATGTGAGGAGGTAAAAATATTTTATTCCAACTTTATGGCCAACAGTGTATTTATTTATTTATTTATTATTATATGTATATATTCTAGCTTGATAGATGCTAATTGATACTGATGCTAATTTTGCAACATGGGTTGTGGGTTTTAAGATGGAAACTATCAGAATTATACAGAACACCATGTTCACTCTGTTAAACCAATAAATCAGTCAAGACTTATTTGTGGATCTATTTTATACTCTATTAGATTTTTTTTTGATCCACCCCAGCACCTATTGGACACTGGGACGTAAGGGTGTTCTTCTATTTATGGGTGATCTGTTTGAACACCCATAAATAGAAGTAGTAACCTACATCCCGAACCAGAACCCATTAACACGTCATATCTTAAGTAATACAGACAATGTAATGGTTGTAATTTAAGCATTGTATAATATTTATTGCTGCTGGTTTAAAGCAAAGAAGCTGATATTTATCTAGTAATTACAGGTACTGAAGCCCAGCCCTGCTTTGTGTTTCTGAATTGTTTGTGCCATTGCCATGACACTGTGTGGGTCTCCACTGTCAACAAGCAGCCTGCAATCTCCCATTAGATCAGACGCTATTAGGGCAGAGAGGAGTCACTAAGCAAACAATATCCCAGCCTTTATCTAATCTAGTCAACAGGGATGAGCTGGACTTTGAGTCAGACAGACGGGGCAGTTTGTCCACAAGTATTGTTTGGCACGGGAATAAAACGCCACTCAAGATCAGACGAGTCTCCATTGGTTGATTCTCATGACGGTACTCATGTAGAGTACAAGCTTTATGAGCGGGGATCAGATAAGGGCTTGTGGAGGTACTTTGAGGAGGGTCAGATAATGTCTGGTGCTGATGATTGGAGATGGTGCAGTGGTTCCTTTCACGCAGCTACATTAGATGCGATTCAGTGGAAAGATATTCAAGGAGAGTCTGTGGTTTATAACAGAAAAAAAACATCTGTTTTGTTTGGACACAGTGATGGATGACTGAATAGTGTTGGAAAGATGTTTTCTTCTCATTAAATAAAGGTTTATGTGTTCTAAAAATCAATGTCAAAACAAAAGTCACATACCTGTAATGCACAATGAAACAGCTTTTGCTTCATATGTTCCTTACAATTAGGATCATATCAACCCCTGTCTATGGCTTTAAATGTAAGACTTTAGGGATAGATTTAACATTTTTGATGCTATATTTATGGACTTTTCAGATTAGAGTTTTTCATCCCCTTCCTGTTTGGTGAAAATTGCGTATCTCAGAATGTGCTGATTTGGAATATTTGTGATAATCTTAAGGATCAAGTGTTCCTTGTAGGAACTGAGAAAGTTTTGCTCCTTTCAAAGGTGTTCAGATGAAGATGACGGAAAATGCATTGTCACATAACTGAAAACAAAGCAGCTACTTGAGATGATGGAAAGCTTACTTTACTTACTAGAGATGTGTGGTTGTCATAGAGCCGCAAATGTAAACAAATGATGATGGTCTTGTGATGTATTGCTGAAAACTAGACAACAGATAGTACAAAAAGTACTTCAAAGTAATAATTTAAAGCAGTTAAACACAACATATTCATTAATCTAATAGTAATATTGATCCAATAATATCACATATAATCACTTTTCACAGTCTTCAGACCTAAAGTAGAATTTTGAAATCAGACTGTTCACTTGTTGGGGAGTATTTCACTGTGGTATTACTTATCACTTAAAGGATCTCAGTACCTCTTCCAGAACTGATTATTTCTAGTTGAACAGCAGTAGACAGATAAAAAGAGAGGGACTTCTGCAGAAAAAATACCATCACTTAGAAAGAATCCTATATTTTCTCTTAAACTCACACCTATAGGATTGCATATGTTGTCACATTAAATTATATAAAGAGGAGATCTCTTCATGGCCAATATAGACAGGAGGAATAATTACTGCAACCACAAGTTGTTACAATGTACAGGGGTGTGTGAGTGTTGTCTGACAGGCATAAAAAGTAAAACAATCCTTTAAGCTTGATTCTGGACCGGACTCTCTTCCTGCATTAAGGTTGTCACAGAAATCTAAAAGGAAATCACCTGTGCTTATTCTGGAAAACATAACCACTTCCCTTCATGCTTTAACTCTGCGCAGAGAAGGACCTACATACAGTGAATGTTTTTATTTAATAGCTTTATTTGTCATTCATGTCCCAGCTCTTCTCTCTCTCTCTCCCTCTCTTCTCCATGGCTGAATGCTTTGGTCCAGGCTCAGGAGGCAGAGGCGGCTGTGTATGTGGGCGCAGCCTGGCCCGGCCTGCCCAGCATCAGGCTAAGTGCCTCTGACAGCCCACCGCACAGTTATTAACTGTGATCCGCCACCACAGGGCCTGGGCAACCCCGCGCCGAGGGGAGGGTCCACCAGAGGGCTCTGCTCTAAACACAAAGGCTGCTTTCACCTCTCTCTCAGTCTCCTCTGCACTCCACCATGTACCCTCCTGACCCCCCCCCCCACTCACACACGTTAATACATATTTACCTCATTTCACATACTGCGCATACAGATTTTCTAATATGGACCTTTTCATGTGCCACTGCAACTCCTGGAAAGCTGTTCTGCCAGCCGTCCAAGTCCCTGACACTGATGTGCTGAATAAAAATGCTTTTGTAAAGGACAACTGTGAAGGTAGTTGTTTTATGAAGGATTGCTGCAGGCTTTATGTATATACAGACCACTCTAACATGCAGCTGAGGCATGTAAAGCGCTGCCTCACCGGCTTTAGTTGCCTATGGAATGCTGTCCATAGACTTGTGGCTTTCATCCATATAGGTGGTCTGCAGCACTGTTTGTCCTGCACTCGCCCTCCAGTATCCCAGCAAACCCCTTCTCTTCCTCAGGATGTGGGAGACTGCAAAGCCATCAGCTCTTTCAAACAACAACGCAACACAGGTCATTAGATGACAAAATTGGGAGTGAAATAAATAAATGTTATTGAGTGGGAGGACAGAGAAAGAAAGAGGCAGAGAGAGAGAAAAGGAGAGAGAGAGAGAGAGTGAGATCCATAATGACAGTTGACTATGTTTAGCCCCCAGAAAGGCATTGGGATAAACAGCAGCTCGTCCTAGCTAACAGGAGGGCTTTAAGTCGCTGAATTGAAAACCCCCAAAGCCACTTTTTCCTGCCCACATTGGCCATAATGAGAGCCCCACCATTCAATTGTTGAATAGTTGAGGCTTTTCCCTTTGAGGTGACTGGCTTTAATATAGCAACACGACATACACAGTGGAGCAATGGACGTCCCCAGCAGTGTTCAAAGCTGTGGCGGGCTAAGGATACGGCTGACATGCATTATTCCTTACAAAAGCTGCCCTTTGTTTGCTTTATGCTCAGATCCCACAAATTGTAGGCTTTGTCCATCAACATTTCTTATTTCAGGCAGAGTCTTTTTTCCCCCCGTGCCCCCCCCCCTTCTTCCCTGCTGTCCTCTCTGGCCCTGGCATGTGTTGGTACTTCATGGCATTGATAAGTACACATGCACTGAAAACAAAGTCTATTAAATGCATCCTTGACACAGAGGGGACTCCTGAGGAAGGATGTCACTGTAACCTGTCAATCCATACGCGTAAAATTCAGTTATGATTAGATAAGCAGAATTTTATGACGGTGGTAGATTCAGATGCTTATCAACCTCAAATTCAAACATATGTTTAATTTCATGCTTTTTCTCCCCTCAGTATGTTATTTCTTTTAAAGAGTATATGTTTCATACATCAATTAATTATGTTCTTACTAAAATTACCCACTGTGGTGTTTCTACATGTCACTGTGAAAGGAAATGTATTTGATTATTTGTTTTGGGTTCATGAAGAAATGTTGAGAACATATAGACTAATTAGAATAATAACTGAAACAAACTTTATTATTTACAATTTCACAGTTGTGTAAAACATCATCTAATCAGTATGTAGGACAATTTAAAATACTGGTGCAAGTGGACTATTCTTTATGTCCATTTTTTAAATGAAAACCAGTTCAAAAAACCTCAGTTCCCAGATTTTGTACACTTTCATTCACAAAAAGTTGTTAAATCATTTTTGGGAACTAAATAACATCATGTCTCCTTTTCCGAGCAATGCTCCAGTGATGTTTTGGGTGGTACTCTTTAGAAACCCTGCATCTCACGGGTCAGGCACCATTAACTGAACACACTGCAGAGTCAGAGCAGGTCAAAACATCCATTGGCGCCGCCACTACACACATATACACACACACTCTCACACAGATTGCTCAATTAGCTCTCCTTTAGCCTGTGCCTCCCTTAACCCTGCAGCTACGCTTAGAAGTCATTAAACTCAGGGTCAAGTGTGATCCCAGTGCTTATCTGCATCAACAACTGGCAAGTGCAGGCATGTGTGTGCACATACATCCAGGCATATACACACACCACACACGAACACGCACACTACACAGACCTCCGGTGAGTGTTGTGGGTAATAAAAAGTGATTTAAAGAGGGATGTGATTGAGGAGGCAATGCTGCCCTCATGTGCTCTACAATTTGCAATTACAAGTGGTTAAAATATATTATTTGTGGATGATTGGTAAATCCCCAACATAACTCACCCAACCCTTTCTTCCCAGAACCCTCTCTTACAAAAGGGTCATATAAAGACATGGCTCATACTGTGTTGATGTGTACTGCCTGCTCTGGCTCCTGAATCCAGACACCAAGTCATGAATTGAAAATGCAGCATGTAAGCATATTAACATATATTTAGTCCAGGTGGACAGTGAATATTCGAATGAGGAAATATAATGGCAAGATTCAGCCCAGCCAGACAAGTTCTAGTTATTCTACATGCTTTAGCTTTGTGTTTAGGCTATTGTGGCCTGAAAAGGCTTTTATCACACTAGTGCTATGAGGATGTGTTCAATTATGAGGTGAAACAGTGAGATGTTTTATCTGAATAGAATCACAAAGCGTCTCTTCTCCCCTCAAGAGTCTGTTCAGACTGAAAATGACTACGGGATGTGCGGTGGGCCAGGGAGGAAACTCCCTTTACCACAACCCTGCTACAGTATCTCTGTGGGAGTTCATTATACACAGAGACCGGCCACACACATAAATGTACACACACACACACACACACAACACAGACATAGACGCAGCCTATTATAAGAGATTATTACATACATATTCACACACACACAGTCTCTGATATGATTACTGGTGGGCAGATGTGCACACCACCCACCACACTATAAACTAACCTTCATGAATATGTCTGTGTGGACATCCCCTGCTCCACCCATGCAGACAGACTCCCTGAACACCACTCTCCTCCACCCACAAGGTGGGTGTGCATCAGGACCAGAGATAGAGATACATGTAAGATATTGAATCACTTGGAGTCAGATGGCAGCCATGAAGGTAAAACAGACAGACAAGTTACAACACTTGGGGTCAAAGGGTCAGGATGTGTAGACGTTTTTGGAAATTAAATATGCAAAGGAAAGGATATGTCATATGTCAATTTCTAACCATAACACAACTAATGTAACTAGGATTGTTCATTTTAAAATTTAAAAATGACAAATGAGGTATATGTAGGAATTCTTTAGACTGCCATGATTTTATATTGATTTTTGTTCTGCTCATCATTAAATAGATAGGTTGCAATTGTGATCTGAGATACATCATATCATATTAAGCATATTTTATGGCTAATGACAAATAAGTTACTTAATAAGACATTTTACTGTATGTAAACAAGTGGCTTTTCAGTGGTTGATAATGGAATAAAACAGATATTAAATTTGAAAAGGTACTGTATTACCAAGACATAAATTGCTAAGCAAAAGTATTTGGCCAACATTAGGTTTGTTGGTTTAGAAAAGTTCTAATAACCACACATGCGTTTCTCAGTCTCTGTATTAAAATATAATCTGGATATATGGGAAGTATGTACAGCAGTACAAACAAAAGTTTCAGAGAAAAAACAGCTTCTATGAACCAGAGGCAGAATTAGTGGTATGTATTTAACCCTTTTGTTCAAACAATATGAGATTTATTGCATTAATTTTCTCTGTTTTATTCAACACAACAGACTGTAACTGTTTGTGCTGCTTCTTGCCAAAGGGTCTGGTATCACACTAAATAGTGACTGTAACCTTCAGTTCTTTTTTTTGGTTTGTTTTTATGTGTGTGTCTATTTTAGAACTGTGCTTTTCTCCTGTATTTTCTTGTTGTATCTGAAGAGAATGAGAAATATATATGCTCATTTCAACCCCTGTAAAAACAGCAAACCTTAAGAGTGGCCTAAGACTTTTGCACAGTAGTAGTAATATATATATTATATATATATATATATATATAGTACTGTGTATCTTGAAGTTATATAGTACTGTGCATCTCAAAGTTGTATTTACAGTTTTTGCCAAGTATCCCTGACTCCCTGATAAGTCTGCTTCAATACCACACAACAGGATCTCAGTTACTGTCACAGATTGTAAAATTCATCCGTTGAAAATCCCACTTCCGGCCCAGTCCCAGGGGAGAAGTAAACTATTGACATTACTTATTGTGGTTTCTTTAATTAGTGGTGAATGTGTGCTGTGATTTGGTTTATTCACTATCCCTGTATAATGATTATTTTCATTTATCTTTAAACCATTAAATCATCTGTAATAGTCAAGTACATCAATGGAAATCCTCCAAAAATAATTCAGACAATAAACTGCTGATCGTCTCTCCTCTGGTCTTCATGCCACTGCAGAGGCATTTGAAAAAAAAAAAAAAAACGTCCACCACAAATTTGATTTTCTACAACTCTATTAATTATATAAATAAAAAGTTAGGATAAGCAATGATTCTAGACCCCCAGGCTTTGCTGTCTAAATGAGTACAGGTTAATCATTTACACAGCTTTTATCAAAACCAACATGTAAAAAAAAAAAAAAAAAAAGCTACATCTCTGTGAAACCGTTCTTGCTGAGGAACAACTTGTTACATGTGGTAAGTCCCTCAATTACAGTCAAGTTATACTCCGCTCTAAAGCCACACTTTCTCCATGGCCACATCTATCTGCAACCATTCTGATGAGTCAGTCCAAGACTGTGTGAAGTGGTCAGTGCCTTAATGTGATGGGTTCAACTAACAAGGTCAGCACATGGTGAAAATTCCCCTACCATCACTTGCAACACTTGTCTTGCATTAGATTTATCACTTAGAGGTAAGAGTAAAGTCAGGTTTTACCTCAGACTCTGATGTCACCTACTGGTGAATTTATGGTATGACATCTCTTCAGAATTTGTAGAAATCTTTATTTATATAATCGGTCCAAAGAACATTATCTCCCAGAACACTCACTAAAAATGGTCAAATAATTCACAAGTAAGGCCATGATACTCAAAATTTGGAGGCAGCATTGCAGCAGATACTAAAAACAATGGAGAGGTCTTAAATGAAGTAAAAACCATAAAAAAGGGTTCAGTTGTGAACATAAGGAAAACAAAGGAACCATATTTTTTTCCCCCCCAAGTCAGGAAAATTATAACATCCAGCAGGGATTGTGTTGTAATGTTATAAAGTCTCAAGTCTCTTTCAGTTACATTTGATCCAGGAAATAGTGTGGGACAGTGTCAGAGGAGAGTGAAATGAAACAAACTGTGCTGTGACACTGGAGGAACTGCTGACATATTCGGCCCACATCAGACAAGTAATAAAATTTCACTGTTGAAAGAAAGAAGCTCACCTCTTGCAACAGTGACCCTATGGGACGTAGGCAATCCTCACATCACAATGTGTCAAATGCAAACACAAACAAAAAAAAGATTTTTTTTCTCCTTATCTATTTACAAAGCATCATTGAACAAGAATTTGACCAGTGGAAAAACATTTTATGACTGAACAGCTGAAGTTCTTTACTGTACATTCATAAAACTAATAATAAAAAAAAAAAAAAGATCAAACTTTAGGTTTGCACATGTTGGTGGGAGTTATTCAGAGGTGGTTTGGGGATTTTTCCATTTCAGACATCCAGTTTTTCAGTAGCTCATTCTTCAGCAGATGTAACAGTGTTGAACTGTTTTCTCCAAGATGCTATTGTGGTTGACACATAACTAGACAAAGTAGGCCTGATCTCAACATTTCACGTTGAAGAGAATATTTCTGTTATAATATTGGGACATAAACAGTACAAAGACATTGCATCCTTTCCATTTATATACCTCAAATAAAATGTCAGTAATTGTGTTACTGCTGTAAAAACAAATTGGACTCAAGCCCTCCTGAGAACTATCTGAAAATAATAAATACACCCTGGCCAAAGTTACGGAGCACGCTCCTGTTGGTAGAAAGTGTGTGTGTGTGTGTGTGTGTGTGCGTGTGTGTGAGAGTGTGGCAGAAATTCAGTCCAGGCTGCGTCTGTTGGTGTTAGTATCCTTGTAGTCCATTGTAAACCTTTTGTACAGACCCCTGCTTCAGAAGATTCCGAATACCTGCAACAGAGTGATAAATATTAACCGCAGCACATCAAAAATATACTTTCAAAAATCTTAATCTATGCAAACATAAAAACACTTTAATAGCTGTGACTAAAGCATTTATCTACATACAATTCTCAACTCTAAATACATGAATGAAAATTCTGCGTTTTTACAGTTGCTCGAATCCTCTAATGCATCATTTCTAGGGGAAAATTACTTCATTTAAAAAAGTATTAAATTGTTGATCTCACATGAACATGGTCTAGCTAGCTAGCTAGCTAGCTAGCTAGATAGATAGATACTTTATTAATCCTGAGGGAAATTCAAGTTTTTTTTAAATTTTTTTTTTTAGATAGATAATAAGTTGGTACCATCAGTTAACCCTTCATCACTGGTGAACTGATATTTATGGATACATCTGATTATAATTCACTTAAAAGTAAGCTGTATACAACTACAGCTATGTACAATTTAAGGGCAAACCCAGCATCAAATGTGTTAAACTGAAGCGAAGCCACTTGAGAATATGATGAAAGATGACTCATCTGACCATATCACTTTTCCACATCCGTCTCTCTACCCTCTGTTACTCTGTGTATGATTTGACATTGTGTATCATTATACTTTAAATGTCAATATGGAAACTTTGATATATTTTTTTTTTTTTTTTTTTAAATTTTACATCACATAGTGATGACTGAGATACGGTCACTCAGGATGCATGTTAATGCTGGGTCTGAATGGAGCCTCCGATCATGTGACTCACTCACATTCTTTCTTGTGGAAGAGTCGTTTTGTTTATCCTTACATGTTACACTAATGCATCCTCCTAACCACATGTACATTGGAAACCCAGTTTTTGATCAGATTTACTGATCTTTCAGGGGTGTATATATTTTTAGCTGCAAAGACATATTGCGATACAGACATCATAACCAAATAACCAATGACTCTTTACATCTAGGTGTAATGCATTGCATTAGGATTTATGTTTTTTTTATAATGTTAATGTACTGTTGTCAATCACACTGACATGAGTAATAAAATAACTCAGACAGCTGAAAACTGATTTTTGAAAGCATTTTCTAAATGGAAGGGAGTTCAGATTTAGCTGGCTGTTTATATTAATTACAAAAAAGTAGCCAGGTGAGGTAATGATAATGAAGTGTTTACATTAGCCTCAAGTTTCAGTTTGATTATGATTTTACCAGATGACAGTGAAGATTCACACTTCTAATGTCTTTTCCATAGATCTATATGCAGATGTCACTTTAGTCATTGTTCCTACTGAAACACAAACCAGTTGAGGAATATTTGTGATTGAACTTTCTGACATCTGTAACACAACCCTCTTCATAAGTTACTTATATCTTTTCTTCTCGCCATCTTTATCTGAATCAGGTGGGCCTGCTCAGCCTTTGTATACAACCACGGAGCATTCCTGGCAATTAATTACTCTAACTGAACCATGTAGTGCACCTGTGAGGAAGGATCTGCATTTACTACGCATGTTCAGATTTTACTTTGACTGGAAAAGTCATGTAGAATACAGATAGGTGACAGATCAGTGTCTCTAAGCTTTGCCCAGTCTCACCATCTTTCTGCTGTTCATCCAGCTGTGTCTGAGGAAACTCTACATCAAAGGTGATTATGAGGGAACCACGGATATTAATGTTATCAAAGTTTGGCAGGCCTTCTCCTTTCTTCCACATACGTGCCCCAGGCTTAGTGATTTTGTCTCTCACTATATGGACCTGGAAGGAGATGACAGATCAGCCATTCACTTCAAATTGAACTCTTACTTTCAGTAACATATTAATCTTAAAAAAAAAAAAAAAAAGGTTGAAAACTGATATAACTCCATAACATTAATTTTGAACAAACCTTATGGCCATCCAAATGAACAATGTCCATCTCAAAGCCAACCAGTGCCTCCACCAATGAGATTGTGACATTTGTGTACAGGTCGTCTCCTCTGCGCTCAAACACTGGGTGTCTGAAAGAAATGTATCGTCATATCACAAATACGGTCTGAACCTTTTTCAACTGATGCTTGGCAATTAAGTGACTTGTTTAATACAATACAGGCCAAGTTTTTCTTACTTCAAGACTTTGATGCGGAAACGCAGATCTCCAGGCTCTCCATCTATGTGTGGTTCCCCTGTGTGTTAAATTTAAGATCTTTAGTGCATGTAATAAAAAAAAAAGTTCAGAATATAAATTTAATATAACACATTAGGTACCCTTACCTTCTCCGATGAAGGGGTATTCCATCTCATCTCTCACTCCCTGTTCAATCTCTACCTCTAGCGTTCTTTCTTCATTGACAAGTCTGTGATTAAGAAGAAATTCACATACACAATGTGAATAATTACACAAATCATGTTATTTGCAGCAAATCAAATTGGGTCCCGGTACTGACTTTACACTAGACAGGTGTAAACACACTGCTCTCAACTATAACTAACTTTTATAGTTTCTCCAAGTCACTCAGATTTGAAATGTAACCTAACCTACATGAAATATAATGAACATCTAGCCTATATTTCAAGACTTACAGATGTTGATAACAAATGTACTTTTGTCAGACTACACAAGACAGTATAACTCAGGAATTCTTTAGTTACCTTATCAGTGTAATATTGTTGACAAATTTTGAGAATTGTATATTGTGCAAAAAAAACACAATAATCAGAGTAAGTTCATTTATTACAACTCTGTAGTTATTCAGCCACTGCAAGGATTAAAATATATGCACTATTATTAACCTTATTTTACTGATGTAAAATGTCATATTCATAAAGTTAAACTTCTGAGCTCAAAACCATCGTTTAAGAGTTAGGGCAGTGTTTTTCAACCTTGGGGTTGAGACCCCACGTGGGGTCGCCTGGAATTAAAATGGGGTTGCCTGAAATTTCTAGTAATTGATAAAAAAAACAAAACAAAAAAAACCTTACTAATATCTACATGGTGTGAATGGGTGTGTGTATGGGTGTTTGTGTTATTTTCATTCATGTTCCTTTTGTATATTATTACTCACTTTGCTTACCTTTCATTATAAAATGCAAATGCCAATAAAAATATTGTGGGGAAAAAAAAACAAACCAAAACTTACTAATAAAAAATATATCGTGAGTTGAGAGAAAATCCCAATACATAAACGACATGACAAACTGTGAAGCTGAAACTGAAGCACTGTGGTACTGTTTATCTGTCAAATGTTCATTGTGGTCGGTTTC
>JAPQRP010000016.1:22129237-22158746 GCA_037367295.1 Apogon hyalosoma | reverse complement strand
TTATTGTACAAAAATCCTAGACCAACATTAGGTTTGCTGGTTTTGTAAAGTTATAATGACCTCACAAATGCATTTCTCAGTTTCTGCATTAAAATACAATCTGGATATATTAGAAGTATATAGCATTAAAAATACAAGTTTCAAGGAAAAAGCAGCCTCTATAAACCAAAGTGTGGCCACCTTGTGCACTTCAAGTTTTTAACTATTTAGTTCAGACAAAATGAGATTTATTGCTTCAAGTTTTTGTTGTTTTGTTGCCAGGTTCCATTCAACATGTCAGATGTTTCTAATTGTTTGCGTTGCTTCATGTCATGGGGGCAGGGTCCACTGAATGGTAACTTTAACCTTTAGAACCCATTTAATTCAGGTTTTGTTTGTATTTTAAGGCTATGCACATAATCCCTGTATTTTCTTGTATCTAAAGAAAAGAGAATGAAAAATATATAGGCATGCTCAATATAATACTACAAAAACTACAAACTGAGGTGTGGTTAAAGACTTTGGCACAGTATTGTACATACTTAGTGCTGTTTAGAAGTAGAATTCTGGACTATAAAACTCACTCCCATCTCAAACCCAAACTCAGAAGCAGTACCTGCATCTTATGACCATCTTTGCTGCTACATCACCAACTATTCTGCAACTACCATACAGCTAATGCTGCAACATACATAGAATCCATACCTTATAATTTTAGATGTGTATTTATTTCTTACAGTTTCATAGTGTGTGTGTGTGTGTGTGTGTGTGTGTGTGTGTTTAATTCCTTGCACTGTTTTTCAATTCTTCTGTATGTCTGGGGAATTGACCAAGAAACCTGACTAACTTTCAAGAGAGTTGCCCTTCTGTGTCTACATGGAGTCTTACGATTAAGAGTATGAAACAATATTTACATTGTCTTGTGATTTAATGAAGTGATAAAAGCTTTGCCATTTTGGATTGGTGGAAAGAAACTAAGCACTTTTAGTCAAGTATTGTACTTGTAAATTTTTGATACTTGCACTTAAATATTTAAACTTTAATACATTTGCTTCATCAGCTCTCCAGGCAATATTTTTTCAGTAGAATCTTCCACTTGTGCTGGAGTATTTTCATGGTGTTGTACGAATACTTTTAAGTACCTTTAATGGGGCTATTGTTTCTTACTTTGTTTGAACTCATATTTTGTCTAATTTGTAATCCTCTTATTCTCTTAACAGAGATGGAGGCAGATAGTGTCTGCATATGGCCACGCATGGAACCTTTTATGTTGGGTGCCCTACAGGTGAATATATGTAGTACATTTTCACTGAATTCTTCATAGACATGCTCTCCAAATATTCTGAATTAATTCAAGTATAATGGAACCACAGGTGGCACCATCTTCCAAGCTCAGCCTGCACTATCTTCGTAAGATGGCGGTATATGTAAGAACACGGGATGGCTGCTTTCCCATTTTGGGCTGGCAAATGTGGAGGCATATTGCCTGTGGAAAGCTACAGCTTGCTGAAGACCTTGCATGGCTCTACTTTGAAACCTTTGACCTTCTTATTGGCCACACACCTGAGGAGAGATTGGAGTGGGCAGAGTGTTTTTCCCAGTGCTCCACCAAAAGTGAGCTGGACCAACAAAGGAACAAGGTGAAAATGACAGGGGTGAAGTGAAATTCAGTAACCTGTGAGGTATCAGTTTACCCATGAATGTAACACTATATCATTGTCACTTTGTCAAATTTTAGCTTTGTCTTTCTCTTTTGAGGTTGTGCTACATATTTGATGATGGTTGTTTGCAGATTCTGAACTGTTAAATACAAAGACAGGGTTAGGATGCTGTTGTCCTGCTTTTAAATATGATTTCTATTTTCTATTTAAACACTAGTTATCTGTGGACACGCTGCAGTTCATCCTCTTCCTCTACATCCAACAACTGAACCGTGTGTCTTTGCGTAACTCTTTGATTGGTGAAGAGTGGCCTAGTCATCGCACTCGCTCCCCCTCTCCATCAGAACGGGAAACTAAGACCAGCTCCCAGAACAAGGTCACCTCCGTCACATATTGGAGAACCATGTTACTGTGAAAGACAAAAGACTGATGGCACACTGATATTATTAACACATCAGCAGTCATTTATACATATTAATACATCATTCTTATAGAATCTGCTTCATTCAGATTGTGAAAATGGATTTGTATTTTTGTAATCTCTCAGTCTCATAGTTCATTTTTGTTCAACTCTTTGTTTCTTGCAGAACTGGGATGATCAGGCCCACCTTTCATTTGTTCATAGCCATTTAGCTGAAATTCTGGAACTGCTGGTAGAGCCAGGCCAGCTGTCACACTCTGGACAGGCCCTTCGAGACTGTCAGGTTTGTGGAATGGCAGTGCTCCTACATTAACTGACAACATGTTCACTTTAAATTTAACTTTAGAAATTACAAACACATTTTAAACAGGCTATAGTTTTGGTTCTCAAATGAACTACAGTGGCTGATGTGAAAGGAAGTTCTAAAAAAAAAAAAAATTAAAACTAGAACAGCACTCAGAGAGTGCAGATGTCTGCCTCTTCTTCAGGACCCACAAACAAGAGGCAGAATCAAAAACAGACCACAAACAAACCATAAATGATGTCTTCCTCCTTTTTGTCCATGGGTGCTAGTTTGATCGTGTAACTGACTGCTGCCATGGTGACTAACCACCATTTGTTGGATAGTGGTTATTTTATTTTATTGTATTTTTTATTTAGACAGGGGATCCCCAATTGTAAAAAAAAAAAGAAAAAAAAAAGTGTAAAATATTTTCAGCTTTGACCTCTTTTTTAGGGATTTGTTCTTCTCCCTTGCCATACCCTTCCACTATATGAAAATTGGTTGTTTTTGCATAATCCTGCCAACATATTGATAGACAGAGAGCCAGACAGATAAACAGGGATAATTACACAACATACTTGGCCAGAGGTAAAATATTCTGAGGCTTTATTGCTCATTTTACTGTTGTGTTTTGTCAGATATCTGTGGAAGCTGTGCGGAGTCTCGGCCTGCTCTTGGAAGGCTCTGTTTGTCACAGAGCTGTTCAACCTGTTCACAAGCTGCTGACCAAAAGTTCACTTCAGACACAAGCTGGTTACTCCACACTCACCTGCTCCTTCCCTCTGCACAAACTCCTGTCTTGTCTCCAAAGCAACCTCACACTGAACCCTTTTGGAATAACTGCATGTCTTCGCGCTGGCAAGAAACTAGCCTGGGCCCAACAAGGTATCTACAATTGTTTAGAGTGAGGTTTCAATTTTTTTTTTTCTTTTTACCCATTCTGTTGAGTAATAAAGACAACAAAGCATAAGTTAGTGATAGATTTAACTTTTTTTTTACACCTCCAATATGGTTACTGTCAAATGCATGTCTAAGACAGACCTGGACAGAGCAGGATCAGGTTCAATTGACATAATAATGTCAGATGCATTATGATCTTTAAACAAAATACATTGTCATGTAGGGGATGGAAAATTGATGGGAAATATTGAATGTATTTTTATGGTTTTTTTTCTACATTACATGAAATATGAATTTATTAAAACAAATGTAGATGGGATACACTTAGGGCAGGTCAGAAATGGGTATAATTTTAGATGCATTCATGGCTACATATATGTAAGGCTTTGCAGCAAAAGGAAAGTAGACTTGGTTGTCAAAACATGTCATAAACTGGTGTTTGAAATGTTCTGTTCCAGCCTTTTACACCAGTTTCTCTTTGTTCTAGTGGAAGGGGCAATGAAACGAGCTAAAATTGCACGGAATACTCACACAGCTCCACCTGGAAGTAAGATGGTGTTAATGTCCCAGGTCTTCAAACAGACTCTCGCTAAAACCTCAGAAAGGTTGATGGGTACCAACATCAAAATACACAGATGCTCTGATGCCTTCATATACCTACTCTCACCTCTCAGGTTAGGATATGTTCCATTTCTTTGGGCTTTGTTCTATACATTTTGGAACAAACCATCTGTCACCTTTGGTGTTGTCTTTCAGATCAGTCAGTGTGGACAAATGCCGGGACAGTACAGTGGTTCTGGGTCCTGTTGAGATGAGTGTCCACATCCACAGCTGTCACAATGTGCGAGTGGTGTGTGTTGCAGGCAGGATAGCCATCGGAGGCTCGTCTCATTGCACTATCCATGCCTTGACGCCAACACAACCTTTGATTCTTCCTGGAAACACAAACATTACCCTTGGACCTTACCATACTTACTATCCGTCCCTTGAGGATCAAATGGCCAGTGTGGGCGTGGCTGTAGTCCCCAATGCCTGGGACCGTCCTTTGCTTTTGGGGACAGAGGGCCTCATGAACGCATCACACAATACACCGTCCAACCCAGACTCGGCTTGCTACCGTCTGCTGTCTCCAGCTGAGTTTCACACACTCGTTGTGCCTTTCCAGATGGAGGGGGACACTTGTGAGATTCCAGGGGGATTGCCACCTCCATACCAGGCAGCAGTTAATGAAAAGCAGAAGAGGATACAAAACTGGCAGAAAACTGTGATGGAAGCCCGACTAAACAAGTGAGTGATAAACCAGGTTTACTTTACCCCATAATTATCTGTTAAACTCTTGACAACTTTGGTTCATGGCATATTTATATTCTATTCAGTGTGCTGTTTTTATCAGTGGAAAGGCATAATGGAAAAGTCATTTTATAAATCAATAAGAGTGCGAGTTGGCCACTTGCGGGTGAGATATTACGGGATTCATTAGTGACATTGGTGTCAGGATACTTGTACACTGTACCTGACCTTGACAGTATATCTAAAATGAAAGAGGATGATACAGAGGAGTGAAAAGCCTGTTAGACTCTACTTAACACTTTTTCCTTTCATTTGTCACCTGTCTGTTACTTAAATGTTTTCTGTACTATAGTGCTTTAACACTACAAGATCCAGCCCTTCCCTGGTGACTAATTTCTTATTATGTTTTCTCTTCAGGGAACAGAGGTGTCAGTTCCAGCAGCTTGTGGAAATTAAGTTTCATGAGTGGCTCTTGGAAACGGGTCACAGGCAAGAACTTGACAGTCTCATCCCACCCACCATTGCTATTTTAAAGGCCTCTGATGCAACAGACACACCCCAAGACAGTGATACCAAACATATTAAAAATGGAAGGGCAGTGGGACAGTCGACTGTGGCTTGTTGAATTGTTGATATTCTAATGTTAGTAGCTTACACAGCAAGATATGTGTACCTATAATAAAAAAAATAGCATAAGTCAGCAGACCCCATTCGGACCCCTTTCGTAAATATTTGTTCATGGTTACTCATGTCTACTTCATACAAGTTTGGAACCATTCATTAAGGTTTGCTATTAGCCACTGCTGTTTTAAAGCTCCTTCCTCTGATATGGCAGCTACAACTGAAACATGTGAAAGCAAAGTAGGGAGTAGACTGGCATGTTGCAGAACAACATCGCAGGCAGTGGTGGTGCAGACTGTAAAAACAAATAGGTGTAGCATCTTTGAAGACACTGAACAAACTAAAACTTTCTATTATAGTTACAGAAGGTAAAAATGTGGTCCATCTCAGGAGAAGGATCAATGTGATGACCATTGATGGCATTGAAATAAAAGATATCAAATGTAAAAAAAAAAAAAAACAAAAAAAAACAAAAGTTGTATTTCTTGGGCAAAATGTTTAAAAAAAATATCTAAGGGACTTACTAGAGGCTGTGGCTAAATATACACCCCCAGAGAATCTGCTCATTAAAAATATTTCCAATAAGAGGATATGACACATGAATTTAATGAATGAATGAATGGATGTAGATGTTTTACTTAGCAGTATGTAAGACAAGGTAGTGCACCTTAGTTCAGGTCTTAGAAAAGCAGTGTATGTTACATCATAGTAAATATTAAAAACAATAACAATCAGGTTTTCCATCACAGGGAAAATAATTTATATTTTTGTAGGTACAAGTGATGCACCTTCCAAAGCTGACTTATTTTAAGCTTGTAGCATGTCAGCTGTCAGTAACAGAGCTAATAACTGTAGTTACACTGCTCTCAGTGGGCTGGGTCTTTCTGAAACATACTGCACTTCATCCTAATGGCTGTGTCATCAGCAGTGTGGCCAAAAGTACAATATTCTCAGAAGTGCTTAAGTTTTTTTCCCTTTAATTTAATGTGCACTTATTATTTAAGGTGTGAAATGTACAACTGAGACAAAATTGAATCTTTTGGTCAGTTTGCAAACTTGTTGCCAAGTAAGTGGTGATGTTTAGTGTAGTTTTGTTTTAATTTTTCTATTAATTAAACAGTTGTGATTTTTTTCCCTTTTAAGTCATACTCACTTCCTGAACCATTGATGCATTTAATATTAAAAAAAAGTACACTGGAGCAATAAGTCCCTGCTTCCACATTTTCCATTCATTTCAGAATGCTCACAGTTAAAGTTTCACAGTATACTATGCACTTCACACAATACAACTGCTGCATTATTTTTCTGCTTCAGCATTTAAGTTGTAGAAAAATGGGCTTGTTTGAAATGCATTCTGGTAAAATGTTACACTAAACAATATACTACTGTAAGGCTTTTAATGTAAATGTTACTGTCATGTCTCTTCCACAGAAGTTGTATGGGATTAAAGTGTAAAATGCCTCACTGATGCTAAACATTCTATGCAGTTACTACACAAAAATCACAAAAAATAAATAAAGGTTTTGACTAAAACTAAAGGTCCTATTTGGCTTTTTTTTTGTTTTGATACTGTCTTTGCCTCTGGACACAGCATTGAGTCTTGAATCTACAATACAGGGGATTATCGCTAAGCAAAAGTGAGTAGTAAGGACATGAATTTGAACCTTCAGTTAGTGCTAACTGTATTATGTTGTTATGCAACACTGGCAGTTGTAGAATTAGAAGTTTTGCAAGTGTAACGTCCACTACACTACTCTGTATTGCACTGGCATGCTTAATGCACTCCATTCTATCCTAAAGTTAATAACTTTACTGAAGAGCACTTTTAATATAGCAAAAATAAAAAATCACATTTCACACAAGGGCAGATTTAAGATCCTAAAACTTCATGTTAGAAATTATGCATTTTAATATACTGTGTCTATATGGCTGCTACCTTGTCCAGGTCTGTCTTGCAAATATTCCATGGGACTTCCTAGTTAAATAATTAAAATAAAAATTAACCAAGTAAGATTTTCTGTTTAAGTGGTTTAAATAATAGTTTTATTACTATCACTGCTGTAACTGCAAACCATAAGGCAGAAATAAGTCATGAGTTGGCAGACCCTAACCAGGTGGGGACAAAGTGGTGGAGCTGGCATGTGTAACATGGTGCGAGAGTGAAAGCGGGGGGTGAGCGGTATGTCCAGCCAGTACAGATGTGGGGTCAGTGGACGTTTCCCATGCCCAGCCATTATGCCGTAATCCTTTCTCGCTTTTCTGGAAAAACTGAATAGCACTAGAATCACTGACTCAATTTTTGGA
This sequence comes from Apogon hyalosoma, assembly GCA_037367295.1. Classification (NCBI taxonomy): domain Eukaryota; kingdom Metazoa; phylum Chordata; class Actinopteri; order Kurtiformes; family Apogonidae; genus Apogon; species Apogon hyalosoma. The sequence goes on along the minus strand of JAPQRP010000016.1, from coordinate 22,151,287 downwards.
TCTCATTTTCATGACAAAGCGATTGCTCCCCTTTTGCCTACACTGTTACTGTTTATAAATGTGGGAGAGCATGAATATAAAAGGGACTGGAGAGGGGCCTGAGCAACATTGAGACCTCAGGGGATCCACCACTTACCATCAACTAGACTATCCCACATTATATACAAGATGGGCAGGGTGAGTGATACAAACTAGGACTGACTTTGACACTAATGTTGGCAGCCTCAGGTAACACTACAGAAGGTATTCATGTAGATTTCATTAATTGTGGTAAAGGACTTCAAATTTTATATACTAATATTTTGGCTGCCCTGGCCATTTGTCTGCAATGATGTGTTGAGGGTTTAATATGATGGACATTAAAACCACATCAATTGGAGCCCAATTTCAGAATATGTCAGGAAAACATTGTAAGATTGTTTTAGGAGATATTTAAAACTAGTGTGTGATGTTCACCAGATTGTTTTCTATGAGGACAAGAACTTCCAGGGACGTCGCTATGAGTGCGACAGCGACTGCTCAGATTTCCACACTTACCTAAGCCGCTGCAACTCTATCCGGGTGGAGAGTGGAGCGTGGGTGGTGTATGAGAGACCCAACTACATGGGCTACCAGTATGTACTGACGAGGGGGGAGTATTCAGACTATCAGAGGTGGATGGGCCTCAATGACCGCATCAGCTCCTGCAAGATCATCCACTTTGTAAGTTAAGCATCTCATGATTAGATCTAATCTGCAACAGCTGAGATCTTTCTGGCAGCTTAAACTCTCTTACTCATTGTGCTGAATGATGTGTCATGTATTTTGATCTTCAGATTAACCACTACCCCTGCACTGTTACCAGTCTTTATGTCTTTATAAGTCACAAGGCTGAAGTTCATTTTTGAGTGAAGGGGAGAGTCAAACCAGCTGATGGGGAAATATGAAAATATTATGGTGTTGATACTCCCATTTGCTAGCTAGGCTTTGTCACTGGTGACAAATTCCTGGATCAATCTATTTGCGTGATCTGGCTTTGATTGAGCTAACAGTCAGCTGACCTATAGCCTCAGGACAGCTTCATGGTCAACACATTCATACAAAAATCAATCTAGCAAGTCGTAGTTGCATGCACCCAGTTTTGTACTATTTATACATGCTTTGAATAGTAAGCAGACTGCAAACAATGGGAGCTGATGTTTGATAATAGACAGATATCTAAATGATGTCGTAAATCATGCCAGTGGAATAAGAGAAAAATCTGCACCCACGTGTAGCTCCAGTGTCCGACTTCAGAGAAGTCTTGAGAGAAGTCTGAAGAAAAATAAACTTTAACACAGGAGCTACACTGCTCTGTAGATTGTCTCTTGATCTACTTTTGTTACACTATTATCCTGCACCCAGGAAGATTATTCCCCACCCATGGATGTGCATGTCTTGCTACTTGACCATCATTTGCACAAAAGCTACATCAGGATATGTGTGAAAGACTGTGAAAACGTTGTCAGTGTATCAAAAATATTTTGTTACTGAATACAAATGTGATCTCCTAATGCATCCCCTAACCTTATTCTCTTACTCATATGTCTTCCTTATTTTTAACAACCCTGTCTTCTAGACCAGTGGGACCCAATACAAAATGCAGCTGTATGAGAAGGCAGACTTTGGCGGACAGGTGTTCGAGGCAACAGAGGACTGTCCCTCACTTCTAGAGAAATTTCGCTGGAGGGAGGTCAACTCATGTAAAGTCTTTGATGGTTGGTGGGTGTTCTATGAGCACCCCGATTACCATGGACGCCAGTACTTCCTAGAGAAGGGAGAATACCGAAAGCCTGGCGACTGGGGTGCTATCAGTCCTGCAATCCAGTCCTTTAGACGCTTCACTGAGTGACTGAACCTCCATCCAGATGAATGAAAAACAGATCTGCAATAATCTATGACAGAACATTATGAGTCTATATTTAATAACAAATTTCACTAAATGCTTTGTCTGAACTGAGGTCTCACAAATAAAAACCTGTCTAGTAAGCAAAGATTTCGTGGTGTCAATATATTTATAACTTCTGAATCTTTTGTGCATATCTGGTCATCCATAATACAGAAATCAACAACAGCATTTGTCTCAACTGGTAATTATGTAAAATGTCTCAAACACATCAGGTTTAGTTCATTCTCTGCCGTGTGGTGATTCAAATCCAGTGCAGGTTTCAGATCCACAATGACAGGCTGAGGGTTGAAGTGAGTGCCAAAAGAGAAACAGTTTCCTCCCCCACCTATCAGGAGCACCTCAGCTTCTTCTGGATCCAGAAGCTCAGAGCAGAATGAGTGGAGCATCAGAGGCCATGGCATGGACGTCTAGTGAGGACAAAACATGTATCAGTTCACAATTTTCCATGTGGTTCTACCATGACTACTTGACCAGTCAAAATGTAGTGATAATAGCTTTTCATGCAAAACTTTATGGCATCATTAAGCTTTTACTCCATGGAGTAAAAAAACCCTATAGACCAACTTTAAGACATGCAAACCAGCCATAAATATGTACTCTGGGTTTGTTAAACCACAAAAATGTTTTAGTAAACATGAAAACAAATTGAATCGTGCTGAGTATATAAATTTTGGTATCAAAATTGCGAAAAAGCTCTCGTCTCTGAAATGCTCAGGGGTAAGTCTGCTAAAGATGCACAATCGTGCAAAATATGAGGCCACTGTCATATGTCAAATACCACAATGAGCTGAATTGGATTCTCTGTCTCAGAGCTTTATTGGAATTCTACACAGACATACATTTGAGTCACCAGAGCCAGAATCACATTTGGACTTGCACACTGAGGTTCCTTAAAATCAACTTTGTTTCTTCATTCTGTAACAGAATCGTTATTTTTTCCTATTTACCCAAGTTTGCAGTATATATTGCTGACTAGCTAGAAGTAGCAGAAGGATCATACTCCGCACGCCTCGTTTGCATCATTAAGCCACAATTTCTGGTTCAAAAATCCTGAACATAAAAATGCGTATGGTCTACAATTCAGTACTACATAATTCATATGTCTCTCATATAAAATGTGTTTTTAAACAAATCCCTGAATTTCTTTTACATGGACTTCAAATTGTTTCTATGAGGCTGTGTACTACTGTATACTAATTAATATACTGACCGTGTCCAGAGTGAACTCTATACTGCTGCATGTGGCGAGGTTGATCACTACAACACCAGGTACACCATCTGGATGCAGCCACACTCCCCCAAACACAATCAGCTTTTCACCAATCACATGGGCAGAATGGGAGTATCTATAATAGAGCACATTCTATTAAGTCTCACTGCTTTTGTGTATGGAAAGTAAAAAAACTAAAAACTAAGTTTGAGTGGATCTGAGTAACAACAAACCTGGGAACAGGAGGAGGATGCACTTCTATTCTTTCCCAACAGAAGCCACTCTCAGTTGGTCTCAACACTACTGTGTCCCCCAATGGCACCCCTCTTCTGTCCAAACCTCCAAACATCACCACTCCTCCTTGGTACGAGCACGCTGAGTGGGAAAGACGGGCCTCTGGTGCTGCACCCTCTACTGGGACCTGTAAATAATGCATATAGACAGTGTGTTTACAAGATGGAAGAGGCCAGATATCATAAGACTTAAGTGCTATCAGTGTGCGTGATTCTATTTATAGAAACGTGAAAAAGTTCAGCGAACCTCGGTCCAATGATTTCGATCTAGAGACAGGAATGCGCCATCACCAAGGACTCTCTCTGATTCATTCTTTCCACCAAAAACAAATAGAAAGTCTTCGTCTGCAGAAAAAAATACAAGAGCTTTAGTGTATCATGAGTTGAAAATTAAGTAAGAAAGGGTTGATGGGTGTATGTTTCTCTACTTGATTATAATTACTTTTCTGGTTTACTATTCTGCAAGATTACTCAGAGACTTCTTATTTTATCTCACCTTTGTGACTGACCACAGTAGCACTGTGCCTCCATCTTGGCGGGGGTGAATCACCTGTACAGATGACCTGCTTCATATAGAGTTTTACTATGTCTGAGCCCTTTGAGTCGAGATGAGTATGTGTACTGCAGGGGTCAAAGGTCACTTTGACAAGGCTTTTGACTGGGTTGAGGGGAGAGGAACGACCTCCAAATACCATAACACCTCCTCCTGGAAGTGAGGTTCCAGTGTGGTATAACCGGACACCTGTAGGACGGCATCTCATCAATCCGTTGTTATCAAGAAAAACTTTGGCTGATACGGCACCATTTTTTAAGATTAAACAACTGCCTTACTTGTAATTAAAGCATAGTCTCTCTGAGCAAAGAATAAAAGAAAAGCTTCTCTTGAAAGAAAACAGAAAACAAGCTCACCCAGATCTCCAGAGGGTTCCACACAGACAGATTTCCAACCGTTATGGCTCCTAAGGAGGACACTAGTTAGTGCTCCCCTGCCTCCTTTGCTGGATCCTCCTGTTAGAAGGACATGGTCTGGGCTCATAAGGGTGGAAGCCATCCCCAGCCCCTCCATACTCACTGGTATGGTCTGCACACTCAGGGCTACAAGACCTAATGATGGGCTGATGGATGGCAATGGAGATACTGAGAACAAAATCATAATTATTTCAAAACCTCATTTAGAAAACACTTAAATGTGATTTAATATTTAAAAATGTAATACTCAGTCCTACCTGCAGGATATGAGAGTAAGGCTTGTGCTGTTAAAGAGCCTCGGGATGCAGAAAGTATGAAGTAGTGAGAACATTTCTGGTGCCATTCCTGTGAGTTGACAAACACAAAGACTTAGAGTAATATTATTGTAATAGATTTGCATCATTTCACTTACATAATTAAAAAGAGCTATCATTTCTCAAAATTAGATGATAAAGGTTCAGTTGAAAACCTGACCTCATATTCGTCAAATGGCTCCAGACTCTCCACTCTGCTCCTCTCTTCTTCAGGGACCAGCCCCAGGTAGAAATCATTCATGTCCAGACAGACACATTGATCCCAGCCCTGAAGATGAAACGCAAGTTCAGGAATCTGCCTGACTAAGCACAGAGTTACACCTAAAAAAATTTCAATCTCATGTAATTCCCACCAAATGTACTGACTCTACAATACACACAAATTTACAGTATTGTGAAAATACTGGCCTTATCCAGGAACCTTTGTTTCTGTGCAGCAGTATCTGGGTACTGTTGAAGGGCATGCAGCGTTGAATTCAGTTTCTTAAAGTGATCTTGCATGATCCGACCAAAAGGATCACAGGGATGGATTTGTTCGTACATTAAAAAGAGTGACTGAGGTAGGAACTTTGCTGCCCAACTAATGACAGCATCTGACCTGGAAGACACAAAATGTTAAATAGCTGTGAACAAACATTTCACTTCAGTTTAATCATGAAAACAATTGTAATGAAAATCCTGGAAGATATAGTAACATTGTAGTTAATGATTTAAGATTAAAAGTTGAAAACACATGATTACTGTGTGCTATTTTGGATTTTATGTAACTACAGTCCTTACCATTGAGTTTCCATGTAGGTAAGCACCACTTCTGAAAGAATTAGTGTAGGAGAAGTATGGTCCAGCCCTGCTGCACCAAGAGCTTTTTCCACCTGGGGCTCCTCTCTAATGTCCACACCTAATAGTCGGTACTGGGAACTCGATATATTCACAGGGCCTGTACACATACAAGCAGAGATGTGCTTCTCATCACTACACAGCATACATAACAAATGTGGAGATTTCTTTGGATCTTCTTAAAAGTGTGTCTATTGGACAGAAATGACCAACCTGTAGGAGAGGGTAAACTGGAGTCTAACATTTTCCTCAAGGTGACATTGGAAGTAATCAAGGCAGCCTTGCGCCGAGTAACATCTGAGAAGTCTACCTCAAACACTACAGCCCTGTTGAGGGCCCCATCTGCATGTAGCTTAAAATACAAAGAGTCAAATCCTGCACCCAGTGACAAAATCTAGAGAAAGAGAATGACAGAGAAAGCCAAAAAAAGAGAGGATAAAATTAATGAAATATGCAGCCTCTTGGAATCAAACAAAAGCTTAAATAGTGTTGAAAAGTATGTGTTAATTTACTTGTCTCTTGGGGCAGTCTTTAGTTATTTGCAGAAACCTCCTCACACAGTGGTCCACAGCTCTGCAGCGCACATAGTAGCCCCTGATACAAAAGTAAATTAATTCATCAGGTCACAAAAAATTACTTAGTAAAAGTTTAGATACACAAGCAAATCATGACTTCCATCTTATGAATGTAAACTTTGTTGCTTTTCTCTGTTCTGCATAATTGCAAACTCATTTTGAATTACTGATTCACCGACTTCTATAAACAATGTGTCGACTAACCTGTTTATGAGTGGGGCTCTCCTTGCCACTTTGCACACAAAGTGCTGGAGGTAAATATCCTCAAAGTAGCCTTGTGCTGCAGCAGACACCTTGCTAACCACACTACTGTCATTGGTTCCTTGAACCTGGGCCAAAGAACAAAAAGACAACTATCAAAACTGTTATAATTATGTAATAGTGTCAGTCAGACATGGTGGAAAAAGATACTCAACTGCCATTAAAAAAAATCTATTCAAACTGACTTGCGTGAAAGTTTATCATCAAACTAAAAACACCCCTGTCAGAGTTTTACTAATATATGATATTATATTTACTTATTTATCAGGGACAATGCAGTGAAACATGGACATACAGAACACCTGATGTTATGCACAAAGAGTATATAGCATTTAGCTATATAAACATTGGGTTTACATTAATGTATTGACATGTATATCAAATTTAACATTTGCTTTATATGTTTTCACTGTTGGCTAATTTAATTTACAGCAATTCATCATATTCTATCAGTTCCTCTTATGCAGTCCTATGAGAACCACATATCTCTAAAAACTTTTCACATGCTAACAAACCCATTTTTCAGCTTAGTGATACTGACTCATTCCATCTCAATCAAGAAGACTTCAATGTGTATATTTTGCTTAAGAAGCAGAATTTTAGTTTAGTTTATTATATCGTGGACAATCCCAATTAATTAACTGCATCAGTAACAGTAAAAAGGGCAGCTTTTGCCAACATGGCTAGTATCCTGCTGTAGTCCCTGGATTGATGACAATAGGCACCCTAAAAAAAACCAAAAAAAAAAACCCAGTATATTACAGCACATTAATTAAGAAGAGAGAGACAGCTAAGAGACAAGATAAACCAATAAAGAGAAAAAAAGATAAAAGAGAACAGCGAAACATCAGTACAATCATACAGAGACAGCACATATAATCCAAACACACAAAAGCAGCATATACAATATAATCATACACATCAGCACTTAGCTAATCACAGACAGGGATGCAAACAGACATCACATATGGACAGACAGCATCCATGATCATGATGCGAATAACACACAGCCATATGTTAGTATATACAAGTGTAGTTGATGGCAAACCGTGTTTTTAAATTTGGCTGTAAAAGTGGAGTATGTCCTCCATCTATAAAGAAAGGCTTCATCTTTCCAGTTATCAAAAACAAATCAACACATTTGGAGAGACATGGTTTTCACTGCGCTGGAAGTACATGCAAAGTATAATCTAAAAAGTAAAGTTGTCAGACAAGCACATTGGAGTAAAAAGTATAACATCTAGAGATACACTGCAGTAGATTATAAAGTTGCATAAAACTGATTAAGTAGAAACAACCTACCTCAAGCTAAGAAACACATTCCACAGCTGTCACTAAGTAGTTACATTATCACAAAGTGTGTTTTAAGAATCACACCTAAGTCCATAAAATGAGCAGTATTTAGGTAAATGTATTTATTTTATTTGTTTTTAGTGTAAATGTCTTCATTGGATCACCACCAGGGGAAAAAACAAACAAAACTTAACCTTACCGCTGTGTCTCTTCCTTGCTTCTGCTTCTTTTTGTTTGTCGACTGCATAATGTCAACAATATGGCACAGCTAAGCACACACGCTCATCTGTATAGTATTACATCTATGCTAAGTATTTGAGCGCTATGGAAAAGTATTTAATGTTATAAGTGTTTTTTTTATAACAGTGTGGCAGCACCATGAGTTCACTCATCAGTATTCAAACAATCCTTCGCGTGGTACAAGGGTTCCGGGTACAGGTGTGGCGTTTAGATATTGCGCCGCCTGTGGGCTGGAGGCCCAAAAAAAAAAAAAAAAAAAAAAAAAAAAAAAATCACCGTTACTTTCTTCCTTTCTAATCACGTCAAGTTAATGGTTTTGATGGTAGCTTAATAAACAATATTAGGAAATAGGGTTTTATTTAGGTTAGGCTTATATGTGTCATTGGTACGTTGTTGTAAAAAAAAAAAAGTGAACACATTTTATTCACTAAATAAAAGAACACATTGGCTGAAACACATATGTTAAATAATGTGATCTCAGTAAACAAATATTTTGTGACATAAATATGTAAAGATAGCTCCTGAAAGCTTCATCGTCGGGGAATGCGGTTCTTCTTTTCTTCACGGGGTTGACAATGCGACACTGAGTGCGCCTGCGCCAGTTTACAGGAAGTGTTCACATTTTCTTTTTACCAGCTGATAGCGAAATTGTCAACAGTTAAGTCTGCTGTACCTGCCCTCCTGAAACGACATTATACGGCGACTATTTCCTTCTGTTCTGATTGGTAATTATATGTTATTCATTTTGACAGCTAATGTTACGAATTGGGCGTCGAAACATTAAGGTTTATATCAGTTGTGTCGTCCGACATAAATGGTCGGAGCGGTGTCCCGTTAGCACATAAACGCAAGATAAGGGCTGGTGATCTGATAAACAATACTGAGGGGAGTAAGCTGTTAATGGTAAAAGTGTCGCAGTGCTGTAATGTCACTTGACATGTGTTTAGTCTCCTCTTATTTTATATCCTCATGTTTTGTTGAGCTGTGTGTAATGTCTGAAACGATTCATTTGCTGCAGTGATGGGTGTTCAGCATGTTGTTTCTGAGGTGGTGGTACACAGCAGTTTTGGGTGCTGCATCCCTATTAAACTGAAGTATTATTGCATGCTAATGTTACACATGTAGGATTGAGCAGTATCTTCCGGACAAGTAATTAATACTTAGGAATTTAAATCAGGCAAATGAAAGAGGCAATTGATTTTTTTTTTTTTAATCTAATTCTAATTCTGAACCGGAACAATTCATATGCAATCCAAATATTTAGAAATCTCTTACAGGCTTTTGTAGTCTCAAGATACAAAGAAGTGTATGTGAGGTGAGGTGTGATGTAATCTTGCACCAAACAAATCCCAGCCTTAAAAAAAATCTGTCACTTGTTTACAGCTAAATCAAGACGGAGACAACACAGGTCAAGATATCATCAGTGAGACTTGACCTGGGCAGCAGGGCTGACAAGTGACTGATCTCACAGAATCCCCCGTCTCCACCCCAGGGAGGAGGCCCAGCCCCCCTGCTGTCTCCTACTCTGGTCAGTATGAGCTCCAGAGGGAGTGGAGGCCGCTCCAACGGCACACTACCACAGACCAAGATCTGCCAGTTCAAGTTAGTGCTGCTGGGTGACATGGCTGTGGGAAAGTCTAGCCTGGTGCTTCGTTTTGTCAAGGGACAATTTGATGAGTTCCAGGAGACGACTATAGGAGGTGAGGACTTGAAACTCTGAAAAGTGTTGGGATAGGAAGTTAGACTGTAATATTTTCATTTATATGTTGGATAAGAAGATTCTGAAAGTTGGATGACTGAAACATAGTAGGTGAGTGGTGAAAGGATCTATGAACTCTTGGTAACCAGTTCATATGCACCTTTTCTCCAGCTGCTTTCTTGGCTCAGTCAGTGTGTCTAGATGATACCACAGTGAAGTTTGAGATATGGGACACTGCAGGACAAGAGCGGTACCATAGCTTGGCTCCCATGTACTACCGGGGAGCTCAGGCTGCCATCGTGGTCTTTGACATCACCAAGCCGGTATGGTATAAGCAAGCTGATTTGTTAATGATTTGTTGATGTTTGACACAGTCTAACCAATTACAAAATAGTCATTCATAATTTCCTAAGATATACACGTTTATAGGTTTGTATACACGTTTTCATGGGTGGCTTACCTGACTTTGATGCTGTATGTTTTTAGGAAACTTTTGAGAGAGCCAAGGCCTGGGTTAAGGAGCTGCAGAGACAGGCCAGCCCTAACATTGTTATTGCCCTGGCTGGGAACAAGGCTGACCTAGCAGAGAAGAGACTAGTAGAGTACGAGGTATCATGCTTTTGTCCAGCATCTTTTGCATGTCTTTTCTTTTATATAGTGCTGCATTCAGGAGCAATTTTCTAAAACATTTTTTGATGACATTGCGGGACAGGAAGCTCAGACTTATGCTGAAGACACTGGCTTACTCTTTATGGAGACCTCTGCCAAGACAGCCATGAACGTCAATGAACTCTTCCTGGCAATTGGTAAGTATACCCTTATTTTGAAATAACCCAAGTTAGGTTTTTATTTTTAAAGTCAGTGTTAATCTGACTCAATATGAAGCAGCTGAGATTCAAGCATTGGTTTCTTAAGAGTGTTGAGATGTCTACACTTCCATGTTTCTCATGAATTTTCATGGATCTAGCTTAATAACCTGTATGAAATTAATGTTAAAATACTTAATTTTGTTCACTTAATTCAGCAAAAAAGATGCCAAAAACAGACACCCAAAACCCTACACACGCAGCACGACATCGGGGAGTCAACCTCCAGGACCCAGATGCCCACTCTACCCGAGCTTGCTGTGGTGGAAACTAGACATCTGTATTCACACAGCTGTACTTCACCATCCACATCACTGCAGCCCTTCAATCATCTTGTCTCCTTCAAACATCTTACATGGGTGGATGTGAAACATCCATTCCATCTCCCTCTGTTCATTTCTCAGTCCTCAAACAGAAATTCAGACAAGAGTTAATTAGGAGATAAAGAAGACAGCAGAGATACATTCTTTTCACCCAAAACTGCTTTTGGAAATTACACAGAAGTACAGGCAAAGACTGAGATGAAGGGGAGGAAGATAAAGAATGTGGAACACGGTGACAAACCTGATGTAGTATTTAGCACTAATTGTAAATTTTCTTCTGTTCTGTCTGCCTTGCATAATTTTATTTACAGCCCTGTTTGATTGCATAAAAATGCACAAACTAAGCAGCACATGCTAATGAATGGTAAAGAATGAATCCAAGAAAAAGACCAAGACAAAATAAAAAAGCCAAATGTTTGGACTGTGTTCCCTTGTCAGAGCTTGCACCTGCTTGCTTTTTCTTTTTATTCCTAAATCAATCAAATCCTGCTGTTAATAATGCCACCTTCATGGGATGATCCTGTAAATTTTAATTTCTTTCTGTCTGGCTTTGATGTTCCTTAGTTTCACTGGCCCATATAAGACCAATGGCACAGTTCACCACACAATTTAGTTTGTGTATTAATTGTCCAGACATCCCTTCCACTGACACTCAAACTCAGTATGTGAGGTAGAAATTGTAAAAGTAATGTGTGTTGTTCATTCAAGGTTGGCAGTCTTACATTGTTTCTCACTGAAGAAGCATTTTGAGGTCAACAGATTGTGAATTTATTTAAGTTGCTGTAGTTAAGTATCCCTTATGCTGTTATCTTGAAGATTCATAAGGAGCCATACTTAACACGACAGTCTGTAGATCAAATGTGCACGTTTTAAGTATTAAGTTACATAGTAGCAACCATATTTCTCAAACCCAAAGAGAAAAAATGCGAATGAACTACAGCGCTTGTTTTGTCCCAGTAATTAATGAAGTGTCATCTGAATTTCATTATTTAAAATGAGTGATGGGGCTAATTATAATTGCAGTAATATGTATGGCTGTGCCCAAGTAGAAATATCTGCTGCTAGTACCAGTGTAAGTGAACTGTTAAAACCCATTTTAGCCGCTTTCAATTTGTCAAACACAAGGAACAGAATGAAAAGCAAGAAAAAAAGATGACTTGTAATAAACCTCCATGCCCTGCAGGAGAGCATCTGCCCATCTTGTGTTTGGTGTGTCCCTCATCTGTCCCTTGTCCAAGGGCAAAGTTGTTGGTGAATATGAAATTGTGGTGATTATAAATGGTTTTAATTGTGTGAGTGGTTAGTGTCAAAGGCTTGGCTGAAGAAAATGATGAAAGAATTGATGAAAACACAAAATCAGAAGTGCCTATTCCCAGTTTTATTTTTCTGTGAGTCATGTCTTGGCTTTCTTTATTGTGTGTGCTTCATAGGCAAAGTGCAGGAGAACCATCCTCCTGACATTGGCTTATACTATGAAACAATAACATGGCATCCAGTTATTAGGCTATACTGTTCTGGCTCTGTACGGATGTAAAGAGATCTTGTCAAATACACTGTATGTTATATATTATTGTCTTAATTTCAATGAAAGTGTATGTTGATTTCATCAGAGCACACTTGTGAACCTGGAATGGATCATTTAAGGACTCTAAATCAATGTTATAAATCTTATTGGTTTAAACAAATACTTGTGTCTGGAAATGTGCTTTATTTGCAGATGTATAGCCATATTACAAATGATTAAAAAATGTGCTAATTAAGCACATAAGCTAAATTAAGTGTACAGAAACAGCTCACTGGTTTACTATCAACAGTATTTTTGCTTTCTTATTCTTTATTCACTCAGAATTGAAGTACGATAGTGTTCAATTAAGCTGTAATTGGCTCACTGAAAGATTACTTCCTTGTTCCACAAAAAAATAAGACAAACATAAATTTGTGTGTAAAGCAATCACTTTAATCATGGTCATTGTTTTACATTATGTAAAAAAAGAACTGGAACACAAATAAAGGATTTATAAAATACTTCTAGTTAGACTGAAATATAAAACCTTAAGACCATCGAATTGATACTAATGGATATGATTACCTGTTTGTAGAAAATGAATTTAATTTGTTGTGTACACTTTGCTTTTACACATTTAAATCATCCTGTAGCTCTTGTGGAGAGCTCATCAGTAGAAATAAAAAAGTAGACAGGAAAATCATAAATTAATGCTTAAAAATATTAAGTTTGACCCATTCATATGAAGAGCTGTACACTTTGTAAAAAAAAAAAAAAAAAATTAAAAATTACAGAGTGGCACAGAGTGCTCACACTTTTCCTTATCTGAGGTTGATCCCTAATCCTCATTCTCATCATCATCCACTGCTGTGTAGATAAGCTGGTTCCTGCGTTTGATCATGGGTGCTTTGCCTCTACTCCCAGAATTCCCAGTCTCATCACTTGTACGTTTTAGGATACGTACAGGTGAAACCTCATCATTTCTACCCTCCCCGACTCCCTCTCTTTCTGGGCCAGATGGAGAATGGGCTGGTACTGGGGTAGAGTGGGAGGGAGGTGGCAAATCCATTAGGTAACTTAAGTGAGTGGGTGAGGTTTTGGACTTTGGCTCTGGAAGAATCATGCGGCTAGGAGTGTGGATTTCACCTACAGGTAAATCAGATAGTTTATTTCCCTCTTTCAAATCAGACCTGTTTTGAGCCTCACTCTTAACTTCCTCTCCCTCCTCTTCCTCCCACTCATCTTCAATTGTGATCTCATCAGGATTAAATGAGTTTGACAGTCCTGAAGTGTCTGTTGGGTACTCGCTTGGCTCATCCACACTTCCTACACTGTGGCCATCTTCGTCATCATCCTCATTTCCCACCTCCCCTCTGGTACTGCCCTGACTCCTGTTGAGTTCATCACCTCCCTGTCCAACCTGGGCATAGATGTCTGTGAGACCTAATGTGGCACACAGCTCAGTTGTCTGTGGGTTGGTGTTACAGCTTGGGCTGGTATGATGCTGAGGCCTTGCAGGGTCATAGGCTGGTAGAGTCTGGCTAAAGTTGTCTGGAATGGCAAGTTCACCGCTGAGATCCTCTACCACCTGCATCATATCTTCTTCTGAAGCTGTGAAGTCCCATCTGACAGAGAACATTTTTCAAGACACCATGAACAAAAATCTAAACCTAGAAGCTCAAGCTATATATTTTAAACCCAAAACTGTTAAAAACATCATCATCAAACTGACCAATGGAGATAATATGATGTAACTGTAATTCTGATAGGCAATTAATATATTTCAGTTATTTTTAAGTAGAATTTCAGAAGGTGTTTAGAGCTGACTGACAGATCACTGCTTGACGGCCAATTTCACCAATAACAAGAAATGTGCAGACTGGACTTCAGGAAGGATTTTTTCCAATACATGACATTTTTAAGACAAAGACAATGATGGCAAATTACTCAGTGGACTCCACTCAACTTTAACTATTCATTGTTATCACTGCAATTTATTAAAATGTCTATGATAATATAATGTCTTGGTGGAAATTAGGATTTCCACATAAAGGGTAAACAGCTGTTTGATACCTTATAAAGTATGTCCGCTATGTAATCCTTCAAGAAAAAAAGAACACAAAGAAATGTTTTCATGGGTTTAAATGTTTGCCTGATTAAAAAAAGTGCCACTGGTATGATGTCAGCCATTTTACGGCTACAAGCATAATGCAGTCTTCTTTCCCCGTTCAAGCATTATTTTGAACGGTTTGTAGTCTGTACTGATACATCTTACAATTTAATATTCACATTAAAACTTATGGCAAATATTATTTATCTGGATTTGCCTGTAAATTATAGTGTATAATGTCTACTTATCTCTGTACCGTTCATGCAGGCCATTATTCTCTGGGGGGTTCCAGGGATGAGGGGTGGTCCTCTGTAGACTGTTGGTGGCCTTCAGAATTGCAAGCCACTCTGGGTCATATTCCAGACCTTCAGATGAACCTGATCTCTCTGGAACATCCACAATCTATAGCATAAAGCACAAATCATTGCTTATAACTTTCCTCACTACTAAAATATGGTATACTATAGATTACTCAACTTTTTTTTTTTCCCTCACCTGTAAGAATTCCCTATAGGGTAGACACTTATCCAGAGAGAGGAATTTGGTTACACGTGGACTAGCATTACCTTTAGGCTGAAGAAAAAAAAACATTCTACACATTGGTAACAACATACTGGCACACTGATTTAACATTTAAATAATTTAATATGAATGTGACTTAAAATGTATTAGCCTTCTTACCGAATGCTGCATAAGGGCAGCAAATTTCACATGAAGATGTGCAGAGAACCAGTAGTTGGGCTGGAGGTGAGCTAGAAGCTCTTCAGCGGCAGGACTCCCCAGAGTATTTGACTCAACTTCCTGACGCAGAAATTTCTTCTTTCGCAAGAGTTCACCAGTACTTCCATAGTGATAGATTCCACGAGGCCAGTCATGACTCATGAAAATGTCTATAGGCATCTGGATCTATGTGGAAATTTTAATTCATCAACATGTCATTACAGTTATATTGTTTAGATAAAGAAAATATTTTTTTAAGGTGTGAGTTATAGAACATGAAGCCATTATATTTACCTGCTTCAGCTTAAATACCTCAATATTTCTTATGTGGTAAACACTTCGCAGAGTATCAGGATTATATGGAGGGAATTCATGATGACCTTCAAGAACATATAATTCTTGTTAATATACTGCATTATGTAAATAGTGTAATTTAAACAAAAAACAACTTACCCTTTCTGTAGTCACGAGATTTAAAGATTCCAGATAAGCCCCCAATTCGAATCCCTTTGTAGCGAACAACACCAGCATAACCTATAATTATATGGTAAAGTCAAATGTAGAATACATAGAAACCGACTTAAAAAAATGTCAGGTCTATTATCTACTGAAGTCTACCTAGATAATAAATGTTGGGTGCCACCCAGCCTCCATAAGGCAGTTCCTGCAGGTGGTTAGAGGCCTCATGGTTCCCCCCAATGAAGATGGTAAGGATTGGAGCCTTCTTTTCTCCAGAATAATATCTACAATTAGGTCAGTAAATGTTTTAAAGTTTTCACACAAATATTACAATAAAAAAAAACAAAACAAAAAAAAAAAGAGAACTAACTTGTAAAAGGTCTGCATTGTTCTGTACTTGGCTGGTACTGCCATGCACTTCATGTCTCCTTCATTTCGCACTGCTTGAAAGTCTCCACAGCAAAGTAACAGGTCCACTTTCACCCCTTCCTTCTTCTCCAGATAGTCAATGGTCTCATATATCTTGTCCAGCTCACCATGACAACAGCCTTCAACTGCAATCTTCATGTTGCGCAAATAAGCAAGCTGCTGATGACAGGAGAACTTCGCATTCAAACTGTGGGTTAGTCCTTGTTCTATTTTCACCTTTTGGTGGTCTGTAAGGACACAACACAAAGTTAAAATGATTGATCATGCTTGTCTTACTCAAAAGGGTCATGACAGAACAGAGAAAATGCGAGACATAAGTACACAGATTTGGAAATTTAATGTTAGGTTTCTATAAGTGAAATTCAAAGAGGCACACAAGTAAGGAACAGCAATACTGGCATAAGGAGGCAGGAATGTGACCCCTGTCTGTTGTTCTTACATCAAACCTAGCCCGGGCCAGGTTTTATGAGACAATGGACTCTATGCACAGCCCCACTACTTCCTAAACTTCAGGTGGCTCCTTTAGTTCCTGTCTTTCATTATTGGACACACTGATTAATCCAAGTGTCTAATTAATCAGTAGTCACAACAAAAAGTAGCCGATACACCTGGATTAATCAGTGTGTCCAATAATGTGTGGCAGGAAATAAAGAGCTACCTGAAGTTCTGGAAGTAGTAAGGCTGTGCATAAAGCCCATTAGGGATGCAAGATGGCAAAGTAATACGAGTTTCCACGAGGCCTTTTATCTTGTCACGCGTACTCAGTGTAGCAATGTTTACAATTCACCACTAACAATATGACAACTTACGTTAAATACCAAACTTAAGATTTTTAAGACAACATGACCTAAATCACATAAGATGATCAAATGCATACCTATAACTAGAGCTTGTCGAAACCAACCGAGCGATAACACACGAAATGTATTTTCCCAGATTAGAAAATAAATATTATAACCGAGTACTTACGGTGATGAGTGATAACTGATGAATATGTCTATTCAGTATTATACGTGGCAAAATTACAGTCTGATCCTAAAATGCATGTTTATGGTAAATGTTTTCAAATCTATGACAGAATGAATTTTCCCACCACGCATCTGCCAACAGCCGGGCATGCGCAGTACGTTACTAACGTGGGAAAAACATTTTTGGATCGCCTACAGCAGATTCAACAACAAATTTACTGTCAAATATGATGGATTAAAGTTGTGTGAGTATTGTTCAATAAATACATATTTTTATGTGAATTAATCAAAATATACACATTTCTGATTATTTTATATTTATTGCATGGTATCAGTAAGGCAAGTGTCGAATCTAACCATCAAGAAGATATAAGCTACGTCACATTTATAAACAAAATTTACTCCATGGACAAATCCACTGTCACTCAGCTTGCCAAGTTAGCGGTGTTATTTTTGTTATATCTGTCGTTAGCGAATATAAATGAATACTGAGAGAAATACAGACACTTATTTTTGCAGCAACGCCACGGAAGAGTTGCGTGACTGAGCCGTAGTTACTTTTTAAAAGCCACTCACAGCTGCTCTGGGGGGCGGAGTGTCTGCAAAGTGCTGCGCCGATTGGGGCGCTCGATCGGGGGAAGAGAGATGGCGTGCTTGTTGGAGGCCCCTCTCCGCATCAGTGTGCTATCTGTGAGTGTCATAGTTTCCAGTAACATTGTCAGACTTTCAGTATACTTACTTCTGCAGTGTGTGGTTAATGTGATTTGAGTAGCCTTGCCAAGCAAAGGGCTTAAATGCTATAAAGGGTTTATACCATCTGTTAGCCTGCAAGCTAAGTTTGCACTGTAGCGGTCCACCTAGGTTGATGTTGGTGCGAACGGTTTAAGGCAGGAGCTTTACCAGGCGGGCGGGTACATTCTAAATATGTTAAGGAACACAGAATAACGTTCGTTTCATTCAAGCCGTCGGTGTTTCCACGTTGTTAAATCAAACATACAACATAGCTGTCAGTGTCACTGGGAATGAGTTAGCAGCTAATTGCTAAGTGAAATGCTTTTAAATCTTTTTTTAAAAATTCTAAAGCGTTAAATGAGCTTATAATGCACAGTAGAGTAAGGTGCACAAATAATCTTATCACTGCAATCAACCAAAAGTCTTTCTTCTCAACCGCTGTAGCTTGCTAATTACTTTAGCAAACTTAGCGTAATTAAGCTAGCTAGCCTAAGGCTACTTCCCAGCACCGATAGCTACACACAGCATTGGCCATGTTAGCTAGGCTAGCTAATACAATTTACTGGTTGAATTTAGCTCTGGAAGAGTTGCTGATTTGGTAGGTTAGCCATGCTAACAGGATGAAGTTTAATATGGTGTTGACAGTGGCTGTCAAGTGTAACTCACTTGTTTAAGGTTAACTGCTGCGAAAACGAGTATCCCGAGGTTTGCCACAGTGAAACGCCCCCACGTAAGGTAGCTGCATTCAGACACGAGGTTTTGTTTCTTGATATGCTAAGATAACGGGGAAGCTTGTATTTTATTAGGTCAAGGTTACCCCTCTTAATACCATAGCTCCACTGTCGCCCATTATGGGGAATTTCAGCTGTATTTGTGTAATATACAGTATTGATTTCAGAATCAGCGTTGCCTATGTGTATTTTGCATAATACATTTGCCACAACAGGTTTATACTGGTGGTGTGCCTTGCATCACCTCAGCAATGTTGGCAGCAGAAGCTGGGTCAGCTGTCAGCTGGGTGAGAACATGAAGAGTCTGACACTGGCTTGTGGACTCCTCTGGGGTCATAGGGAAAGTTCTAGTTGAAGCCATCATAAACAAAGCTTTATGCTGTCACATGCAGCCACAGATGTCGGCTCTTGGCATGGTTGTTTCATGTGCCACTGTGCTGTAATGTAATGCAATGGATGCAGGGGCCTCAACTGCTTAGTTAATAAAAATAAATAAACTCTTGTTTGATTCACATTCAACCGATTCTGTCACAGTTATAGTTTTTTATATGCTAACTGAAGTCAGTCTATTTTAGAAATGTTATCTAGAGAGGTTATGTCATATTTTTTTCAGTTTTTTTATTTGTTCTTACAATTAACAATACTGATCTGTTATTATCTAGAATGTGGAAGAGGAAAAAAGATAAATCTGATTCACTGAATGTATTGCCACTTATGAGCCCTTTGTGTCTCATCCCCTTGCAGGAAGTCACTGCCACCAGTCGTCATTATGTGGACCGACTGTTCGACCCCGACCCACAGAAAGTGCTGCAGGGAGTCATGTAAGTTCAGCATTATGCAATAAAATTTACCTTTTCCCAATTGGAGGCATGGAAGGGATATGTAGAGTTTGAATAATGCAGACTTTTGTCAGGTTGCTGACCTGTATTTTAGAAGCATGTGCTCTTTGTGCTATTTATGGGATAACATATTGGGTATGCGACTTAAATTGGGGTTTTTTGTGTGTTTCTAAGGTGTCTTACACAGGGACTAGACTATGCTTGCTAATAACCATACATTATAATGAATATCATGCTTAGAGTTTTGTGTAGAAGAAACAGTGATTATGTTGTTTCTCTGGAAGCATGTTCCTTATGGTTACGCTCAGACTTCCATGGGATGATTTGAAATGTATTTCACTGTCCAGTGTGACTTGGCAACTCTGTTTCTCTCTCTCCTCCTCCCTTGCTCTCTACTCTGGTAACCTGGACTCTGACTATTTCATCTTTATTTTTAACTTCTGAAGAGACTCTGGTTACTGCTTCACTAGCTCAGTACCTACCTTTCTTGACTGCTTGCTCCAGCTGTACTTTTCCACTTGCCTCACTCACCTGCTATTTGATATCATCTGGGGCACTTGTAGGGCAGAGGAAACTCTTCATGGAAAAAAGCTGTGAATAATATGAGTTTGTAGGCATATGCTGTGTTCTATGAGAATATGTAGCACACACACTTGAAGTAAACCTTCTGTGTACCTATTTTGAGATGTTTCCTTGCTGACCTGTTTCTGTCTGGTGCCCGTATAACCACCAGATGATATAACTCATTTTCTTTGTTGCTTGCTTCTTTTTAAAATATCTAAACTGGGTATTACCTCAGACTATTCTCTAGGGGCACCTAGAGTGTAAATTATTTACTCTGTGAAATTAATCTTTGTTAATCTGCTACAGAATTGTATCACCTCTCAGCCTGTGGTATTGCTTGGAAAATATATTTTCATGTTAATTTCACTACATGGCCAAGAAGGTTGCCTCAAGTGTTTATATGTCTGACTTCACAGTGACATGAAGAATGCCGTCATTGGAAACAATAAGCAGAAAGCAAATCTGATTGTCCTTGGAGCTGTGCCGAGGTATGTCTTGATACATTTTCCTAGAACTGTCTTCCACTTTTTCTCTGTTCCCATTTAATTTTTTGACCTGCTTATAAAAATAAACATTTGAATGTACACCAGTGATGGATTGAGTTGATGCTATCCATGTATATCCAGTAAAAATTCAATATGAAAATTAAAAAAAAATATATCTAAAGTACACACTGGCAATAAATAAAACTGAATAAAGTGCAAACAGTCAAAAGATAAACTTAACCCTTTAACTCCCAGTGTACAACAATATAGAAACGTCCTTACTTAAGTTGCAATTTGTTTCTGATATTGTTTTACTACAAATAACTCAGTGGTCTAATTACAAACTGTCAAAAATATCATCAAGAAGTTGATTGTTTTGGGCCATTAATTGGCTTTTCAGTTCCCCACACCATCACGGTTGATCATATGCATATATCAGCAATGAACTGGTGACATGTCCAGGGCGTTACCCTCCCCCTTTACTCATTGGTAGCCAGGATAGACTTCGGCACCCACTCGACCATCTCCAGGACTACATGGTTTGGAATAAAATAATAAGATCAGATATACTTTATTCTTTCCCCAAGGGAGGCATTCAAAATTAATGAATGAATATATATAATATTTTTAGCTTTAAAAAAAAAAAATAATAAATGCACATAAATGAGAACTGGAAAGATCTTTAAAAAATTCTCATGTATTGAAGATTTATCTCACACCATTGATCACCTAAGATTGATGATTCGCATTAGTGATTGGCATTGATATTGTGTTGTTCAACATATTCAGATTAAGTGCTAAAGCATGACTGGTACAGCAGGTAGTGTGGACTGGTGAGGAGACCAAATCATTTCGTAGCCTGAGCTGTGACAAAAAAAATGTTACAGCCAATATAGATATAAAGTGACATTGGAATTTTCTACATGTTCTTCTGTGTTTATTAGAGCCATGTCTAACATTGCCTGTGCTGTCATCTCCTGATGATATTACACGACCTAATTTATTCACACCAAACCAGTTTATGATAATTTATGTAATTTACATTTTTCCTCCTACTTTGTAAATTTGGCTTCATGTTTGCTTGCATTTATTCAAAAACAGAAGCTATGGTGTGTGCAGACATCATTCTGCAAAGTGAAACTCAAAAATGACATTGATGGAGTATGGAAAAATACTTGTTTTTAGGTCAAAGGGGTGTAGAAACATCATCCACCTGAACTTTACAGATTATTGGTGTCCGTAACAGTAAACTTGTGAACTTATTTTTTCCCAGGTTATTATACCTGCTTCAGCAGAGCTCATCCAGTCTAGAGCTACGCACAGAATGTGCTGTAGTTCTGGGCAGCCTAGCCATGGGCACCGAAAACAACATCAAGTCCCTGGTGGACTGTCACATCATCCCTGCTCTTCTCCAAGGTCAGAGCACACCCCTACACTCCTTCATGAAAGCCCATACTGTAGAGAACAAGAAGATCTTTGGTGGTACGAAGAGAGGCAGACCTGAACAGTAATTTTTTTGTGCTTGCAGGTTTGTTGTGTCCAGACCTGATCTTCATTGAAGCTTGTCTTCGATGTCTCCGAACGGTTTTCATCAGTCCTGTCACCCCTGTACAGCTGCTTTACACTGTGCGTCACTAAATGTTCTGCAAAAACCTCATGAATTTTAGTGCTATTCTAATCATAAGTTTTAGTTGTGATCATC
>JAPQRP010000016.1:22116737-22124237 GCA_037367295.1 Apogon hyalosoma | reverse complement strand
TTATCTCCACCAATTGTCAGATTTTCCTCTTTTTCTGCAGGGGCATTCGAATGTGAAGCTGCAGCTTGCTGCCACGTTCTGCATCTCAAACCTTATCTGGAATGAGGAAGATGGTAAGTGCCATATCCCAGAGGTGGACAGAGAGGCTGGGTTCAGGGAAAGGAGGAAGGTCCATGTATGACATTAGGGTGGAAAATAGTCAAGAGATCATTTTTATGAATTAAAGATGAGTGAGACACTACCATAATGCTGGTCATTCAGTAGCAGGGTCATTGCATAAAGATATATATTTAAAAAAAAAAAAAAATCTGCTAGACTAAAAATGGAATTGTTTCTACACTCAGTATTTGCTGTACATAGTTTTGGTACTCAGACATGTTCATGTAGTTACTGTAAAAAATGAGAGCAGTTGGAAGGTAAAAATGGATGTTTAGTCTGGTTAAGTGGTGCAGTTCTTTTTGGTCTGAACACAGTAATTTCATTCAGATGTCGATCAAAACAACTGTAACCATATGATAAGAGGATGTGGTCTAAGTTTGGATAATATCTGCCGGGAGCCTGATCTAAATATGACCCATCTACCAGCTTTTCTCCACAACTTTAAGCTGAATGGCTCCTAACCCAAGTCTGTTTACATTCTGAGATATAGTAGAGCATACAAACGGTAACAGCTTGTGTGTTAGCAGCTAGTTCATGAATGAGTCTCACAAAAATTTTCACTAGTACATAACACTTTTTCTGGCATTTATTTTCCTGCACCATCCTCAGACATCTGGTTGAGAAGCAAAGTGAATGAATGTAGAAAGATGTAAACATGCATTTAGTTTGGATTTTTCTCCACATGAAAACAAACAGAAAAAAGAGGAAATGCTACAAATTGAATGATGTCTCAGATAATTTAGCCCAAAGCAAACAAACTCTAGGTGTGAAACATCTTGAGTAACTTTTATCTCTGCTACAATGCACACTATTAGGTTCTCAGGAGCGTCAGGACAAGCTGAGGGAAATGGGCTTTGTGGACATCTTGCACAAACTCACCCAGGCCTCTGACCCCAACCTCAGTGACAGGTGGGACAGAATAGCAAAACCTCATTCCCATTTTGTCCTGATTAAACAGTTGGCAGGGTGATCTGATCTGATTCTTTGCTATTGTTTTGTAGGGCAAAGACGGCAATGCAGCAGTACCTAGCGTGACTACAGTGGGGAGAGATTCTCTACTACCAGCCTATCAGTTGTTGGGAGGACATCTGCAGTTGGTTCTTTTGTTTCATGTTTTGTTTAATCTTGAAGTTTGTTTTGTTGCACAATGACACCCTTTTTGGAACTGTGGCCGGCCTCCCTTCAGCTCACCCACCACCTGATATCACCACCTTAACCCAGCCTCAAAACTTCAGCTCACTCCAAACTTTCACCCTGGAGACTCTGAGACCGTGGTTGTTGGGAAATCAACGGTTAGGAGGGTTTCACTCTTTTTT
The DNA here is from genome assembly GCA_037367295.1 of Apogon hyalosoma. Taxonomy (NCBI): domain Eukaryota; kingdom Metazoa; phylum Chordata; class Actinopteri; order Kurtiformes; family Apogonidae; genus Apogon; species Apogon hyalosoma. The sequence goes on along the minus strand of JAPQRP010000016.1, from coordinate 22,122,762 downwards.
TCTTTCTTTTTTTCCCTCAACAATGAAGTGAACTTTTTCCTTGTGGGACTTTGTGATTTGAAATTTGCTCTTTTTTTTTTTTTCCTTTTTTTTTTTTTTTGAGTGCAGCGGCCCTGTCGGCAGTAAGCCTTGGTGCTTTTGGACTCCCGGTAGAGGAGACTCAGCTTTCAGAGACTCGGACTTCGTGGTCTGATAAGAGCCAAGTTGTTGGACAGCAAAGCCTTCCGGTTTTATTTTTTTAATTTTTAATTAATTAATGTTTCCTTAAGGTGTCACAAATAAGGACATATTTGGAAAAAACACAGACTGCCTATTTTGAAAATTTGGGTGTTTTCTTTTTGTGGATACATACCTCGTAAATATATAAATATATATAAATATAAACATAAATATATATTTTTGGATTTTTATTTTCCCCTGCCTGTCTGTTGGGTTTCATTCATCCTCTTTTATCCATGATCCTTGGCACAGTAGAGCGAATCCACTGTGGTCTGATGCAACTATGTATTTGAACATGGTCTATAGAGGTGAATAAGTTGAAGAAATATAATTTCCTTTTTTTTTTTCTTCACTGTTGTGGTTCTACGTACACTGGAGCCTGTCACTTCTGTCAATTTGTGCTTATAATCCCAATGGGAAATGTAGTTTCAGAGTTGATAGTACTTACTCTGACCTACCTGGTATCTAATTAACAGGCATGAGTGCACAGTGTACACCAGAGGATGCATGTATCCTCACACCTCTACTGAATACAACTAAATGTTCTCATTTTTTCTGAATTCTTTGCAGCACCCTTCTATTTGTGCTTGTCAAAAGGGATAAGTGAAATTTTCTAAGCTCCAGGGTTTCTTTTCTCCAGTGTGTTTGAGAACCAAACAAGGACAGAGTAGATTTGAGGATAAAAGACAATTTGAGACTGGTCCCTGCAGGGTAAGGCACTAAGTGCATCTATAGCAACAGAGTAAAGAGCTACATCATGTTTTATCCCTCTAATATATAATTTCTTCTCCTGTCAGGATATTTCTTGAGTGTTGTTATCTGACATTTCAAACCTTCCTGAAGCTCTGATAGAATGAATGTTATTGAAAATATATGCAGACCTGAAGAAGGATATTATGTGTTGTGTCTTATTTCTCAGTTAGGCAAAATCCTGTGTAACTTGAGAGTTTTATTTCACTTAGTAAACTGGATAAAGACAGGATTGTGGGGTTACTTCAAGAAGTGCTAATGTCTCAGTTTTAGTAATTGTTCTGTTACTTTGTTGGCTGCAGTTGCAGTGAACTCACTAGTTTACTGACAGACCACAGCTCATAGGATTGGCACAGGAGTCTGAGATCTTAGAAAACAACACTTTTTATTGTTGTACAGTATGTAATCCTGGTAAATTTTTATGTAACAGCAGTCTTTAATAAAATACATCTGAAACTCAACAACCAACAATAGGGCAGGAAGTTTGTCTGTTCCCCGTAGCTTCAGTCCCCAACATTGCAATAGCAGGCACGTTTTTCATGCAAGAAATCTGACATGCATTTGATTTAAAACCCCTTTTTGTACCCAATACACCCCCCCCCCCCAGAGTAACCCACAGGATCAGAACTCCACAGACATGGATGAGAATTCTGCTCAGTGAATCTTTGTATTTTGGTGTGTAAAGACTTTGAGTAGTCCCTTGAAGTACTCATATTACAGAAAATAGATACCAGAAATCTGACTGTCTATATTACAAGTAATGTTTGGTGGACCCATGCTGCACAAAGCGGCATCTCAACACCACAAAAATTATTGTACAGAAGCCCTAAAACCTCCATACTGATGCAGCCCAGCTGTAAAGGTTCAGAATTGGACTGCTGTCAGCACTTCAACTGTTGGCAAAAGTAGTTTAAATGGTGATGGTAAATAGGTGTTCAAGAAGTGCTCTGTGTGTGTGCTACATAAGAATTGGAAAGGCTACACAAAAGATCCAGTGTCCTGTGAATGAAGTAGGAAGTCTTTTTTTTTTTTGTTTTTTGTTTCCTGTTGAACCTTTTGGTGCACAAATTCCTCATTGCTTTCATCAAAAATATATACAGGGTGTGAGCAACTTAGCTATTATTTTAGATCAAGGTGCACATGTTCCCTGTTGTTGACACTGATGGCTTTCTGTATAAATTTAATTCCAAATGTTTGCCTATAGATTAACAGGTGAAGGACTATAGGGATGTTTATCTTGGTATGGAGAAGGCACGAATGGTTGGATGGCTAAAGCTCAGGAGTTATCTGGGAGTTTGCTGTACAATCTGGTAGGCTGGTTGTAAACAGTAATGATGGCAACAAACTGATGGACACCATTTTTGATGTCAATAATCCCCTTACTTTCTCCAAAAATTGGCTTTTGTCTTTGGTACAGTATCCAATCACTAGCCTAGACTATTCTGTCTATGCCCAAACAAAAGCATATCTGTTAATGTGTACTTGAAAGCTTTTACAGGGGAAAGAAAATGCTGTCTGATTTATATCTGGTATGAAAATCAATTATACATCAAACATTATATCTTCATATATTGACAGATTGTATATTGACTGATTCTTTGTGATCATGTTTACATTTGAGGTCAGAAATCTATGTACACTTTGGTTAAATGCACTCGAACTCAGTTAAATTTTGTAACATTTCAATTTAATATATATTCATTTACTTTCATTAAAAGTAACAGCAATTTATCACATTCTCAGAGGGGCAAATACACAGTATATACTTGTCTTTATAACCCAAACACCAACCCAACTGAAGTACGGAGGTGGCAGCATCATGTTGAGGGGTTTGTTTTTTTGCAAGATGGACTATGTTCTTTGTAAAACTGATGGCATTATGGCAATGTTTTAGAAATTTTGTGTCAAAACATCAGCCAAGAATCTATGACTCATAATAGAGCTTTGAGCAGAACAGTGATCCTTCATACTTCTTAAACCACAAACCTGGTTCAGTGTTTTTATTTCTGCCAGGAAGGACTGCATAAAAATCTTCCAGAGAGATTGACTCCAGTTACACAATTTAAAGGCAATGCCTTGAATTATTAACAAAGTGTATGTCACTTTTTGACCCTCTGACAATGTGATTAAATGAGAGCTGGGATTCAGTCTTTTATGAAAGATAAGGAATATTGAACTGAAATGTGCAGCATTGTCAGCTTAATGCATTTAGGCAAAGTTAGTGTACATAAATATCAGTAAAAATAATAATCACTAAAACCATATATGTATGGACATGAGTTTAAGAGAATGGTTGATGTCAGCTGGGTATTGACCTCCTTTGGCCTGGAGGTTTATTAATTACATCCATTTCAAAATGATGATGAAACAAACTAGTGAGGTGACCTGATATGATTGAGACTGAATGAGGAGTTTACATTCCCAGTCCCAGTGCTTGTGTGTTATTTAATAATGTTTCCCATTGAGATATGTGTGTTAATACCTGCCCATTGTAGAAGAGGAGACATCCATACTGGGGTTTGATAACAGTAGTGTGTGAGTGCGTGTGCGTGTGTGTGTGTGTGTGTGTGTGTGTGTACGGCTAGCTGGAACAAGCTAAATATGTCTCCAGAAATCATCACCTCTGAGGTGGGACCTACTGTATTAGAAAGACATATTGTGGTCCTGTTGCGTCCCAATAGCAAGGATCAATTGGTGCTACAGGACTCTTGACACTGTAAAAAATTGTGTTTTATAATAGTTCTGTGGTTGATCATTGCAAAAAAGACCAGTTCTTACTGATTCGTTGAAAGACGGCATGGTGCCACATCCACCCAGGTGTGTTCTTGTCTGTCAGACCTAACTATGCGACATATCATCTGACATATCCTTTGAGAAATGGACCATCATGCTGCCCGCTGTTGCATCTTTCTCCATCATACAGCCTTTATATTTCATGATCCGATCTCTTTTATATCCTGTTCTATCGCCTTCCTTCTCTGCTACTTGTTATTTCTCACTCATCTCAATTTTAAAGGTGTCACTCTTCATCAATGAAGCTGATGTGCTCTGTGGAGGACTTTGTCTCCTCTATCAGTCCTCCTCTTACTTGCATCTCCATCTCCTCTGGCTGACTGACAGGTCTGGTTTCCCCTTGACGCAGCAGAGTGTTACACCAAGGCGGAGTCTGAGTATCCCCCTGCCTTGTCCTCGCAGTGTCCAAAGAAACAGGCAGGGAGAATGTAGAGGGACAAGGGAAAGTAGGGGCTATGAGGGGGATGGAAGGGGACGGCCTCAGCCTGCGGTCCCCCGGGGAGGATGTAAGCGATGGGGGAGCTGAGCAGTGGGAGGACAGTCGAGGACGATGGGGGAGAGGTTGGGGGAACAGGACTCTGCTTGCACAGCTGCTGGGTCGGGATGGGTGGGGGCCTTGGCAGGGGGAAAGAGATGGCGAGGAGGAGAGAGACATGGAGAAGGAAAGGGAGGGTGAAGGAGTGTGAGAGGCCAGGAGAGGCTGGTCCTGAAGAGACGGCAGAAATGTCCCATTAGTGGGCGAAACATGGAGGTTTTGAATGACTGAAGGTCCCTCATCAGCCAAGGGAAGGTGGGAGAGGGCGGGACTTGTAATGTTACTCCCTGGGGATTTGGTTTTGGGTGGTGGTGAAGAATTAGGCTTTTTTGGTGAATGAGTGGTTGGGAGAAGGCATCCTGGCAAATCCACACCCTCTGTGACTCCACTGTCCAACAGGGAATGTGTGTCAGGTCTCTGTGGGGAGCTGGATGTGGCAGGAGGTTGCACCACTAGACGAGTGCTTGGAGATTGGTGGCTGGTACTGCTGGGAGGCAGGGTTAAATTTGGCATCATGGTCATCAAGAGTGGCTGCGGTGCTGTTTGGAGGAGGGGCTTGAGCACACATATAATTTCCTGCAACTCTTGACTGAGCTGGGCGACTTGTTTGGAGAGACTATTCATCTATGTGAGAAAGAAAACATGATGATGATATGTGAGGAAGTCATTTAATGAGGTATTTGTTTTTGTAGCACTTCACTGAATGAAATCATACACGTGTTGCACAAGAATAAAACTGACTAAACTAGACAGACACAAACAACAATCTTTAAGATGAGATATATTTCATTGATCCCCCAAGTGGGAAATTTGGATGTACAGCGGCACTAGACAATATGCCTCAAATACATTAAAAAATATATAAAAATTTATTAAAGTGACTAAAAATGACTAAAAAGTAACCATAATAATACATAAAGTATCAAGTGAGCAAGTGAGTGACACTGACAGACGCAAAAGCCTGATCAGAGCAGGATCTAGTTCTGTCACAATGTCTACATAACTGCCTCATCACAGTTATTTTAATGAATTTAATTCAGTTAACAGGAATTATATTACATCATTATAGTAATCATCTCCATTTACCTGCATGAAACTAAAATTAATTTCCATACAACCATTCCCACAACATTTTCCACCATTTGATATTTGAGTGGTGTTTTGCAATTTGTAAGAAATGTTGTCACCAACATCTAGATTAAACATAAACTTTACTCATACATACAATACTGTGAAAACTCCCCAGGCCACATTTAGCTTTGTTTCCACAGATTTTGATTGGGCATACATATTTATTTCTCAAGTCTTTTAATTAAGATACAACATGAAAATACAGGAAATATATGCACGGTATAAATATCTGTGCACTTAATGGCTTCTTTAGGCAAATGCCAGTATTTCATATGACCTCCATTTTTTATTAATACATTATGAATGCTCTTGGATAGATTGTGTTAATGTTTTCTTTTCTTTTTATGTCCAGATGATCCCATACAGCATCTGTAATATTATTTGTTTTCTGAAATAATTTTTTTAATACTGTTTATGTATTTCCTGTTTATTCTGATTGTGCTTGAAAAAGAGACTGAGAAATTAATGTGTATGGCCTTTAACCACACACAGTGGTGGGTAATCCCAGCTCCAAAGAGTAAAAGTCCTGCCATGTATTGGTTCTACCTGTTCACTGAACACAGGTGATTCCACTAATTATCCATCTACCTGGATGAG
>JAPQRP010000016.1:22104702-22116637 GCA_037367295.1 Apogon hyalosoma | reverse complement strand
GGTGATTCCACTAATTATCCATCTACCTGGATGAGGAGTTGTGCTCATCAAAATGGGCTGGTTCAGTGAGTGGTTGGCACAAATACATGGAAGGACTTTTACTCTTTGGAGCTGGGATTACCCACCTCTGACCATAAACCTAATGTTACACTTGACTGAACAGTACAGAACTGTCAGCTCTTAGTGTTTCAAGAAGTGTATGTTTATATATGGCCACATGGTGGCTCCCTCTGCCATAAAGTCAATTTGTACACTAAACCTAATTGACATTTTAATTAGAATCTGATATCTTGTTGACCAACAAATAAGCCATACAGGCATAAATGCACAGGTTGTGTTTACACAGTGTGCATTTAAAACTTTAACATGGAAGAGCAAACAAGATTCGTACTCACCCCTTCAGTCAGTTTAGACACACTCTGCTTGATGTCAGACTGCTCCCGTGTCCCTGCACACAGAACGAAACATAATTATCTCACACAAACCTCCTTCCTCTAACAGCGTAAGTGCTACAGTACGTGTGAGTGTGTTGTACCTGGGTATGGTGATGGCGAGGCTGCAGGTGACAGACTGGGGCTGAACTCGAACCTCTGTGATGAGGTGGAATTGCTCTCGGTTTCTATGCCGTCCACAAATCTATGCAGAACAAGGTGTGAAAAGTGAGAGGAAGAGCATGAGGGAGGAATGCAAATGGGAACAAACAGAAAAAAAAGAAACCACAAGTGGCAATATGCATCTTAGTGGGACATTCTTTTCAACATAAAAATCACTAATTGGCTTTTTTTCCCCTCATGCACCACTGCATAGTTGAGAGGGTGTTATTAATCAGTGTTAGCACATGGTTACATTTACTTTCCATGCACATACAGCTTCCTGCAGTGAGGAAACCTATACATCCACCAACACTATAATCTGCTGGTTGCCATAGCAGCCAGAAACCTATGTTGCAGCTGCATCTCTGTCCGTGTGGTCGTGCTTTCTACTGACTTCTCAAATCATTATATTTACTGGTGATACTTGGCACCTGCTTGCTTTTGTGCATATTTGGTACCTGGGGCTCAGTTCAGGTGGTGCACTGTTGAAGCTGACCACTGGTATCTGTAAGCTGTTGGGACGTGAATGCTCAGACGGGGGGCGAAATGGCCGAGGCGGCAGGAGAGGGGAGCGCAGAGGCGAGCTGAGCCCCCTGCTGAGACGCAGTGGGGAGCGAGGGGCACGGGAAACTGAATTCTGCTCCTCATCCCCTTCCTCATCCTCCTGGATTGAGGGCAGCTTCTTCACCAAACCCCCGTTACTTTCCCAGTCCACCTTTGAAGACAAAAAAAACCCCAAAACAATGGATTTTAATTAAACAGTCAGGGTGAAATTTGACCATATAGTTCTTTAATGCCAATAGGGTATATGATGACCTGTTGAGTTCACAAACTATTTTTAAGCTCAGCTGCATCAGACTCACTCTTGGTAAATAAAGTGTAGTGACATAATTATACCAGTGGGTGGCACACAAACACAACTTGTACTAGTGAGCATTAAATATTTATCCACAAAAGAATTCATTTTGAACACTTTCTCTCCAAATGTAGTGCATCAAAATTAACATAAAGGTAGTTTTCTTCTCTAAAAATACATATCCTAATGGAACATTGAGCCTAAATCAGCAAAGGAGTGTATTTAATAAAGATTTGCGAGGTTTTAGTTTTCCTGCTGAGTTCATTTGTCGACTAGACTTCATTGTCCTTGTATCAGTGGTTTATGACACTTATTATGTGACTTACATATTGTACACTTTAGTCTTTTTAATGTCTTTAGTACTGCTTTTAGATATACGTGCAATTCTGTTGTATCTTTGCGTCTTATATTTCTTTTTTGTTGTAAATTTATTTCAGAACTGTGTTATTTCTTTTGATTTAGTTTCTGTTACATGGTGAATTGCCACATAGCCATAAATAAACAGTGTAAACATAGGGTTCAAGAAAGACAAAACAGACACCACACAGATGAACAGTACAAAGAGCAAAATGCACCTGACTCGTATCACACAGTGGTGCTACAGTTAAACTTCATTGCTATTGTTCAGGCTGTACAGCTGTGACGGTAACCATAAATGAAATTGTATTAAATCTGTTTAAAAATGCAAGACAAAAATGAATAAAAAGAACTGTGACTCAGTAAGAGGGGCAGAATCACAGTTATTTTGTTCTGAGTGAATGTTGCTTTGTGTTTTTCATTGGCAGTGCAAAAGAAGCCTGTCATGCTACATTTAATACAGAATGCTGCGTTTGACTTTTTGTCATCATGTTCTCCCAAGGAGACACACATACACCCACACACACACAGCCAGCAGTCATCCATGTCCCTCTTCCCCATCAGCTATGTCCCGGCTTATGAATTGAATAATTTAGGCTTTCTTCAGTGTTGGTGTTGCCTTTCTGAAATGACTAGTTAAACACACAACAAAAGGAAATGCACAATTAAAAAGTTTAAACTCATGCCAATGTGTCAGAGATGTTACTAGAAAACACTAGCACGAACTTCTGAGTAGAAAAAAAAGCATGCAATTTACCACATCAGATGTGGGTGCGACTTAAAGTTCAGTTAACTGTCAGCAAAGCGATGATTTAAGTCGTCTAGGCTTTGAGGGTAGACATTTTTTGACTGGGGAAATTTTGACTCCTGACCTCAATATTTATAAAATGGTTTCTATTTATATTTCAAGCAGCACCATTTATTTCTTCCATTTTCACAGAAGTGCTGAATGAAACCGTATTATAGCCAAGATGCACACGCAGGTGGCTAAAACACAATACTGAGCCTCACTTGACTCATTACATCCACACAACAACATTCAACCTTCTCCTATTCTGGCTTCAAAATAATCACATCACTTATATGCAAACATGTACTGGTGCAGTGAATATTGACTGTTTTTCATATCTCATCATGCAGACAAGCCAACGCCCCTATGCTTCCCCTTTCCCCCCTTGCTCTCCCCCATCACTCTTCCTCCTAACCCTTTAATTAAGTCTCTCTTTGCCCTTCATCCCTCCTGCCTGCTCAGCATTCCCTCTTTTCCCCTCCTCCGCCCCCGCTTTCCCCCTCTCGACTAACCCCCTTTTTCCCCCTCTCATGCCACTGTAATTTATTTTTAGCTCCCTTGTTCTAATCTTAGCTTGCAGCTCCAGAGGAAACCGAGGAGCTCTCAGTGATGCGGGGGTGTGATAAGTGTGCACTCGCCGCGTGTCTGTGTGCGCTCGTCTGTGTGTGAGCGTGTGGGTGTATGCAGAATTCTGAGTGCAGGCACGCATGTACATGGATGTACGTTCAGTGTGTGCGCTTGCAAGGGCGAGAACCAACTAAGTGGTTGTTTTCTTGCCGTTTGGTGCCTCAGTTTGCCGCTGCATGTGGCTGTATTTGCACACTTTGTAGAGTATGTGTAGGTGCATGCGATCTGCTCTCTCTGTCATGTTTCTGGTGTGAAGATTGACTCACAGAAGAACGTGGGGTACAAAACGTGCTTTCACATCATTCTTTCTATAACAGAGCTCATTGCACCCACTCAGCTGGATACATTTTTTGCTCAAGACTGTGGGGTCATGACAATCTGTCTGCAGTCTGTGAATCAACAAGGACAGATAGTTCAATTGTATCTGTCTATAACAATGTATTATTTTCCTTGTTATCTTTTTATAACCTCTTCTGTCTTCTCTGTTGAATACATCACATCTTTTTTTAACCTTCATTTCTCTGTATCATCATTTTTTAGTTTACATTTTATATTATTTCTACTGTTCTGAGCATATATCATCATGTTCACAGAATGCGTCTTGAAGCACTTGTTGACTGTAAAACTAAAAGTAGGTTCTATTTTCCCTTTTCCAGCACTGTAGCCTTAATTGCATATGCAAATACACTCTCCTGACATGCTGGTACCAACAGGGTTTTGCATACATAACCAGGATGGACATCTGCAAACCAGACCCATGATATTGGCAGCAGTTTGTGCATTTGGAATTGTGCATCCTCTAGATAACACTACAGACACACACTGATACGTGCACACATTTGTACACCACTCACATTCTGCAGTAAATGTGCTGTGCCCTAGAGAAACAAACAGCACTGCAGTGGAAAAGGAGGGATTGTGGAAGAGTAGAACAGAAAATAAGATAGCCCAAGTTCCCCCTCCCTTTTGTCTCCTCTCCTCCCCCTCTCTTTTCTCCTCGGCTGGCTGGGTTATTTATATCGAGCAGGATCCAATCTTAGCAGTAGCTGCGGGGGGGACAGCCAGTCAGGGAGAGCCCGTGCTTTCCCCCTGCTCTATTTTTAGAAACAGGACAGCTTCAAACAGCAGCACTAAGCTATTCTTGTCCTGATGTTTTGCTCCCTCTGCTGCTGCACCGCACCGACTGAAGGACTGAAGGCACAGGCTGCAAATATGTGTACATTTGAAGGCAGTAGTTCTAAAAAAAAAAAAAGGACTCTGTGATTAGGATTATTAAATTGTGGAATTTGAACAGATCTGTATTAGTATTTTAGAGGGCTATTGGAGAAGTCAAGCACAGCTTTCACAAAAGGCTTTGATTACAGTCTAAAAGTCTTTCTTGCTTAGGAATTTTCTAAACTGAATGAAAAGGCTTTGAAATTTCAAAGTGCTTGAATTCTTCAAATGTTAAAAGAAGGTTCTTCAGTAGGTTTTATACATCACCATTAGCAAAGTATACACTGGACCTGGCCTGGATCTCACTGTTTCTTTTTGCAGAAATACGTAAGCAACACACTATTCAATTGCTCATAAAACAAGAGATCAACATGTTGACAAGGAATGCAGAATATTGTGTTGCTTTTCCATCTTATGCCATAGATTTTTATTCATGGACTTGGTTAGCAATATGTTTAACCTATAGGAGCGCAATGAGCTGATCAAATGGATTGTAGTTTGCATTACTTACTTATGTCCTCAGTTGAATGTTGTCATATTACCAGCCTGAAGGAATATCACTAATTAATTTGAATTGAGTCACAGACGCTTTAATAAAGATGAGGGTTAAAGCGGATCATCTCTTCAGTTGGAGCAGACATGCAGCCAAATCAGACTGGAAGTGAAAAGTCATTATTAATTTAGCCAGATGATGCTTTTCATTCAACATTCAAATTTCAGAATAGTGATATGAAAAGTAACTGATTTATAGACCTCAGATTGTGTTCCTATCTTGCATAAATGTCAAATTTACTGTCATCCAGTGATATTAATTCTGATTAATATCAATTTAATATTAATATCAATCAAAGGTTTACCAGTGTAGTGTGCCAGAGGGTGTTTGTGCACAACCATTCTAAACCACCTTTGTTCCCAACACTTCTTAAGCATCAGAGAAAACCACAAAACCACACAACCATTATTCTGTCTGAGACCTCAGAACTCATCCTAATCCTGTGCACATTACATAGGTTTGCATACAGTATTGTGCAAAAGTCTTAAACCACCTTCAGATTTGTTATTTTTGCAGGGTTGTAATAATCAATCAATCAATCTTATTTATATAGCACTTTTCATATAGTAAAATGTAGCACAAAGTGCTTAACATATAAAATCAGTGTACCCCACCACCAACACCAACCACCACCGCACAATCATATATGTGTGGACACACGCACGCACGCACACGCACACGCACACACGCACACACGCACACACACACACACACACACACACACACACACACACGCACACACACACACACAGAAATAACTAAATGAAATAAAAAGAAACAGGCTGGGCACAGGGGGACCATAAACCAAAGAGAGAGACAGGAGGCGCTGTTACAGGGAGCCACTCGCCCCAGAGGGGCAGCCATAGCCCCCAGCAGCATAATAATAATAATAATAATAATAATAAGCCAGATTTCTTCAGGCAAGGCTCAATCTTCTTTAGATATGAACCTGATCACTGGGATAGACAGAAGACCAGAGAATTTCAGACTATGCCCTGGTTAATATGGGGTCAAAAAGTCTAATGTACAATCTGGAGCCAGGCAATGAAGAGCTTTAAAAACAATCAATAACATATTAAATCAATCCTAAAACAGATGGAGAGCCAGTATAATAAAGCTTAGATATTATAATGTGTTCATTTTGCAAACATTTCAAAGATTTTTGCATAAGGCTATTGCAATAATCAAGACACGAGGAGAAAATAGCATGTATGAATTTTTCTGCCACCCCTAAAGTTTAAAATAGAGCTTATCTTAGCGATATTTGCGAGGTGGTAACACATGATTGGATGTGCTTAGTAATGTGTTGTTCAAAGCTTAAATTACCATCAATACAACACCAAGATTTATTGCAACAGACTTAAATTTAATAGCTCCGAAGCAGTTGGCAGCATTTGCTTGGAGCTGTTCCGGAGTCTAATAACAAGAATTTCTGTTGTAGAATATGATTTGATATCCAGTTTTTGATGTCACTCAAAAAATTCTGTAGAAAACTCAGCATTGTAAGGTCTGACAACTTCACAGGGTGGTACAACGGCATGTCATCAGCATAACAATGAAAACAAGAATGTAATGAGCATGCATCGATACGACAAGAAAATGCAAGAAAAGTGTGCACAGTACTGGAACAGAAATAAATCTGAAATAAATGGCTCTACAGGTAAAAAATTTGTGAAATCTCCATCACACAATGTTACACACAATGTTACGTACAATATCCCAGAATACACCTGGGCTGTCTTTTATTCTTTTTTTGTGCTAATAACCTGATGACATGGCTAATAGTATTTTTGCTCTTAAATGTATTTTTGTTTTTAATGCTGTTTGTTTCCTGTATATTCCAATTGGACCTACAGTATATTAATACACACAAATGCATACTGTATGTTCATTATAACCTGGCTAAAATAATAAATCTAATGGTGTTTTGCACCGTATTGTAATTTCTAAGATTATGACTAACAATCATCTTTTCAAATGTCCTGACAGAATCTCAAAAAATCCAACATAATCACTTGCAACTTGAGAGAACAACTGCTCTCAGAGTACTACTCGAACAGCGCTTGCACTCACATCAGCCCCGTGGCCTTCCCGCAGATTGTACGTGAGGTCGTGTTGTATCTCGCTGATGAACTTCTGGGCGTACTCGGGGTAAAGTCGAAGGACCTCACGGAGCCCCTTAAGGCTGATGTACTGCAGGTCACAGTATGTCAGGGCCTTCACGTTGGCGTTGGTCTTTATCACCTGTTCCTTTGTGAGAGAGTCTGAGCCGATCAGATCTCCTTTACCTACGACACGCAAACATACAGAGAGCCACATCAAGAACTTTTCATCGCAATACCTTTTTGGGATATTTTTTTTTCAAAAGCTGTCTATTCACCTGAGAAAAAAAGGGAAGAAGGTAAAATCAATAACAAACACACAGACTGTCTGAGCTGCAGATCATCTCGGATAGAAGATCAGGGGAGTGGCCCTTCAAAGCAATTCCAAATATTCAGGGGGATTTTTTCAATTGTTTGGTTTATTGTACTGGTAAATTCAATAATCCACCTTAAAAAAAAAAAAAAGGTCTTAAAAATTTTTAGATACACTACCTGGACAAGGCTGCATTGAACACAAAGAGCTCTTCAAATTTCTTCTGGAATACTGCAAACCACCATACACATTTTATGCGTACTATAGTGTGTTGCAAGTGGCTAAGAAAAATCATAACCACTTGTAATTATTATTATTATTATTTTTAAACCATAAAGACCCAAACAGCCACTGGCAAACAAAACAATCTACTGATGTGAAGTGTTTAATACCTGTTGATCCACTAATCCTATCAATCCATGTAAATAATTGGTGTAAAATGCAGTTTATCATCTTTTCATGGTCATCAGATATGACCCATTTGGATGCTCAGAGGCTCTATAGTGAACGTGGAAACGCCGTCATCTTCTACAACATTGGTTCATCAGTAAAACCCATGGAATTTGATAAATGACAATAGATGGAGACACTTGTTTTGTGCTCAGTCATTGACATCTTTGTTGAAAAAGTCACTTTTTCATTAGTTTTCTCTGTTTTTAATATAATAACCCTCAACTTCAATCTGAGTTTTTATGAACATATCCATCATATCTATGATCAGTGAATTAAATACTGGAAAATACTTGATTTTCACTGAAAATATGCATAATACAGAGGATAATATTGAATATATAGTTATAAATCACTTTGGAAAGGTTAAATAGAGAAAAAGATTAAGTTAGGGACTGCCACAAAAGTAGCACTGGGTCTTTATGTTAATACTGGGTTAATATTGAGACTCCCTGGAGTGTCTACTGAAGCATTTTCAGTCAAAATTCTGAACACCATTACTGTGTCTTTAAAAGTACATGGGTTTGAATGATTTGTTTTTAAAGATATGTGACAAGGTGAGAATTTTTCAATATAGTGCAAAGAGGCTGTCTAACAATATTTCACAGTACATCTAAGCCATTGGCAGAAATTTCAGAAAATGTTGCACAGGTTACCATCTATCATACCATCTTATTAAAAAGTGTAACAACACAGTATATCCATGCTGTATTTTCATACAGGCTATTAACTGATAGTACTGCATTGTGCGTACTGGAAAAAGGAAATGTATTACAGTCTTTAAGGAGCAACATTAATTTGTGGATATTGAAACTAGTAGAGCTCCCTGCAGTATTAGGAAAAAGGGAGATAAAGTCAAACAAAGACTGCTTTGGAGCTGCACACAAGAGACAGGGTGAGAAGCAGAGGGCTGGAGAGAAAGGAGCAAAGAGGGAATATACAAAGAATAGAGGGAGGGAAGCAGGACGAGGTAGGACAGAGGCGAGCAGGGAGCTAAAATGGGTGATGAGTGTGGAGGAGGTTTGAAAAGAGGAAGGGTGAGATAACAGCAGAATAGGGGAAAGAGAGGTGAGGGAATGAGAAGAATTGGAAAAGGAAATAGTGTGGGGGTGGCTGCAGACTGGCATGAGTTGACTAAGGAGAGAGGGATAGGTGAGAAGGAAGAGGAGAGGTAGTGTGAACATGTGATCAGTGATCACCTTCCGAGCCTGCTGTCTCTGCACTGCACATCCAACAATATTCAAAAAATCCCATGTCGCCATCCCTTTCACCCCCATCTGTTCTTGTACTTAATTTGGCATGAGGGGCTCTTTGCATGCTCCGTCTGTCTCTCTATCTTTTCACATTACTGGCATTTCCGTTCTGCGCTTCTTGTCTTTTTTCCACCCCCAACTGTTCGGCTCAAGTCATCTTTGTCACAGAGATGATGGGTGGCAACGGAGCCAAGAGCCACAGCAGCGTCAGAGAAAGCTTTTTCTAATAGTCAGGGCAAAATGTTGAAGTGAGCAGGAGATGAACAATTGAAAGTGACATTTAAGAGTGTGTATTTGTCTGGTGTCTTCAGCGTGTCTGTATCAGTGTGTCTGGATTTAGATGGAAAAGACAAGGGCAGGAAAAAAAAAGCTCATAAAAGACGCTCAGTTGATCAGATTTTAGTATGCAGTGACAATCCTGTCTCCTGTCTTTATTCATGGCTTGTTCTGTTTAAATGTGGAATTGCAGCTGATATTTCATACAACATATGTCATATTCTTATTTAAAAAAAAAAAAAAAAATCTTAGTGTGACACCAGAGGTATATATGAAGATTGAACTATGGGGGACTTAAAATTAAAATGTCACATCTTAGTTTTACACTTTACGGTGCAGCCGTGCTTACAAATCAGCTTGTGCCACTGGATTTTATGATAAAACAAAAAGGCAGTTTTATTTAAAATGAATATTTAACATCTTGATAAATATATATATTATATATGTCAAATATAGGTTCTCCTACATGACAGGTATGAGATGTGATGGTAAAAATAAAGATGATGATATAAAATTTAACAGATGACGTAACTGTTATATCAGCAGTCAACGATTAATTGTCTGGGGAAACAGTCTTCGTGTTAATGGGACCGACATGTGCCTGCATGTTTAATGTATGGAACCAAATGTTCCAATGGGTATACAGCTAACACACATGGAATCAATCATTTTAATTTTCAGTTGAGGAGCAACAGGCAGGAGGAATTTTCATTATGACAACATTTTACAGAATTTCATGTTTCATATTATTTTCAAACAGCTTCATTGTATCTCAATTTATTTATTTCTTTTTTAGAGTTGAGTAACTTCTGTAAGTTTGTTTAACTTATATTTTACTGGTGCAGAGAGAATGTGATTGTGTGGAGGTTATGGGGAGGTTTGTAATTTGCCTCAGAACTGGACTTAAGAGGCAATGTATAATAATTCAGAACTGTGAGCTTAGTGTAACTTCTTCTCAT
Organism: Apogon hyalosoma; assembly: GCA_037367295.1. Taxonomy (NCBI): domain Eukaryota; kingdom Metazoa; phylum Chordata; class Actinopteri; order Kurtiformes; family Apogonidae; genus Apogon; species Apogon hyalosoma. The sequence goes on along the minus strand of JAPQRP010000016.1, from coordinate 22,106,293 downwards.
ACCAGCTTCAGTTATAAATGACTTCAACTTTACTCATTTTCTTACTTCTTGTGTAAACAGTGCACTTCATTTGCATATGTAATATAGAGTTGACACTGACAAATACCTGCCTCTTACGAACTAACTTTGACCCTGTAAAACCTGAACCATTAAATCATTGACAGAAAATTACAGTTCTTTGAAAGTGAAGCCTTTATTGATCCTTCTGAACAACCAAAAAAAAAGTTTTTTCAAATATCAATTTCCATGTATGATTTTCAATTTTGTGTCACATTTGCTACATCGGGTCTCAATGCTCAAATATTATTATTTTTGAAGAAACATAACATAATGCAAACATGTCTAACAAATTGGTAATTCCTTTTCAAAATTGTCAAAGTTCTGCCTCCTTCCTCAGTAATGACAATCATATAGTGTCACTGGAAAGGCCTCTGGTGAATGAATTCCTCCTCCCTGGTGGATTATCCATGTATTGCATGTATCTAATTGTATACATCAGGTTTTTCAAGAAAAAAAAAAAATCACACTAATCATGTAGAGGGCTTCAAAACTCATATATGATATGTTTGGCGTTATAGGGTTAATGCAGAATTTCCATGACAGATACAGTACAACTTGTACCTCTAGTCAATTTTAACCCTTAAACACCAAAAACAATTTTTGTGGTGATTTTTAACTGAATTTTTCCCTAACATTTCACCATTCCTGAGTGATTTGTTTCCATTTATGAAAATATTCTTTGTGTTTTGCATTTGTTAGTATTTAACTTACTGACACTCTTGATGTACATAAAAGCAAAGCAAAACTTAGAAAATTCAAAGGTTATTTTATCAAAACAGAGAAAACTGACATTTGTCAAATTATGTGGGTTTTAAAGGGGAATCAGTGTTCAAGAAAATAACAGTGTTTCCATGTTCACTATAAAGCCTCCAAACTGCCAAATAAGACACATGTGATGTCACTGAAAAGAGGAGAAATGGCATTTTACTTGAATGATTTAACTGTATTGATAAGATTAGTGGTTCAAAAGTTATTAAACATGCTAAATCAGAACATGCTTTTGGTCCCTGGTTGCTGTTTGGGTTTGATAAAATAGAATAAACTAGGCTAATAGTGACATTGCTGCCAATTTGTGTGTGATTGGCTATATGAGTCTGCATTTCTGTTTGTAAACAGTGTGGTGTGCGACTATATATGGGAGAATGTCTCTCAAACCATGACTCAAATTAAGCACATGGTTGATATGGTTTTTGTTTATCTGTTTATGTTGGAGGACTGAGTCAGACTGGACATCAATTTGAGATGAATGTAAGTAGCAACAGAGACAGTGTATAATTCCTGGATGAATTGTGTGGGCACAGTAAAGCCCATGATCAGTTGTTGTATGTGAAGAGCTCCATGGGCTCTGCAGGGTTCTACTCAATCCACACTTCAGCATTAATAATCAAGGTACTTTAATAATGCAAAATCTATTCATTATTAATACCAGCACAGCACTGCATTCCATCTATTGATGTGTGTGTGTGTGTGTGTGTGTGTGTGTGTGTGTGTGTGTGTGTGTGAGTGTGTGTGTATGTGTGTGTGTGTGTGT
>JAPQRP010000016.1:22077563-22100069 GCA_037367295.1 Apogon hyalosoma | reverse complement strand
ACCTGAAATTTCTAGTAATTTATAATAAAAAAAAAAAAAAAAAAAGAAAAAACAACCAACTTACAAATAAAATATATATGGTGAATTGAGAGAGACAATCCCAATCTATAAAAGACATGACAAACTGTGAAGCTGAACCTGAAGCACTGTAGTACTGTTTATCTGTCCAATGTTCAAGCTGAAGCACTGTGGTACTGTTTATCTGTCATCTGTCATTATCTGTGTGCATGAAATGTCCCATATAATATAAACTGAAATGTCTTCCCTACTCATACTCGCACGTTACACTGGCAAAGCAGTCAGCTCTTTTTCATTTAGGAGCACCTTTAAAAGACTCAAATACATAATTGTGGATGCTTAAAGAATATTGAGGATTCACACAAGTATCCTTGATATATCCCTGAAGGAAGGACTCAGCCCTTGACCAGATCCTGACCCTGGACATTGGAATAGTCCTTTGGCAGAATTTGATGATATAGAATTATGTACAGAAAGACTTGAAGGTTCTCTGCTACACCTCAAGTGGACATTTGTGCCAAATTGTGAAAAAAAAAGAGATATATCACATTCACAAGAATTGGAGAGGACACTTGAAAACATCACTGGTGTGGACACAGAGAGACATCAAACTATGGAAAGTGGATCTGTGATTTCATATGTCTATGCGTTGCCTTCTGTACATGTATTACAAATATTGCGGAGTAGAGATTTAGTATCTTATATTGAAGTAGAGAATACCTGTACAACTATACTGAACCCCAGATTTAACTCCTCTGCTGGTGTTTGTAGCAGCTGTAACATAAGGCTACAAAAACCCATTTTTCTGTTATTTTGTTGGTGTATATACTGTGTTATATGTGAAGTCTGATGGCACCACTTCTTACATTTCCCCTCATAGTGGATGGAGGGATTACTTGGATGAGTTACAGGCTGTGGACTGTGGGAAGCCATGACTGTGGGAGCGTCAGGCATGGTGATAATTCTTACGGCAGCAGCGCACGCTAATCAGGCTTTTATCAGCTCCTCAGCACTGTCTGTCCTGTTGTTTCACTGACAGACCTACATATCTGTCCTTCTCTGGTTGTTTTTCTTCATCAACTCATGAGCATAATTTCCACTCAAATTCAGATCAAGTGACTCTGGAGGTCTGATTAGATGAAACCAAAGCCAGCACTGAGATTATTATTACTGTGTAATCACTGATCTAAGAGGTGAGTCTTTTCTCTTGCTTTCTGTCTTGTAACACCTCAAGTCCATACTTCATTAACAGCATTTTATATGAAACACACACACACACTGGCCTGGTTTATCAGACAGTTTTTCAGATTAGCGCTTTTCACCTTCATTAACGATGCAACGTAGTGTCCCACAGATCACGATCACTTCACATCATCTCATTAAGACTCGGTTTGACGGCTAATTGTCTGTCAGAGCCAAGGGGGTTTGGGGTAGTTTTCTTCTAATTTTGTATCATGGCTTTACACATAATTTCCTTCAAAAAATTGGCCACCCTTGTTGCAAGTTGGTGTAATTAGGTAACCAGCATAATTTTGCAAGATGTTAGTGCAAAAAGCAAAAATATCCCTTTCGGAGAGCTTCGTATTTTCGGGGAAAGTTATGCCATTAACATTTTTCTACATTGAAAAAATGCAAATTATGTTAAAAAATTAAAATATACAGTTTTTTTTTTTTTTTTTAGATTTTTACTCAAACTCTACAGGATTTATTCATCTCTACATGGACGACAGATATTAAATATGCCATTAACATTTTTCTACATTAATGTGAAATAACTAAAAAGAGAAAACTTATGTTAGAGCACATGGGTGGCTGCGGCTCAGTTGGTAGAGCAGGTTGTCTAATGACCAAAGAGTTGGCGGTTTGAGTCCTGGCTCCAACTATGTGTCCTTGGGCAAGACACTGAACCCTAAATTGCTCCCGGTAGGGTCTGGCAGCGCCTTGCATGGCAGCAGTATACTGGTGTATGAGTGTGTGAATGGGTGAATGTGAGGAATTGTAAAGCGCTTTGGGCACCACGAAGGTCCATTTAAGTCCATTTACCATGTTAAAAAATAACACTTTTTTTTTTTTTTTTTTAGATTTTTACTCAAACTCTACAGGATTTGTTTATCTCTGCATGGAAAATAGATATTAAATTGTGCTAAAGTTAAATAAAATATAGAATAGAATATGTGGAGGTTAATGGCTACTAAAATACCGGTGAGACACAATATATGAAGTGTGAGTAACTGTGATTGTGTAGAAAGCTACGAACAAGTAATTCTGTAACTTATAAGTTCAGCTTTAGTTTGTTCGAAGAAAATGTACAATAATCATGTGTAGTGCTTGAGGGTACACACATTTTGGGTCAATGTTGAATACATTGTAGTTTTATGCATTCTTTACACTTCTTGGAGCCAAAGCTAGCACACAATATCTTAATATTACATATGGTTATATTTTATGTTAACCTTCCTGAAATATTCACTGGGTTTAAACTATTGACACAGGATTATGGCTTCTTATGTTTTCTATCAAATGATGTTTTATGTTATGTATTTTCAGTGTCAGCTTGTTGGCATGTGTGTTAAAATCCCCGTATATGTTGTGTTTGCCTGTAATTACAATAAAAAACAAAAACTAAATATAACAGTTATATAAAATCACTATTAGAACTACTTTCCTTATTGATTTTCCCTTTCACGGTGAACTGCATATTATTAAAGTCGGTGTGACCTACCTAATATGGCCAGCACAGTGTTGTCTTTAAGGACCTCCATGGATCCTGAGCAGACGAAGTAGATAGCCTGCAGGGCGTCTCCCTGCCGGATGAGGAACTCGCCAGGAGCACAGAAGGAGGTCTTGATGATGAGGGAGAGGGAGCGCAGACAACCCCTACTGGCAGACTCAAACAGAGGCAGTTGAAGCAGCTCCTTGTTCAGATGCATGGCGATGTCGGCCCGCAGTTCATCCGGGAAGTCCTTTAGCAGCTGTTAAAGAGAGAGCAGGTTTACACATGGCTTACAAGTTCATTTTAAATGCAGATGTGCACATGAGCCTGCATATTCATGTAGACAACAGCAAATGTTCTGACCAGCAAAAGATGGATGCATTTCAAAGACAAAATTTCATGTAAACTAAATCCAAAAAATTATGAATTTGTTGTCTTTTTACTCTCATATTGAGTATTAGGGGAAACAAAAATCAAATAGAATAAATAAATAAAAAACATAATTCCTCACTTAACCAGAGCATAGAATCAATCTCCTGGACTACTACTATAATCTCCACTTACGATGTTTTATTTTTTGAAGGGGTAAGATTTTTATTTGGAGAATGGGTTTATGGTTAATAAATAAGTATACCCCCCGGCTGGGGTCTAATCTGGTTTAGGCTGCATTAACCCCGGGTATTTTCCGATCGGGGTATACTTTGACCTGAGACACCTGGATCTGGGAGAAACAGTGTTTTGATCTTGTGCACGTTATGTGTATATGATCGAATAGACAATATAGGAGATATGTCACCTTTGACCTCTGTCTGTATAAAGACTAAAACACAACCACATTCAAACTTTTGAAATAAATAAGACCTGTTCCTATGTTCTCACCTCACTAACGTCAATTCCATTGTTGACCGACCACGTTGTCTGGAAACACTCTAACATTCGCTGCTCCAAAGCCTTGGGTAGTCGATGAACCCTGATGAAGTCCTTCAGGTCCTTGGTGCGGGTGTGGTACAGTGAGCGCCGTGAGTACATTCTCTGGATGATGGCCGTCACATTACCAAACACCGCTGCGTGCATCAATGCTGGGAGACAGACAATGGCTTGCTTTACTCTAATGAATGTGTATTCAGAACAAAGCAGATTTAATTACAGAGTTGCTATAGTGTTTTGTTATCTAGAGGCCCTCAGGAAAATTTCACAATACCTCTGCACAACAGGAAGCTCTATTAGAAGTCTTTATAAGCCACAACAACTTAAAAACCACTGGTTTTAAAATGCTTTAGCTGCTCTCAAACCACTGTAAGGCACTGCTTCAAGCAGATTAATGCTTCATAAAATGACAGTAAATCACTGAAATAAAACCAATAAAAATCTTCAAAGCAATTAGAAGAATAACTGAGCAGCCTAGGTGTGGGTGTGGTATTAAGATATTCCACTCAGTTTTCCTTTTACAGTTTTGGTCTCAGTGGAGACACAGCTAACCAGCAAAACTTAAACTCATCTGGAAGTCAAAACAGTAAAACCTAAGAACAAAGATTAGTATCTACAACATCAATATTAAGAATGTCTTACTATATGGCTCAGAGTGCTGGTGAGTGTTTAAAGGAGATGTGGATAAGGTTGAAGTTTTCCACAAATGATGTCTGAGGAAGATCTGTGGAAAATTCTTGCCTAAACAAGACAAAACATCCAATGTGGAGCTCTATGAGCAGACAGGCTGCAGCAGCAGAGAGACATTAAGATCAAGAAGCAGCGTTTGTGATGGTTCGACCACTTTCAGAATGGATCAGCATCATGTCTGTAAAGTTGCACTATGACGGATGCCAACCGGCAAAGAAAATGAGGGTAAAATCAATCTGGTGCAGGACAGTCATGGCTGAACTAACAGAGATCAATCTGACATGAGGCGAGGCACAGAAAGGAAGAACACTGTTTAAGGCTTTATTCTCCAAAGGGTGGGACGAAAAGATGACGACTAGGATTAAATACCTTATAGTTCCACACACACTGGTGTAACTCTTGTGTAAATGTAATTCTTGCTCAAGTATCAAAGCTGCTGAAACAGCATTCATGCCACAGTACACCTACACAATCCACTGAGACCCTGACTAATGACACTATTTTGGGATGGCTGTTCATGCAGGCAGGGTGATGCAATGTCTAATATCTTTTAGTTTTGGAGGATCCAGCGCCTCGGGGCAGCTGACCAATCAAAATTCAGAGTGAGAATAAAACTCCAATTCAGATTTAGAAAAGTGCAGTCTCCTTTTCTCTTCCCAGTCTTTTTGTTTTGCTTTGTTTGCTTCTTTGTCTCTGTTTTGATGACGTGTGGGGATTTTACACACTTCATCCTCGGAGCAAAATTATGAAAAATGAAATTAACACCTACTCTGAAGAACTAATTTCATCCAAGGATGAGGCGGGCTATTTTATGCTTTTCTTGTCCTTAAAAAATGCAATTAAAACACAAAAGCTGATCTCAGAGTTTAGTACCCTGAAGAATTTAATAAACCATTTTCTCAAATAGGAGAAAATGTTAAAATTAAAAAAAAAAAAAAGGGAAAATCAGTTTTAATAAAATCTGTATAACTAAAAATACACAAATACTTGTTTTTTACTCTCTGGTAAAATATTGTGACCACATATTTTAGTGACATATTAAAATACCTGAATTAAGAAGTTAACATTAATAAAACATCAAATGAAGAGTTTTATATTCATGTGAGTCTTTCACTCATAAATCATGCAGCTTTGGAAAAAATTATCAGACCAATGATTTTGTGCATAAAGTCAGTATATCAAGCTTTGACAATTGATAACTTTATCTGAAATTTGTCAGAGTATTTAAATAATTACAGTACATTAACCATAACATTTTCGATTATCAAATCTGATAATACATATCACTGATATGTATCATTGATGCATATAACAGCAATCATTTTGTATTAAATATAAAATGCTGAAATGATAAACTTCATACACTATACTCCTGAGACATCTTTATTAATGTGTGAGCATCAGCGTCACATATAAGGTTCAGTCAGAACATGTAACTCATATTTGTAACTCATGATGAGAAGAAAATTTTGATGATGAGAAGACGTTTTCTCCTTTCATTTTTCATGATGAGGAAAAAAGAGAGAAATTCACTACTAAGAAGAATCTGCAAAACAGCAGTTTATTACAGCCTCCAGATGAAACTGGAGTACATCTTTACCAAGATCCATAAAGTAAGCGGCAGAAAATGCAGTGTTCCAAAAATTAATAATATATCTGGAGCTGCATGTCAAAAAAGCCATTTTTCAGAAATAGGAGAGAGCAAAACATTCCGAACTGCGTGTTGTTGGTTCACTGTCAAGGGATAATGAGCTAAGAGAGTGCCTTGGTTGAGAACAGAAGATCATCACACCCTGAGAGAGCGGAAACACTGACATGCATACAAATCTGAAGGACTGAGGTGGAAAGGGAGAAGGGCGATAAGCATCACTAACACGAGTATCCTCACCTCCTATGAGCATGGTGCAGATGGAGAAGATCTTCTCAGAGTCTGTGTTGGCCGACACATTTCCAAACCCCACACTGGTCAGACTGCTCAGAGCAAAGTACAGTGACGTCACATAGCTGCTGCGCATTGACGGACCACCGCCCAGAACCCCACTACCTCCACTCCCGGTGCCCGTCCCCGTCACCGCATCACCCCCCGATATGTTTCCATAGTACTGGCTGGAGTTCCAAGAGGCCTGCCCGCTGACCTCTGACCCCGACATGTTCCACTGGCTGCTATTGGCTGGGAGGCTGCTGACTGTGGTTGGGATCAGTGTTGAGAAGGGAGACAGCAAGTAGGGGGTCCCGAGACGCTTGGCCAGCTCATGGAGCCAACCTAGGACACACAGAGAGAAAAGAAATTGAAGATCCCCTGTATTTTAATATTGCCAGGTGAGTTTATTACCAATGAGAAGCTAAACCTCAATTCCAACCTCTAGAAAAAGACACTTTTTTTTATAGCTACAGTTACTTTATTGGCCACCAGAGCAAAAATTACTTTTTTTTTTTTTTATATCGTGCAAAAACTGAAATGGTTTTGCATTATGTAAATCCCAGCAAATACCAGACAAACTAAGAATGACATAAAATTGTATCTAAAATAAAAAAAGAAAGAAAAAAGGAAAATCAGTAGTAGCCAATTGGTGTGATCTACAAGAGTAAAACTAAAACTACTAATGCGTGCACATCTTAATCTAACTCAAACTTAACTGAAATCAGAAACCACTAAAAGACTAAATAATTATGTGGACTAATGACGATTTGAAGATGCTAAGAACTCTACTAAACAAAGTGTTTACAAAGTCCTTGTAACTTTTCGGCAGCTCATGTTCAATATGCAATAAAAAGTAGAATTGACAATATGGATTTCTCAGCTACCGAACAGTTGAAATGTACATGAACTATCCAAATAAATTAGTACACATTTAATAGGAATACATTTACTGATATAAATTACATGCTTTCCAATTTATATGCTAACAAGTGCACAAGATCTAGGCAGAAGCTGCAGTTATCTTCGATTCTCCTGTTCTGTTTGTCCTGGAGGAGTTCCCAGTGATTCATTTAACAGACTCATTAGGACCTGATTGTTTTTTGCACTAGATGTCTAAGTTCTTTCTATGTTTTAGCATGAGGTCATCTTACATCAGTTGTACTGCATTGGTCTAACTCCAAACATGATGTACTATCTACTGCTAAACAGTCTGAGTCAGACAGGACTGTGATGAATCTAACATATTGTTCACAAAACCTTAGAGGGCATCCCCTGACAGATGCAAACAAGTTTTCCAATCTAGAACTAGAGCTACTGAAAGATAAGTTTCATGTCCAGTTTGTGAAAGAGGATCTCGGTGAAGTTAAATATTCAGCTTCCGATGAGTGAAGAAAGAAATGAGTAGGAAGGGATTGAGAAAGGGAGGATGGAAGGAAACACTGGTGATTTGTCTGTATGGTGCTAGGACCCCGCCCCCATTTAAAATTATTCAAAGAAAAAGTATTAAAAATGAATTAAAGCAAAAGCAAACAAACAAACAAACAAACAAACAAACAAACAAACAAAAAAAAACAGTCTGTTGCTCTGTGATCATGCCAAGTTATTTGATTAACTGTATTTACATAATTTCTGTACGAATACATCATTTTCAGTAAGTGTTTCCTGAAACATTTGATGTGAAGGTAAACTGAAGTTGTACTCTCAGTGGAGGATTCTACACTTTCAACCGTCAGTGCATTGGAATAGTTTGGGTTTTACTGTCCTTGTGTGATCAGATCATTTTTGCTAGCTCACTTTTAGTGAGAGATAAATGCAAAGTGAACATAAAGCATATAATTAACCTGCTCCACATATCACAGGTGGGTCGGTAAGACGTGGACACATTTCATGTTCAACAGTCTCTGTCATATAAGCAGAGTAACTTATATGCATGCATTATACATATTTGAGTAGGTATTTATAAGCACTTTAACATTATGGATAACACAATTTGAGGGATAAAATTTTTAGCTAAAAAATGTCAAATCTATAACACATGGACTTGAAACGGACATCAATTTGTTAAGCTTTATGCAAACCTTCAAAACTTGTGGTTCTCGATAGAAATTGATATCAAGTAGGACAAAACCTTTTAGATATTATGTTTAACTATGCTGAAGATACATTTTGGAGTAAAATATTGAAAAGTCTCAGGCTGCCATAGTAACACGTGTACAGCTCTTTACCATTGTATGCATCACCCAAAATGCATTAAAAGATCATTACTTTCTGAAAGTTGCACTCAAATATCTGAATTATAAGTAACTTGGAAATTTTAAATTGGTATTTTTGTGGTAACATGTGGACAGGGCCTTTTAAGCAACTCAAACTCATAAATATCAATAATATTCACAAAATAATGAAAATCTAATACTTGAAACTTAATCATCTATATAATCAACAGAATTAATACATTTTACATTTTTTTTAGATATAATTATTCCATCAAATTGAAGCTTTATTTTTATGTCTGAGGCATGGCTATGGTGTGAAAAGTACAACTGATAAAATCGGTTGTAACTTTTTTCCTTCAAGTGGTATTTTAAAAAGGATAACAGTTCCTTAAAATAGAGGTCTTTAGCTGAACAATGAGGCCACTTGATAAATGATATGTGCAAATTTACTTTTTCATGTTTGATGCTCACTTTTGCTTGATCAAACCCAGGTACATCTCTGTTTAGTCTCCTTCACCTCTCTGTGACTGTACTTTATTGCAGCGTGAAACAATTTGTATATTTAATCCAAACACATCCACTAAACAAGGTGTCAAATTATAGATATCCTAATGTGAGGCATCACTAGGGGTTGCTGGGTATTACTTAGGAGAACAGAGTTGAAATGATGCCAGTTTTCAATCACACAAAACACTAAAATATTTTCCATATGTAAACACAACATCAACCTTAAACACAAATGACAGCTGTGTATTTTCTTGTGACCTCCCAAATCTTGTGAAGAAGGAAAATATCAAGTGAAAGGATGAGGATAACTTAGAAAAATCAATGATTTTCCAGTGAATTAGTGTAGCAGTGAAACACAGCTCAACAGTTGATAACACAATTATAAATAAAAGACAGTAAAAGAGAGTAATTCAATTTAGACACATCCCTTCATTGATCTCCATTGTCACACTCTACCAGCACTTTGACCTTGAGTACCCGTGTTTACTGTTTTATTGTGTGTGCTGTCAGGTAGTGAAAGCAGCCTGCCACGTATAAATCAACAACTGAGCTGTGAGGAGAGTCACAGACAAGCAGCTAAACAAACAACATCAGAGAATTTAACATCTGAGTAGTTTCCTAATTACTTCGTCATTAACAACTCTTAACCTCTGCCATCCGAACATATGTAGACCTGACAAACATGTTATACTGAATCCGTGAGGATAAAACGTAAAGTACAAACTTTTTTTTGTTTGTTTAACCAGTCATGAGGAAAAGCTGTGGCGTTATTTATTTCATTCTGGTAGTATAGCATTAAAATTAAGCCTGGATCTTTGATGACACACATCAGAGATAAGCGACTTCATTCTCTTCAGTCTGTGATGGAACTTGCAATTAAATGAAGTGCATTCAAGTGAGTGTGCCCCAGTTTACCTCAATCTCATTCTTGAAGAGACCTTTATATTTACTGAGTAGCAGCAAAGTTAGTGCACTACTACTGTTTTCAGGTTCACTACACTATACGCTGTTCTTGATGTGAAAAATTGGAATATCTGTGATATGTTGAGGGAAGAAGTCTTTTATGTTTATGTTTTATGAGTTGAAAGAAGTCGTCCGTAAGCTAAGCAAACTCTAAACTGAAACCCCTCTTGGGTTTGTTTTTGGGGCTCATGAAAAGTTGTTTAAGACTTTTTAGACCTATGTGAGAATGACACAACAAACATATTATTGTTTTATACATCTGCCTTTCTCCAACTTAATGTTTATCTTTTGTGTCTTGAACTGAAAGTTTTGGAACCGCTGTTATAAAGCATGATGCATTTCTGTAGATTAAACTACTTGATTGTATAAAAAGTAGTTAAAATAAGCTCAACCTTAAACATCTACAGCAAAATGTAATTTATACATTGATACAACACTAATATGAATAAAAAAGTGGTGCCAACTACAACAAACCCTGCCCCTCACTCATATTGTAGCTTATTTTGGCATCAATCCAGCTGATGTTATCATGTCTATGCATGTGCTGATGTCAGCATATCAATTGCCTCTATATATGTGCCAAGTTTGAAGTAAATTGAAACAAAATTGCTGCTTTTATAGACATTTGAAACCTCGCCTTTTATAAGTAAAGGGGAGAAAAAAAGATGCAAAAAAATTCATAAAAAAATGTTGTCTTTGACCTACTTTTCCCAAAATGTGTTCACATCTTTTCTAGGTCACTAGCAAACTATAAACCCAGTTTAGTATGAATTCAACTAATAGTTTTGCTGCTACAGACATTTGAAATTTTGCTCATTATAAGCAAATGGGAAAAAAAAGAGAATTTAGAAATTCATTAAAAAAATTGAACTTTGACCTACTGTTCCCAAAATGCAGTGAGATCTATTCTGGGTCAATGGCAATCTATAAGCCCAATTTGGTATGAATTCAACCAATAGTTTGGCTGCTAGAGTATTTACAAACAAACAAAGAAACAAAGTGAACCAAAAACAATATCACTTGCCTCCCCTTCGGGTGGGGGTGGGGGTGGGGGGGAAGAATGTAAAAACATATGACAGTAAATTTGTCCTATCATCTTTGTCTTTCCAGACACACAACCTGCAACCTGTCTATCTGCCTCTGTCCATGGTGCTGATTTCTGATCCACAAACTGAACAAACTCACGACTGAACTGTCCTTGGTGCTGAACTCTTGCATCTAACTGTGGCTGAGGTACAGTCATTTAAGCTTTCATTTAAGCTATCTCATGTTACTTCACATTGTTTGTGAAACTAGACACAATGGTATAAATATGTGTCTTAAAAACTGAAAAGTAAAAAGTAGCTGCTTCTTTACAAAGTGAGGAACAACTTTTCAGGTAGCATACTAAGTAGTAGTTGTCACTTGTGCAAAAGATAGAGGTGTGGCACTTTCTGGCATAAAGGAAATTCTCATACTGACTCTCTATAGCTACAAAAAATATGGTCTGAGTGTTTTGCAGGTGACTCTCATAATGGTACAATCATACAGTATTCGTGAGTGTCATCTTGACAATGCTTGTTGAACATTCAGCTCCTCACTGTAGTTGAATGTAATGTACAAAAAAAAAAAAAATTAAACAGCAGGAGGGTTGTATGGACAGCTAGCTGCACTCTCCTTGAATTATTGATGGCCCTGCTGACAAAAACTGTACCTCGGTGAAGCCAGTACCAGCCAACCGAGGGGCAGAAAGAGCTTCTGAAACACGCTATCAGACTTCTATTGTGTATCAGAGAGGGTGTCACACAAAGGTCGGACAGTACACTGGTCTCACTTGTTCACTTAATTTCTCATCTTGCTGAAGAGAATATTGAAAGACCAGTGACATGAATTGACTGCAGCATTACAGTCTGCCTTTATGGATGATAATAGGTAGGTTCAAAAATCAGTAGTGAGAGAGGGAGGATTGGACACAGCGACAGCAATTGACAGAAAAATGAGCAAGAACACAACAAGAATAAAAGACAGAGAACCAATGCGGGTATTCATGTCATTATGTGTCCTTAAGCCAGGCTCTCAGCTTTGAAAACATATTAATTTGCTGTTCACTATTTGACCTAAAACAACTGTGTGACAGGAGTTGAATACAATAATACTGATATAAAATGTGGTCTCGGGTCTGGCATCAGTGGAAATATAACAGTTCATTCTATTGGAAACCGCCTCGCTCTTTGCATGTGCGCACAAGTTTGTTAGGTTATCTGTAGGGGTTTTATGTCACCCGCAGGATTTGAAAACGTCCACTGAGAGAAACTTGCAGAATATCAGCAAAGCTGAGTCTTATTAAAGGCATCGGTCGTGTTGAAAATTGAGACGTGTGGGGGCACTTTGTCTGCTTAAACGCTTCAATGATTAGATTGTTATAAGCAAAACAAGGTGTGGAAATGTTTTAAACAGCACTAGGCAGCATTTTATATGAAGTTGAATAACAAGGAGCAGCAATAAAATTATTTTAACTACATTGGGGAATGGATGAAATTATTTTCTAAGGACACAGGCTCATAATATTATTATGAAGCCCAATTAACTCTTCTATCCTCTCTAACTTCACTGGGCTGATTTCCTCAATTTTAAATCTGGTTATTTGCAGGATATTCAATGTAAATGCACAGTGACAATTAAATATGTGAGCGAAATACAAAACGGTACTCTAAAAGCTCTCTACCAAGAGAAAACGGGCCATATACTGCTCTATCAAGTACTTTTCCCATTCCACTGATGCTAAATATAGATCTGAGGAGTGCAGTTTACTGTCATTATCTAATGAGAACATTTTACTTTCATGAAAACTTAAGTTACTTTCACTTACATCTGTCTATAAGGGTAGCAGTAGAAGAAACTTTTAGAATCAATTAAGTAAAAAGGGTCATAAGTACAGATCATTACACAGAAACTTTAGTTACTTTAGTTTAAATGCATTTGACAGAAATTATTAATTTCATTCTCCATCACTGTGTGTCTTCCTAACATTAAGAGTGATTTAAAACTACATAGATGGGACAATAACACATAGAGGAAGATGATCTCGTGGTGAATTTGTCACTGCGTATCACATACGACAAAGGCAAGATGAAAGTGATGTAAAAGATGCAACAGCAGAGAAAGACCTAACTGAACAGAAAAAGGCGTCATAATGGTTCAAACTCTGTTGATATGTCAGATGTGTAAATTGAAGCAAAGTTTTAAAGTTTATTTTCAATATAGTCTCTATGTTATGTAGTTATGTGAGGGTAAAATCATTTTATAGCATTCACGGTACATTAATTCCTTAGGATCTACATTCCCTCTTGCTCCCTAAAGTCCTCATCAGCCACTGAAGTAATCAAAACTGCACTTAAAACTCACCTCTTTAAATGAGTTAAATACCAGAGAACTAAATGCTGATCCAAACATATTATCCATACAGTAATATTCATCTGTGCTTTGTTGCTTATTTGGTGTTTTATCTTTGGTAGTTGTTGAGGTATGCTAACCTTGAGTGTCATTGTGTGAGTGTGTATTTTTGACAATACAAACACTGTGTTTGGGTTATAAACGTTGTGAACTAACCAACATCCCAGGAGCCAGGACCTTCTATCTCCTTGCGGCCAATAAAGTACCAGACACAGGCCATCCAGTGGGCTAGCAGGGCAAACATGGACATGAGTAGAGTCAGGACCACGGCGCTGTACTGGGAGTAGCGTTCCAACTTCTGCAGCAGCCGCAGCAGCCTCAGCAGCCTAACGGTTTTCAACAGGTGGACACCAAAGTACTGCAAGGAAACATGCAAATGACAGCAGTTAATGCACACAGACATGAGGCAAAACGTAAAATATGATTAAAGCATTCATTGCATCTCTTTATAATGTGAATTTACTAGTGTAGTTGACAGTTTCATCAATGTAACCAATATTTATTCTATTTTTCATACGAAATCAAAACCACTTTTCAGTCTAGTTTTGCACGCATGTGTGGCAATTAAGTCCACAGTTTATCACCCTTTAGGATTTGAGTATTGATAAATGAAAATGAGAACATCAGGGTGTGAGCTAAAACCAGGTTGGCTCTGTGCCATTTGTCTAATGAGGATGAATGTGGATAAAAAAACAAAAGTTGATTCACAAATCCACAGGGGCGCCTTTGACATAATGAATGATTGTTTCCTGCCTCAAATCTCGGCTTGTTGCCTCTAATGTGTAGCATGGAAAATTACTAAATTACGTGTTTTTTCTTCCCTCAGAAAATGGAAACTGAGTAGCCTGATTAGTCACCCACTTGGCAAATCTGTCACAGATGTTTGCCCCCTTTGTCAATGCCTAAACACAAATGTTAACAGACACACACCAAAAAAGACACACATTAATGACTCACCACGCTGACGTTGAAAGCGTATAGCAGGTCAAAGGGAAGGGCAGCAATGAGATCCACAAAGAGCCAGGTGGTGACGTAGTGAACGCAGATGGAGCGAGCGTCATACACTACCTGACCCGACGTGCTCACAAAAGTAGTTCGAAAGTTCAGCACTATGTCTGCAGAAGACACAACAACGGCAGCAGCCAATGGGAAGAATTACCACCATGACAAAACAATAATGTCAGTCACAAACGCTAAAGGAAATGTTAAGTGTGATGGTTATTGAATGATTCATAAACACAGAATATATGTAGGATATAACAACAAGCTGTATGGGACAAAAATGTGTCAGTGATTAAACAATCCCTTCAGAAATCAGACAAGAACTTCTAGCGTTCCTTGTTTCAGCTTTTTAGCTTTGAAAAGGTTTTGAAAAATTGTTAA
Source organism: Apogon hyalosoma (assembly GCA_037367295.1). NCBI lineage: Eukaryota > Metazoa > Chordata > Actinopteri > Kurtiformes > Apogonidae > Apogon > Apogon hyalosoma. The sequence continues at coordinate 22,085,302 of JAPQRP010000016.1, read as the reverse complement.
ATGTGAGTGATTATCATTATAGTTTAACAGAATCTGTAACTTATTACATTTCAAAATAAAACTACTATTCTAAGGTCCTGGAGTTCAGTCAGTTTTAGTATACTGTCTAAGATTTATGCGTCTTAAAAACTGCAAATCAGAGGGTTATGATTAGACTCGACGGGCCCAAGGTCAGAGAGATATTGAGAAGTTTTTCTTTGATTTCAAAGTTTTTTCACTCAGTAACTTCTAATAACATACATCAGTCATCACAAAAGAGCCTTCAAGCTGAAATAAAAGGCATAAGTTTCTTCCTCCTTTCTCTTCCTTCTTCTCCTTTTTCTTCTTGTTTGTTCCTTACACGGTAACATTTCTGTTTATGATGAAATTACATAACTTGTCACAAAAATGACCTTTTAAACTACATCAACAAGTTTGTTTCAAATTATAGATCACTTCTCATAGCTATGATTAGACTGCATAGTAATGTAGATTCCCTCTAGAAAGCACTGTTCGCAAGTTTTGCAAGTCGGTACAGTGTAACCCACTTGATAAATCAAGTTCTCCTTCAAAATGAACACTTAATCTTTAAACATTTCATTTTTCTTGAGTATTTAAAATTGTAACAGATTAAGTAATGGCAGCTGTACAACTCTCCCTGTTGGTGCATTCAAGAGCAACAGGATATCGGAGCTACGGAGGTAAGCCCCTATTTAAAGTTTGATATTCAGACCGCTGAGCTGGTAGAAGCAACAGATAATTGTAGGGCAAAGACATGGAGTTCAGAGTTTTAACATGTACTTAATCAAAGCACATTATTTATATAAATGAGGAAATCAGATGAACAGAAGCCTAGTGTCACAGTTCAATCTACTGTTGTGATCTGAGTGAACATATTGATGAACAGGCTGGACTATTAGCGGTAACAAATGGGATATCGACTGACAGCATTCAGCCATTTAACTGCTGGTGGTTTGTATAATTTCATTGCAGAAGTGTATTGATGCAGGGCTAGTGTCCACTCTTTTCCATTACAACAAATTATCCATTGAAGTGCACTCATACCAGTTTCCTACAGTTAGCAGAACAAGATTGGGGACAAAGTGGCCTGTTGTTTCCAAGGAAATGAGTTAGCAATGAGATGTAATGGTCTATTGTGAAAAGGCTCATATCCTTTTACTGCTGCGCAAGCATCATTAAAAACTTCAACAAAAGTTCTATAATGACTGATGATGAGGATGTCACACTGTGTTGTTTTACTGACTTCCCATCAGGGCAATTAATGGAATAATGAACAATTCCTTTTGACTAACACATGATGCAGAATATCAAATATAAAATTCTCTTAACTACTGAGGCATTCATTTAGCATTTGGGGAGAGTACAAGTGAGCAGCAACTGTATTAAAGAAGTTATATTTTGCTTTTTTTTAAATGGAATTATGCATTTTAAAATATTTCCCTGTGGTCTACATAAACTGTAAATGCTCTGCTTGGGTCTGAATTCTTCATTAATTCAACTCCACAGGTCCATCTTCAACCCTATTTCTGAGTAATAACACCAGAAAGGTCGTTTTGAGAGAGAGAGGAAGAAATGCATATGTTGCAGTACTTATGGAGAAGCCCCTCCCTCCACTCTTAGAATTAACCTGTTAAGTATTATTCCCTCACTTTATTCATCGAACCAACAGAAAGTGAAACAACATCCTTTGACCATCTGACTCCCAGTTTTTTATGTCTTTGTTGTATGCCGGAACAGAAACGGTTCACACCCTCGTGTGTGCTGCGGCTGCTCTTACGTCTGTGCTGTGTGCGTTAACCTAACTTGACGTGGCTCTAGCGTGATTGGCTTGGTGCAGTGCTACTTCATTTTGATTGGCTGTTCTTATGTTTGTCAAAACATGGACAAATTAATTCTATCGAAATTGTATCGAGCATGTCTCATATTTCTGTCAAGGAAAAGTCCAATCACAATATATTTTGTTATCGTTTTATTGCCCAGCTCTACCAAAATGAATATAAAGATAAGTTTGCAGCACCTGGAGGGTTCAAATTCAAATTTTTGGAACTCTTAGGGTGCAAATACACAAATAAATGTACAAAAGACAAATAAAAATGGGTTTAGCAAAATATGACCCCTTTAAAGTGTCTATATGAGAACATATGCCATGAAAATAATGGCTCTGTTTGCTGGTATTATTAGCTGGTATTTACATACACATATCTGCTCACTCACCTAAAATAAACAGAATCTCTACAAGGATGTCACCGACGCTAGGTGGGCTTCTTGGGGCACTGGTGCTCCCTTCATCCCGTCCTCCCACCACCGTGAAACAGACATTATAGGGCACCGTGACCGCCACATAGAAAGTCGCCAGGAGAATTAGCCAATCCCATCCGGCCTTGAAGGTTCCATAGTGAAGCAGGATGAAGCGAGATTTCTGAATGGCTGCCACTTTGTACTCTGGGATCGGAGGTTTCTCCCCAAACATGTTCTGAAATGAAGAAAGATATTAGTCACACTTTCTTCTGTCAACTTTTCTTTCAACTTTCCTAATGTTCATTTACAGTGTATGTGCTGTGATGACTTAAAGTTTCCATAGCATAATTACACAAATTGCTTAACACTGCAGATCTTCATTGGCTTAATTGATCAATATTAGACACATCCAGGCCCACGCACAATCTGTGCCACGAAGTTCTGCAGAAAACTCCACAGAAAACGTTTACATGTCGCATAGGCTGTTTTAATTCTTCTCCACATCTATTTGACAGTCAGATGCATGTTCACTGCAAAAAAAAAAAGGAATTTCAAAATAGCAATTAAAAACTTGGTTATTTGGAATAAAGCTTTACTTTTTTTTTTTTTTTTTTAAATAATACTGAGCTACATTAACCTTCTAAAAATGTAAAACAATGGATTAGATAATATCCCGGCAGACATGCATGATTATTTTCATTACTTAAAAAGCAAGACCACTCACAACTTCTCAGTTTAACAGTATTAAGGCTGTGTTGAGTACTAATTGGTTGTTTGTAACAAGCACAACTTAAATGTTCCTAGTTTTAATGCAAATTAGTATTAGACTATCGGTCTAGTGTTGTGAACTCCATCCAAATAAAATGTGTTCATATTTAAGAACAAGAAACTTCCTTCAAGTGCTGCTGTTGCAGTGTTCTGTGATTTTAATATTAAAAAACAGTGAAAGGAGATGTGGAAAAATTACACACACAATAAAAGTAAAAATCAATCACCTGAAAGAACATTAGTATGATTTTCAGTGTAAACAGACATTATATGAAATGGATATTGATTGAATGTTCCAGATTTGTTTCCCAGATCCTGGCTGAGAGTTGTGGAAAATCCACAGTTTGCTACTGGAAGAAGAAGAGGAACTGCTTGCATGTTTTAATCCCTGACATCAGCAAAATGAAAGCTTTTTACCCCAAAGTCAAGCAGAAGTGTACATAGTCCTGCTGACCTTCCCACCATCTGTCACAACATGCGCTGCCCACAGCAACGGTTGAACACACAAACACTAAAGGACTGAGCTGTGAGTGGGAACATCATTCGATAGCAAACCCTGAAGTTTAAGTGGAGTCATATGTGTGCTGAGGTAGATGGAGACTAGGGGCAGTGTGTGGAATGTGTGCTACAGAAATGAAAAATGTCCTCTGTAATTTCTGGCTGACATTGCTTAGGAAAAAAAAAAACACCTTAAAATTTTTAGAACCAATTAAAAATGTCATTCCTGCTGAATAAACATTTCCCTTTAAGGAAAATGCAAAAATGCTCTCAAAATGCCTTTTTATTTGCTGTTGAAGAACCTGCAGGGACGTAATGATGTATATTAATCCAGAATTACCATTACCTCTGTGACTTGAACATAACAATAAATATAAAAATTCCAAAAGTAAAAATAATGATTACACGAGAGACACAAACTGGGCATGCAGTACATCTTCTGGTAACTATTTGTAGAACAAAGAAGCTTAAATTTAAAGAAATATACAAGATGAAATATACAGGAATAGGAAAAATAAAGAGACCAGTGATTTTACTGTCAGTTGGTTTATTGTAAAAGTTACTGACACCTTTTCTCTCAAATATTTAGTGCATTTATTTGATGGAAATAACAAATGTATCCTGTGTTTTAGACCTCAGTGTAAAGACAAAAAAAAAAAATCTTAAACAACACAATGCCTTAACAAGAAAGAGTGCAGAAATAAATATCTGGTTGAATAATTTTGCCACAATTTTCCTGAGTCTCATGCTTTCTACTACTATTTCCCATTGCTGTTGGCTGCTTTGATTTACAAGGTAGTTCTAAATGTGACCATCCATCTTCCTCTTGAAAACATATAGTAGTTCAGGTGTTCTGTGGGGTTGAGGTCTGTAAATGTGGAGATGACTCTGGTAACTGTTGTTTGTATTAGTGTATCATGGTGCACAGAACTCACATTGTTGATCTTGAGTTTGGTCTTGTCTTGTTTCTGCAGGTGTCCTGACAGGTGATAGAGTACAGCTCTGCTGCGGCGCCGGTTGGCATTGAAGCCTGGAGGGCGAGTGACCTGATGGACCTCCAGTCCTGTCTCTTCATCTGAGGAGGAGATTGAATATATACAGATTCAACAGTTTGAGCCAAGATCAGCCCTGGGAAGAATACAACCATGATTTTCTACCATGTTACTTTTTTATGGCATTTTCATAAATTTGTAATTGTTTTCTCAGTGAGTTAGCTGGTTTTTGAGTCCAGATTTACAAGTGCATACGTTTTTTTTTCAAATTTAGTTGACTTTTTCTTTAGTTTTAGTGTTAGTTTTTTAGATGCTATGAGGAGAGCCTTGACGTGAAGAATGCCTTTCATCAAATTTGATAACAGTGACTGCATTGTTTCTACCCATGGATTCAAAACTGAAGCTGAGTGTAGCTGCTAATTTAATTTGCCTTAATTTGCACTGAATTGTTTTAGTTATTACACTAAAGTTGCATAGAATCCTCTTTCTGCCCCTGGGTGATTTTCTTTGTGCCATGTTTTCTCCATGTGTCTTCTGCCTCTGGTGCATTCCATTGTACATATGTAGTTATTAATTAAAACGAAAACAGGTCAAATAAAGCAGTGTTTGACAGTAGCTCAATGGAAAACTGCTCCTTTAGTTCAGTGAGTAGAGGGATTCAGAAGCTATTTTCTATTGATGTGACATTCAGACAAAGAATCCTTCCTTCTTTTCTTCTAAATAGAAATTTTACATTTCCCATAATGAATTTCCGCTGTCTGTCCATATTATGATGTCACATTTGGCAAATACCCACCCCTGTAACCTAATCACTTTCATTTTCTTCCCCGTAAATTCAATTTGTTTATTGTATCTGTGCAGGATGAATTTGAAGCAGCTGTACGGACAAATCTCTGGATCGCTTTCTTTTTTCTCTCTTTACAGTTGGTGGTTATTCACAGGTTTGTCAACTGTGGTACAAACAAAGTGTGTGTTTTCATCTTAAAAGTAGTGCAATTTGCAACAGCATCTGTTTTGACAGGTGGGCAAGGAAGGAATTTCTGTAAGAGAGTCCGAAGGTGAGAGGAAGAGGAGACAGTTCTCTCCTAGAGAACTTCACACCAGGGAACCCTGGATGTATCTCATAGTGGGCCACACTTGCCACCTAAACAGAAGGCTAAGGAAAGGCCAGTGGAGATAGGAGAGCGGAGAAAATTTAACATTACAATTTTACAACTCCTGACAGAAATTTCAGGTTGAAAATTACCTGGTGAACTTCAGACCAGGGGCATCTTCATGGATGAATCACTTAATCCTTTTAGAGGATATGCCCCTCAAATAAAGAGGGTGAACTTCTGAAAATGATTCTCTCAGTGATGTGTCTCATCTGTATTTCTGTATGAATATGAATGCCTGACCCAATGTTCACAATTTAGCACTTTCCAGAATTTCTTTTAAAGTCTTCCACAACAAAAATGAAGGACTTCTTGATCTTATTTTTTAAATGGTCACTGAAATAGTTTTTTTCTTTACTCTTAATTTTCTTTATTCATAAACCATTTTTTTAAAAAAATGCATAACATTTTATACTTTTTACATATACATGTCCGGCTGTCACTAAAGTACATAAATCTCCATGTAATTCTGTCTAGTCTGGAAACTTTGATGATTTTTTTTTTAAAATATATTTTAAAGTATGATTATAATATCATTATAAACTGAAAATTCATACTAAAATATGGTGAAAGCTTATTTGTTTGGGGCTTTATATAGTTATAAACAAATGGGATAAAATGACAGGCGTAATATTGTCTCCTACATTAAATGCATAACATGTCATTTCTGTTTGATGTCTCTCAATTAAAACAATAGCACAACACATCAACTGCTGTGCATCACAGTTCAATCACTCCTATTACCTTTGACAATAAAAGCCATAAACAGACACAGCATGACTAAACTTAGACAAAAAGATATAAAAGTAAAATACAATTGGCAATTTTCTGTTTAGTGATGTGTATTCATGCTACCAAACTGACATCACTGACAGGCGACCAAATGAAACTGACACTTACAATGAGAAAAATATGTTTTTCTCTCTGTGTTAGAACTATTTTATGTAATATAACTATTCAAGTCAAGAAAATATAAAACACATGTCTTTTTTTATTAAAATATTTTAATGCCTAAATACTACAGACAGTGAATATTAACCTTTTATGATACTGACAATGAGACAGTTTCTGTTATTGTTTTTCCCTTACACTGTTTTCCATTTTCCCTCTATTATCCTCCAAAGAATAAAATAAAAAGACCCAATGCAAAATATGACCATATAAAAGCCTCTTTTTCTTACTTGTGCTTCTTTTATCTCACTGTCACGATCTGTGTTATTTTAAAGCTGCATCATGCTGAGTTAAGTGCCGGTGAGAGCCATTCAACCTGTTACCAGACTCAGGAAACAAAAGCAGGTAAATGTGATTGTATGTTGGCTTTTTCCTCTCAAAGCTTTTATTTTCTCTCATTTTTAATTTTTCCCAGTTTGTTTCTTGGAAAATGTTTAATTTGTCAAGCATGTTATGCACAAATGGATACAAGAATATCTGACCGGATAGACAGAAAAGAGAAAACACATTAATTATTTTTCTTTTTTTTTTTTAATCTAACCTTGTTGTTTATCCTCTGTCTTTGGTTGTGTGTGCAGATGGTCCTATTTTGGCCTAACCTTTGCAGTTCATGAAGCCAGAGCCAATCATCAATTCAATCATCTCTGCAGTGAAGCAGTGACATATTCGGCTTAATGAATGTCTCCGGGTAAGTGGAGGAAAATTAGGAAAACGATTTCAAGCAGGTGCTCTTTCTCACCAGGAAGCACTCCAGACATAAGCTTTGAACAACTAAAAAATTTAGACGCAGCATCTCGTCTTAAGTGTTTTGCTCACTCCATTTCTTTGTACTCTTACCTTGAAAATACTCTGAAGGGGATCTAACAGATTTCCAAATATTCCCCCAAAATCAACATCTAATACATACCATTACAACATAGAAATTAACATCTAATACATACCATTACAACATAAAAATCAACATCTAATACACACCATTACAACATAAAAATCAACATCTAATACACACCATTACAACATAGAAATTAACATCTAATACATACCATTACAACATAAAAATCAACATCTAATACATACCATTACAACATAAAAATCAACATCTAATACATACCATTACAACATAAAAATCAACATCTAA
>JAPQRP010000016.1:22034805-22059802 GCA_037367295.1 Apogon hyalosoma | reverse complement strand
TCATTTTACTCAAACACATACCTATAAATGGTAAAATCAGAGAAAGTGATCATTTTGCAGCGGTCTCTTATTTTTTTCCAGAGCTGTATTAAAAAGATGCACATGTATATTTTTGTATATTTGAGTGTACAGAGTCTTTTACACCTGAGAAGCTTCTCAGTTGAATGTGATAGTAGCCACAACAAAAAAGTACTAATCGCTCCCCTGTCTCACACATGTATACTCCCTCTCTTTCAGGTCTTGCTCTTTACCCCCTAAGGGACAGGAAAAGCATCTGGCAAAGCCAACAAAACACCCTAAGTAACACAGAGGTGTCACTTCCTCCCTTAGAATCCCCTTTAGTTGTGAACGTATGCTGTCCTGCCCCCTTTCCCTTTTCATCCTGTGGGGATCAACCATGATGTCATCCAGGGCACGGTGCCTAGATCTGCTACCAGGCATGAAACCCAAGGCTCCAAGGCTTCTGAAAGCTTCCAAAGACGATTAGCAGTAATTACACGACAAAAACAAAGGCAATTTACACTTTCAAATCACTGATGTATTTGTTTCCTGCAGTTTTGTCTAAACAAGCTAATTGAGCTTGCTCCAATTACGATACACTTTTTCATCACTAATTCCTGATGAAAATTAATTATTATTTTTCAAAGAGAAAATAAAGGTTCCAATTAGAAATATGAATACAGCAGTGGATTTCTGCAGGCATTTGTTGAGGTGGCAAAATTATTTGCATTTATATTTGTATTTGGAAAGTGGAAAAAGGCGTAACGATCAGAAGTGTTGCAAGGGGCAGCATCCTTTTACAGCGACATTCTTTGTCATTTTGACTGTGGTTTGGTGATAGTGTACGACAGTGGAAACGTGTCCACTGGCACAGATGACGGTTTCCACCACAGGAGCAATCCTTTCGTCTCTCTGATGTTTTTTTTTTTCTCCAGTTTTTAACTCAGGTTGAGTCTCATGTGTGGCAGCTGTTTTTTGTTTGTGAAAAGTTCTAAATAAATGGGGTTATTATTAATATTTTTTTTATCCTCTCTTAATTTAGAGAACAATTCCTATTATATATTACAGATATATACTTTTATCATGGAAAAAAAAATGTACATGTGTTATGATAAGCTATTTGGTAATAATTCTCAACCCTTTTTTTTTTGGGAGGGGGGGGGGTAATGCATTAGAGACCCACTATTTGCACTTCCCCGAAGGCTCCATTTGGGTTTGGCTCCATCCTTATGATCCATTTATTCATGATTTCCTGAGGATATCAATATTCAAAAACACTCTAATACACAGTGCTGTGCACAAGTATTTGGCCACCATTAGATTTGTTAAGGATACATGTGTATTTCTTAGACTCTGTATCCTGATGTAAGCAGAATGTACAGAAAATGTGTTAAAATATTTAGAAAAAAAAAAAAAACATTCCAAAAGGCAGTTTCCACAGGCCAACATTGTAGTAGCATGTAGTATTGACATGATCTCCCTTTGCATAACATGTCTTGAGTTCTTTCTTTTTTTTCGGACAAAATATGAGATTTACTGAACAAATCCTTTAGTGTTTTACATTGGATTTCATTCAGCACATCTCAATCATTTGATATGTTTGAGTGACTTTTTGGACAGCGACTCATGCAATAGAGAGTTCACGCTTAATACCTTTACATGAAAATGTCCATTAAGTTTTGATTTTTGTGTGTGTACATTGCGTGTTATATGCATTTAAGATTAACTTATTAATTTATTGAATGATTGATTGATATCTCCACAAAAGTAAAGCCAAAAATAGTTGATACAATTACCTCCCTGTAAAAAAATCTAATTAAAAAAATAGCAGAGTTCATAGAAGTCATGCAAAATCATATAGGGAACATGCTGTAACTTTTATACTGTAAACAGATACTTAGACTAAGTGTTAGTACACAAAAATGAGAACATGTGTATTTATTGGGAAATATTTTAGGAATGGATATGTTTGTGTGTATTTATCTGTGTTAACTATAACGACAGTGTGGCTCGCTAATGAGTTTTCAACCTGTTGGTTTTGAAAATCGGTTTTGTTCTGGTGCACAGAGGTATAACGTTTTGGAGCAACAGATCAATGTTAGTAGAGTCAATTTATTGTTGGTTTAGTGTTTTATGGGCGAAATAGCAGAAATTGGTGGACAGTGAGTAAATGAAAAAAATAATATTGCCAGTTCTAACCTTTAAGATAAGATTATTATTGATTCACATGAGGGAGAGTTAAGCGTTACAAAAAAAGGGGCAAACAAGATGGTTCACTCACATAATAATAAACATGGACAGTTCTGCACAGAATATACTGTTTCAGGAACTGTACATGAATGATCAGTCACACAGAGACACTGTAATGGCATCCACACACACATAAACACATGGTTCTAAAATGATCAGTCACTGTTAGTTCTTCTCAGACTTTCCCATCTTAGTTTCTGTTGCCTGGATACAGTTTTCGTGTTCATCTTCCTTTAATGACTGCCCGCTACCATGTCTGTGTCTGCTATACTGTCACTGTCATTCCCTCTCTCTCTCTCTCAGTAACACTTGCATTTGTTCAATAATAGTTCAAGTCCATCATCTGCAATGGTTTCTGTCACTTGTTCTCTACTGCCTCCATTCTAAATTTAGAGTTCGTTTTAATGAATCTCTTTCTGTTTGTCAGCACAATCAAACTTCTCCAGTTTTGACGCTTTCTGTGAGGTCAAACAGGGCTGAAAGTCGGGGACTTATAAATGAAAAGTGCTGGATGTGACCTTGTGGAAAAGAACAGCTATTTTGTGAGTCACAGTGATTACTACTATGGTCCCATAGGATTAACACACTGAATGTTGTCTGATAATTCAATTTCATAACTGTTAACTCATTTAATTGTTTTTTTTATTTTGCTGGTACACAATTAAAATGCCATTTACATGTGTTGTACATGTTTTTGATCCTGGGTTTTTTGCAGCTCATCCTTATGAAGTCAGGGTGTTTGTGAATCTATGCAGCTTAAAGGCTTTGTAGGTTTTCTCAAAACACCTGATCAATTAGCTACAAAGACAGGTTGACTTTTAGTCTGTTCTCTTGGTGCTTTACCAATTTGTCTGTGAGATTTTCATCTCAAATTTTGATTTTAGTGTTGGGTTAATTTGAATAAAGTGTTATAATCTGGACAGGAAAAGAATAATAATAATAATAACAATAATAATTCACAATAATAATAATAATACACTACTGTATACAGAATACAGTACAGAATTTCACTGTAGGAAAAATTTTCAGTACAAGTAATATGACTCTATATCTACAGTATATACAGTATACTGGTCTGTGTACATTTATACACATCTTAAGGAAAACATTTGTCGGGCACTTGAGTATAGTATACACTGAATATAGGATTGAATATTATTTTTGTTTATTTTGCTTAAAATCAGGAAAATATAATACAATTCTTATATTGTACAAGCTCTGTTGAATTTATTTTTTTATTATATGCTCTGCAAAATGTGTCCGCTGTAACATGATACAATCAAAACCCTCTACTGTGAAATTCCCCCTGATAAATGACAAGCCTATAGCCCTGACAAAGCCTTAATGTGTACTTTAAGTCTCCAATCTCATCAACTTGTCACTGGAGTGATCCACTTCTACCTTTAGGCGATGTCTGACAGCTTACAAGAACAAAATCATAAACGTCAAATTGTTGAGACATGTCCCCATTGAGGCCTTTTGTCCAGCCTACTGGCCACATTCACGGTGGGCGTTCTTCTTAATCTTTGTCCTCCTCATAGAAGAACTCGTTTTTGTGAATAAATACATTAGAAATTCTAAAGTCAGCTCTTAACAAATTTGTCTGTCTCATTAACCTTCCTCACAGCGTTGCCAGGGGCTTGATTTACCCTTTACATATGATAGCATCTGCAAAGTACCCAAAAGCATTCCGCAATCACTCTTTATAAATAGCAGATACAGAGAGAGATTTAAACAACGTAAATATAATTTTGTGAACGTATAGCAAAAATATTTTATAGCAGTCAGAAGCTAAGTCTATCGCGGTGGTATGTATTTAGACACAGGTACATATATAGAGTTTTGGCTCCATATTTATTACAGTCTCTGCTAAAATATTACTAGAAATGTCAGTATGGAATGTACTGTACTGTATATATTTGAGCATATTCTTCCTGCTTCATTACATCTCAGAAGTAACTGTATTTTTTTTACTTCTCTACTTCACTAGTCACTTTCCAGATTACAACACACACTTCCTGTTGATTGACTGTTTTGTGATAAAACTGAAAGATTAAATGTTTTCTAAAGGTTGAGAACTTCTTACTTCACCTTCTTACTCCTTAAAAACCTCTTGGACTTACTGGAAAATGTGTCAGCTGAGCAAAGCTGTTTATAAATCCAAAGAGTCTGACGCTGGCTCTTTTTTTTTTTTTTTTTTTTTTCTCGCAGTGACTACTTTTAGTTTTCATCCTTCATCTTCCACTTTAACCTTCACTCACCCCTTCAAAATAACAAAACCTACATCTGAATGCTGTTAGCTGATTTCTGCTCAGCATTCAACACAACCATGTGGAAAACAAGCTGGCGTCTATAAATAGAGTTTCAACTTCCTCAACGCCAGATTCCAGACCTTAAGGATTGGCAGTAAACCTTCTTCACTCTACACCTGAACATAAGCACACCCCAGGGCGATGTTTTCATCATTCTCTGGTGCACCCACCCACTGGATCCAACCTTTAGGTTTTCAGTCAATCCCATCGTCAACCAGATTGCAAAGTACAACAACACTTCAAATCAGTACAGTCAGAAATCTCCCATGCTGTCAAACAGAAGAAGAGCTTTGTTCAAACTCTGTAAAACTAAACAGCCGGGAAAACAGGAGGCAGAGACACAGGTCTGAACAAACATGACTTCTAGAGCAGGGGAGGACAATGACTAAGGAAAACTAAGGCTCTCAGTCTCTAAATGGCTGTATAATGTGGCTGTAAAAAAAAAAAAAAAACTTTTGATGAAGCATTTTACCATTTAACCCCTGGTGTGTCTGTGGTGAGCATTTTGAATACACACTGTTAAAATCAAAATCTTACCAAGTGTATTTTTCTCATTTCTAGTCCCAATATCTCATCACACTCAAAATAAGACATAATCACCTAAAGAGTAACTATTCAGTGAGATATAAAAAACTTATTTTTAGACAATAGATCTTGAAAATCTTTTTTCAAGAGATTTTACCAACATAATTTTCACTTGTTCCATTGGCAGATTTTTTTTTTTTTTGCTTAATTCAAGATATATTTTTTGAACAAGTATTCATAAAAATGCACCCATTTGCTCAATAGAAAAAATTTTAAAATGTGCTTATTGGGGATGTAAACAATTAATCGACTATTAGTTAATTGTCAATAAGAATAAACTTGATTAAATTACATTAATTGTCGGTTAATTGCCCTTTTTCCACAGCGGTGTTTGTGGTGTCGACAGTAGGGGGCACCACTGCCTAAACTAGGCTTCATCGCTGAGATTGAATACTGGGGGGGGTCCACCTGTCCACACACCTGTCCGTAGGCTGCCGGCTTGTCCACGCTCCGGGACAGTCATCAAATCGGATCGTGATGTAGCGAAACCGCACCCCTGCCCAAATACACGCACATATGTGGGGTCGGAACGTTCTGCAGAATTTATTTAGTTCTACTACATAAATGTCATTGCCTGTACTGTATCCATAATGGTACAATAGAGCAATCATCAAGGAATATGACATGCTTTTTTCATGAAATATATACACATTATTTAGCTTTTATTCTAATAGACCCTATTGAAAGAGAAATTCAAGTTCTCAGAAAAATCACCTCTTATCAATTAATCATTAATCAATCGATAAGGTCAACCAACTTATGAATTAATCGATAATTTGTATCCTTAGTGCTGGTAGAAGAGACCTTGTTCTTTCCATAGACATTTGAGCATGCTCAGTGCACCCCCACTGCCTGTGGAATGGAGGGTAAAACAGAGCAGTGAGTGAGACTGAGTCGCTGTAAAAATAGACTGTTTGGGCATTTTTTTTTTTTTTTTTACAACATTTTCCCTTCTGGTTTTTTGTTTTTACTGTTGTTTGCAGTGATGTGGTGATTTTCCTTTATTTATTTTTACTGTTTGTTTTGACCATGTAATTGCTTTTTGGAGTTCAACCAGGTGTCAAAAAGCAGCTGGGCTGATTTAGGAAAAAAAAAAAAAACAGCCCCAAAACAAAAACTACTGGGCCAAACTTCAAAAACTTGTTCAGTGTGTTCAGTTCACAGTTCATGTTCAACAACCTAAATCTCTTATAGATGTCCATTCTGAGTGCCTTATTTAGTAAAAACCTGTAAAACTTCAATTCCTCTGTCCTTTTCTGTTAGTTTTGATTCTAAAACACACAGAAAAGCAAAACCACTGAAGAAAAGGGACACAAGCACAAATTCACAGCAGCTTTTATGACATTTCTGCAGATACAAAGTCACATTTCTAAGGGGTTAAAGGGTTCATTTCAAAGGTCTTTGACTTTTTCTGTACTGTTAATATATAATATCAGATGAATATCCTTCACAGTATCATTGGGAGTTAATAGTTAAAAGGTTCTTTTGGTAATCTCTCTTTTCATTCTTTTATTTTACTACAGTCTAGTGCCTTCTAAAAGATCTTCCTGAAGCAGCGTGTTTAGGACTTTGACTACTGAGCATTATAAACCATGTTGTTGCTAAATTTGTATTTTACTTCAAACCTGTGTCGCAGAGGCAAGAAAAAGCATAACTGCTGGGGTAGAATACAGCACTTCTCAAAAATAGATGTCAGTTTTCTATTCACTGTTGGAGGCATGTGAATCTCTGCCTTGAGCAACACTGTCTATACTGTAAATCAACAAACTGCATTATGGTTTCTTTTGTCTGTCTTCTTTTGAAAACCTTTAATGTGGCTAAACATTCATTTGACAGACTGCTCTATTTGGTATTTAGCAGAATAGCCTCTTTTCTGAAGCTCTTACATTTGCGGACCTAATTGTTTATTGCTATTGATGGCCTGGGGCTGTATTTGAAGTGTGATAAATACTGTGTGTCAGTGCTGAAGAGAGAGCAGACACAAGTAAGGCATATATCCAACAATGTGCCCGAAGGCACAGCAGCTGTACAGCCTTGATGAATAATCTAACACACTGGCCTGGGAACAACTTGAGATAATTTCAGGTTTGGACAGTGTTGTGTATGTGTTTTTTTTTTATGCTAATACATAGAGCAATGAGGCACGATGGTTTCTTAGGCAGGTTGGATTGATTGGTACTACAGAAATATTTGATTTCCTATGCTGTCAGCCAAGCTGTGAATCATTTCTTCACCTTTCCTGTAATTGGACACAACCTTAAGGAAACTAGAGGTGAGACAGAAGCACAGTAAATAAATGTTTTATAAGTTTGTATAGTGAGGATCATCTCCCATACAGCTTCAGAAATGTGGCTCGTATTGTCAGTACAGATGATGGGTTCTTATAATTTTGAATGGGTCTATATTAGTGTTTTAAAACGCATCCCAAATCCAGTCATTATGTAGAGTAATCATACAATACAAGATGTCAGAAAAATACCATATTGCAGTCTATTGAAATCATGCAATCCTTTTCTAATCTGGGAAAATAAACCCAGTGCCACCAAAACATACACAGCAGCCAGCGGTTCTGGTTTATAGTACAGGTCTCATTGTCTTTAAAGGGCCACAGGTGAAGACATTTTGGGTCACAGCAAACCATAACAATAATGAAAGCTGTGTAAGCAACAGGACTGCTTAGTTATCAGTTGTATGTTCCACAGGGGTTGAGACACTGACAACAAAAGAAAAGGCAACACTGGTAAACAATACAAAAATACAACATCAGGCACAATGCCAGGCACAGTAGGATGCGGCAAAGATAAAGCCTGACCCCTCTTCTGGTTTCATTAACAAGTTGGAAATGGTTTCCTGCTGGAGTACAGGCATACAACCCAAATACCACACATGGCAAACATATTACCATGGCCCATTTCTGCAAACCACAGATACAGTGGGTCACTGTAATTTGTTTGGTGTTAATGTAATTTGTCTAAAAACTGTTGTCTGCAAACCTTGGGTATATGTAATCTCAAGGTCATTTGTTATAGAAGGGTGTGTTACTGTTTTTCTTTTTCCTTGATGCAGGTGGTGGTTTTGGTGGATGGTGGATGGAGAAAATGCAGGTCTTTGCTCACTATTTTTTAGGTTTAGGGTATAGAATCCCTCCAGTTAGGATCACAAAAGGATTTTGGTTTAAATGTTACTAAACATGTTTTGAGTAATTCTTGATTTATTGTCATATTTGTGGACTTCGATTTATATAAAAAAAAAAAAAATAAGGTTTAAAACTCCAAACATCACTTACCACTGTACATGAGTTGAATTTCTTAGTTTTGAAGTTAGTTTTGAAAATCTGGCTTCGTATCACAGAGGAGTCTCAAATGGAGGCAAAAAAGTTAAAAGAGTGGGTAGTTTCAATAAAATACAGCACTTCTTATGATGTAGAAATTTCAGTTCACTGTTGGAGGCATGTAAATATCAACACATGTACTTTCCTTGAACTACAATCTCTACAACAAAAATCAACAAACTACATTACAGATCCTCTCGTCTGGGATGATAGGCCTTTAGCGTGGCTTTCAGACAATCTAACATTCATTCGACACATTGGTTTAGTTTCTCTTTAAGATATTTTACAACTTTACTGAGCCACTGAAATTGTTTATTTCCAGAGGATGACTTGGGGCTGCATGAGGTGTGATAAACATTTATAAACAGATGAAAATTGAAAAAATAAGTGGTTCACACTTTATAAAAAGGAAACTCACTAAAAAACGTTGATAGGGCATGTATTTTTGTTGATGATATTATATCTGTGCTCTGCAGAAAGCAAATGTCAATGGCAACATTTTATTCTTGTGAGTGGTTGGAGACAACATGTCAGTTCTCCAAACTGCACAGCTGCAGCTCTACACCTGTAACTTATGCAGATTGCTATGACTGCTTCATAAACACATAACTCTTTATCTATCACACACCAGCTGCACTGTTTGGAAATGTAAATGGAGGGTTTGACTGGAGAGGTACTCTCACTCTGTTTAACTGAATTCAATTAAAGTCTGATATAATTTGAGCTTATTTGCAGTTTGATGACAACAGAATCTGTCTATTGAGCAACATCCTTAATGCTGCCAAGAGTGTGATCTCTGACCTCGGTATGAATGCCCAAAAGAGGACACAAGTGAAAGTGAATCAACCATGTGTTGCTAAAGTACGACATTGTGCTCTTCATGTGAAACAGGAATAAACAGACCAGCAGATGACCTAAGTTCAGTTTAAATGGATTAGTACAAAGCATGCAGAGCACCACTGCACATTATAAAGAGGTAGACCTTGCCCACAGCAGCAGTAAGCACCATCTCTCATATTATTCTGCATCACAATCATCGCACAACCTTATTCTGTTCAGATACAAACACACACACACCTATCCACACTGTACTCATCTATTACTGCTGTTTCCGCTGCAACTATTCTTCATCTTCCTCTTGTCATTCCTCTCAGACTTCCATCTCTTCTTCCCTTTCTCAGAATATGCAATAAATTCCTGTAAGCTGTCTCATTCAGACTCACTGGAATTCGCGCAAGCAAATGATGAATGAAAGACACCATCATGAATCTATTCCAAAACAAATGAAGAATATTTCTGTACTGTTTGGTGTTGGGAGGGTTTCTAATAAAATGTTCCTGTACATTACACAATGCACACACTTAAAAACAATTTGTGAGATATTCAATGCCTAAAGTTGAAACCAACAGTTACTATGACTGTAAAGGAACACATACCGTAAAGATATAAACAAAAGTAAATAAGCTAAACAAAAAAAATAAAAACAGTGTGCAGCTGGTGAATTTAGCTAAAATTTAGTCAGAAGTATGGGACACAATAAACTGTTATCTATGAAGTGCAATTCTTTTTCTTTCTTTCAGATGAATAATAATGTAAAACGAATACTCCACATCAGCAGCAGCCATTTTGTTTGTTTAGAAAAGTGCCTCAAATTATGCATGTTTTTGGGGAATGCAGGAAATTTAAAAAATTCTGAAAGGCGGTGCATGATCTGACTGTTAAGGTAGTGGGAACCCCGCTGGACATTACACCAATTACCACTTTGGTATGGAATGGGACAAGACACTGGACACCACACACAGGGAGAGGATTATCTTAATATCCTACATAGCAAAGAAATGTATCCTGCTCAACTGGAATCATCAAAGACCCCTATCATTTAATTTGTTTAAACAAATCTTAAATGAAACTTTAAGACTGGAATGATGTACCTTCACCCTAAAGAATAAAGGGGATGCCTTCAGGAGGATATGGGAACCTTTTATGGACCTCTGACACTCATAATATAATAAGGTTTGACATGCCTACACAACATTTACAAAGGATGAACTGTGACCATGGAGTGATTTGATTTAATTTGCTATGTACTTTTTTTTTGTTGTTTTTTTGTTTCTTCTTCCCTTATTTCCTTGTTTGTTTGTTATGTAACTGAAATGTTGAAAAATAAATAAAAAGATAACTGAAGAAAAGGGCCTCAACTACACTCCGTAGTCAGTCATCGTATTAAATGATTTGATATGATCCAACCCCACCCCACCTCATAAAAAGAGCATTTGGCCCAAGACAATCTTGGCTGGGGAAAATACATTAGAACAGAAACCAAATGGATAGCCACTTTTACACAGAGAACCCGGAAAAAAGGCGAGTTGGTGATCCCACCTTTTTTCCACCATTGACCAATTTCCACAGCCAAGCCAAAGGAGTAACAGAAGTGAGACAGACTGGACTTTTACACAGTGGACCTGCGTTTCAAAATCAAAGGGGCGGTGACGTAGCGTATAGTGTGCATATAGAGACACTGGCATGGATTCTACGGCAGCCGACCCAGCTTTGTGATACGGAGGAAAATGGCATGTAGCCGTGGCACCCCTGGCACAAAGCCACAGCACCCAGGTGGCTGCCGCAGAATCCATGCCAGAGCATCCATAAGTGCCCGCTGTCTCTTAGGTGCAGAAGTTGCCGTCATCAAAACATCACTCCTTGGTTGCGGAACGAGAGGTGTTCCTTTTACATAGCATTTTGGAATCATGATTCCACTTTTAACATGGCTCTGTTAAGACCTCCAGAGGTGTTAAAAAGCTGCAATACCAAATGATCCCACCATTTCGTTTACACAGATGCTCTGGAAAAAAGGTGAAATATTCCTATAGCAGAAGTGCTGTGTAAAAGGGGCTATTTACTCTGATGAAGATCTGTCTCAGTCCCAGGATACCCCTCTCTAACATTGTCCTCGAGTGCCGATGTACTCGACTGCTGATTAAATGTACTTCCTCGTCACAGAGTTGAAAAAATATGAAAATGCATCTGAATGCAAAAAGAAGTACTTTTCCCAAACACAAACCTCAGAAAAGAGCCACATTTACTAGACTGTGGTGAGATTGTTAAGCTGTGTGTTTGGGTGTGCTGGCTCAGTGCTGCTAGTTATAGCCTGTCTGGTAATCAGAGACCCTTCAAAGTGGCTTTGAAGGGACTCTGGGCAGCAGCTTTGAAAGGTGGAAATGGTGGGGGTTGTTTGTGTGTCTTCACATGTGTGTGTATGTACTTCTGCTTCCTCTGATGCCCTTTTGGGAGAGGAGTATTGTATAACTCCTGTGCCCTTTCGTTTACTGCCAAAGCAGATTAAGAATCCATAATGATGAGCATCTTTGACACTGTCTGTAAATGTGTGTAGTGTTCACAGATTAAACAGGGGGATTAATAGCAGGGTGCTGGCACTTTAGGTAGTGAACATGCAGCTGTGACTTGAGATGGCATCTGAATCAACAGACTTGAGGAGCGGCAGAGAGAATTTTATCTCTCTCTTGGCATCAGCGAAGGGAAAAAAATACACTTGTCCTGTTATTTTGAAGACGGAGAGGATGCATACTGAGACAAGATGACTGTGTAAAAAAACAGAAACGCACAAAAATGTGGGGGTAACTGCACAGGAGGCAAAAAAAAAGAACAAGAGGACAAGAGGTGAGAGAGGTGCAGCGAAAAAGAATAAACAAACACAATAGGCTACTCTTGTCCACAGAGACACAAATCACTTCAGTGGACCACACTGAGTTTGTTGTTGCTGTTTTTTTCTTTTCTTTTTCTTTACACCCTCTCTTCTGTTGAGCAAACAGCACACCATCATCCACTGTCAGATAGAAGGCAACAGAGGTTTGAAACAAAATAACCTGGCTGTGGAATTGAGGATGTCTGTGTGTCTGTGGGAAACACATTCCTGCTGTAGTTACTGTCTTTCTTTTTTTTCTTTTAAATCCTTTTCAAGTCTCACCAGGAGCAACAACTAACTTGCAACTGAAGCTGATGTGTATGTCCTATATAATTATATAGGTATATTTGTAGCGTTGTAATAGTGGTAGCTGCGAGATGCTTTTGTAGTCTGACATTAACTGACTTCCACTGAACGTCTCTAATACTCAATCCTTTTTTATTTTCCAGGCTTCATCACAGTCTCATTCACTGCATTCAGATACTCTAATAAGTGTATTGGTGGTGATTTTCTAACTTAGTGCTCTGTTGATTAGTGCTAATGGAAGGCTATTATGTCTGCTAGATGTGTTCTGACAGCTCACTTGGCTGCTGAGTCTGACTTTTGGGCGACTATTGAATAAAATGTATTGACAGCCATCTTTTTGTTGTTAATAAGTTGAGCTAACAAGAGGTTTTTGCAAAGCTCCAAGTCTTTGGTATCATCCATCATCCCTCTCATACATTTCCTGTGTTGTCCTTTTGCTCAGATATACATATGAAAAAAAAAAAAAAAAAAAAAGCCAAGATGGCAAAAAGGATTTTTGGTGTCAGAAACCAGTATTTTAATCAAAAGTATTCAATTTGTATTTAAAAGTGTTCAACCTGTATTCACTTGCATGCCAGAAGTTATTCTTAGTGTAATGTGAAGATTGTACCAGAATAGCTGACTTTTCTTCCCTGGGAGAACCATGAAAAAGACATGTGCACCCATGGAAAAACATGTGAGTCCATGGATAGTTTTGAAAGTGTGGTGAACAAAAAAGAACACACAAGTAGAAATTTTGGACATTTTTATATATTCTAGGAAAAAATTACATATTTATATATGATAAATTATTACCGGGAAATAGTTGCATATGTATATATGCTGTCCAATCCAGACAGACACCAGTAAAAATGCACCCTATCAGGGACGAAGCCATGAACGGGGGGCTTCTGACATGACTGGAAAAATGTTCAAAATATGATAAAAAGGGAAAAAAGAGGCATGGTCTATAGCTAAAACTCAATGTACATTTTAGCAAATAAAAGTCGTCTCCCGGAGCAAAAAATCAGTTGTCTCTGCAGATTTCAACTCAGTGCTTATTTTCTACTATAATAAACATTTAATGCAGCTCGAATTCTGCCCAGTTTCTGACTTTGAATTTGACTCTATGTGCATTTACTCAACAATCCACTTCCTAGATGGGAGTACAGAGACATGAAGTCAACTTCCAGATACGGTTGGGGAAGAACATCAAAGAGACCAGAGATATCTCCCACCTGTGGCCATAAATTTTATAATACAGATTCAAAACCACAGACCAATATGTAACATGACGTCCATCTCATTCAGCCTGTGTTTTCTTAGAACTTTAGAAGCATTTGTAGAGTCCTCATCATCCAGACACCAAGTCAAAAATAATAAGTCAGTAAAAATCATTCAAAGTAATGCATATTTAGGTACACAAAAACTACAAAACCAAATGAATATAAATTGCCTATATATATTACAGTATATCACCAGCTTTAATGTGGTAGAGAAAAGTTAAAGTACTATTATATTCAGTCTGTTGCAATTAATAATATATCTAATCTCTGCAGGAAATGTAGTGCAGCACAATTTTTCATTAATTATTTAGACACATTTATAGGACAAACATCATATAGGACTTACAGCATCTTTGAATCCTCTAAGTTTTAATACTCATTCTATTTCTGTAGCAGATTATTATTCTGTGCCACAAAACACTGGGTACAGAAGTTTTCAAAAATGTTAAACTGTTTTTCAGGGACATATTCATGTGTTCTTAATTGGAGTAGAGGGTCAATGTCTCATTTTCTAGTAAAGGCTCCACCGGCATTGCAGTCAATTACACTACGCTCATTTTTAGAAATTAAAGCAATTACAACAACCATTATGAATGACTAAATAATACCTAGGCTCAAAGTTTTCTTGAGTAGAAGAGAAAACGTTCCCTGACACACACAAACCCATGAAAACTATTATTTCAGCTTCATTTCACTGAGGTCAAAAACTGAATTTTAAAGCCTTTTACTGGCCTCTAGCTATTACGGTCCCAGTGCTATCCTTTCATCTGACTGATAGATGATCTAATTGGAAGAAATAATCTGTGTTTGCACACAGTCTTCTCTGACACGTGGACTGTCCACAAGCATTAAAGTATGCACTCTGCTCATGCTAAACCTTGTACTTTCATTATTCCTCTAAAAGAATGACACCCTGGGATTAAAATACCATCTTTGCCTTGAAACATGAAAGGTATATAAATAATTCTAACCTGTTGTGTGTAGTCGTTACCAATTTAACGATATCCAGCAGCTCAACTTGTATTTATTTCTCTAATTGAATTTTAACAAATCGGCAGAAATATTGCCTCTTTTATGTAAAAGTTCATCAACTATTTAAAGTTGAAGTGTGTATAAAATAGAGCAATAACAACTACACAGAGTCTGCGGTTTACAGTGATTTTAGACCTGCTTATGTGCTTTAAATCATAAATTATTGCTTTTATACAATGGCTGCATATACCTGGAGTGGTTTCATAAAACAAACATTAAGTACTTCTACAGTGACATTTAGCAGAACGATTGCCAAGCAACACAAAGCTGCAGCGACACAAATGCAGGTATAAGCGTCTGTGTATCAGGTGATTATTAGCATTTATCTGGATATTGCCATTGAAAGTGCAATTGTGGAAGTAATTACTAGTTATTTTAGGACTCTTCTTTCCTAGTGCAGGGCTGTTGAAAAGGTGTATTTTAATTGTGCCGAGCCATAAGGTCATACAAATCTTCTCATTGTAATTTGGGCACCACAAAGATGATCAGTTTAACAGTCTCTCAGGCGCTTCATCTCTTCATTTTCTCACATTAATTTCTGCATGTCTGATTTCTTTTTCATCCTCCTCCTTTGTCCTGTACATCTGCTACACTGCAAAAATCCAAATCTTTCCAAGTGTATTTTTCTCATTTCCAGTCAAACTATCTCATCACACTTAAAATAAGACATAATCACCTAAAGAGCAACTTTTCAGTGAGATGTAAGAACTTATTTTTAGACAACAGTTCTTGAAAATCTTATCTCAAGAAATCTTACCAAGATAGTTTTCACTCGTTCCATTGGCAGATTTTTTTTTTTTGTTTTGCTTAATTCAAGCAAAAAAAAAATCTGCCAATGGAACGAGTGTATCCTGCACAGTGAGTCCAACCATGAATGAAACTTCACAACAAAGTAGACATTTGGATGCCCTGTCTACAACAACACAGATATTTTCCTAAGTTAAATTTTCCTCCATTGTTTTTTCTGTCCACATGACCTTTGTTTTGCAAAATACCTACTGTATGTCCACATGACAATTCAAAACAACTACCAATGCTCAGATAAACCACTACTGGACTTGGATGAAGAAGTTTTAATCTGTCATGAAGGTGAGCTGCGCTGACGATTTGGCTGACAAAGACCCAAACAGCCACCGGTGACCAAAACCATTTTCTGATCTAAAATGTTTAATATCTGTTGATCCATTAACCCTATCAATCCATGTAAATAATTGATGTAAAATGCACTTTGTCGTCTCTTCATGGTCACCAGATATGACCCATTTGGACGTTCAGAGGCTCTGTAGTGAACGTGCAAACACTGTCATTTTCTACAACATTGATTCACCAGTAAAACCCATGGAGTTTGATAAATGACAGTGGATGGACACACTTGGTTTATGTTAAGTTAGTGATATAATTTGCTGAAAAAGTCAGTTTTTCTTCAGTTTTCTCTGTTTCTGATATAATAACCCTCAACTTTAGTATTAGCTTTTATGGAAATCTACATGATCAGTGAATTAAATATAAGAAAAGGACAGATTTTTACAATAAAAGCACAAAATACAGAGGATAATACTAAAATAAATGGTGATGAATCACTTAAGAAAAGTTAAATATAAAGAAAAAGCTACTCTTGGAACTGCCACATAAGTGGCATTGGGTCTTTATGGGTTAATTTCTAAACACAAATTATCTTAGACGCACAAACGTAGTGAAAAATATCAGTTTTTCAAAATATCTGCATTAATATAGATGCGGCATGAAACATTTTGGCAAGATAATACTGATGTAATGTGGACATATCTCAGTCTTTATAAAGAACTGGAGCAATACATTTCATAAACAGAAATCCCCACTGCTGTCTTTATTATTTATGTCCAACAACAACTTTCCCAACTTTAAATAGGGTGTTTTAGGGACTGACCTCAATTCGTGGCTTTTTTTTTTTTTTTGTAAAGAAGACATTTTTCTTATTTGAAAATGTGTCATGTCATGTTACTAAAACTGTTTTCACTATCAAATGTAAGATCAGAGAGGTGTAAGATAAGATATGAACAGCACATGCAGCTTAAAATCAACCCATCATCTGCTCTGCTACAGATTCACCCACCCATGTGATAGGCCTATACATATCAAGCCTTTGGATCTGTTAGTGTGTGTGTGTAGGTGTAAACGGGTGGAATTGTGGGTAATGACATTCTGTCTCCAGGGACAGATGAGATGGCTGACATCAAGCTGAACTCTTCGACCTCGAGTTGAACTTCCCCCTAAGGCTCATGGTTCAACGGTCAGTTTAATACCAGCCATCATATAATCATGTGTGCCCATTGTGTATTATAATATCCTCATTTTTTTTAAAATGAGAAGAGTCTGAATGAAACTGGTAAGGCTGCAAGACTCAGCTGTATGAACCCGCGTTTTGTGTACTGCTTCTACTGTATTTAGTTAATCAATTACATATGTACCTTTACTACAGAGATTACATTTTATGAGTTTGTTTGATTGCATTTTGGTCATTCAAGATCTTGGTCAGCAAAAATCCCCGAAATAATCCTTTGTTAATAATCAAACTCAAACTTAACAGTCAAAACTCTTATGATTTGATTCTAAACACATACATGCAGTGTCCATTGTGTAAAGACTCTTTTCTCTTCATGTAGCATTAACGTTAGTCAGGTATTGTACTTTTTATCAGATGTGTAAAGAGGGATGTCATATATGTGACTACCAAAACCACCTACAAACCAATGCTATTTGTCCACAGACTTGAGTATAAAGCTCATCAAATGTCATCAAAATTCTCATAAAAAACTCATAGTCATTCACAATCATTCGAAATAACTGTGTCTTATAATCTTCACACGCTGCATCAGCTGATGGTTTACATTGCAGTTCTGTTCGCTTAGCTCTGTTTTTAGACAGAAAATAGACAATAAAACCATAAGCCACCTCTGCTTTTTGTACAGTGTATGTTGTCAACACCTGCATTAAAGATCTGTTTAGAATCAGAGCTGTCACAGTTTAGTCTGAACTATTCATTAAAAAATTGCTGAACTTAGCAAAGAAAATAACATTACATAATCATTTTATACCTTCATAAGCCTCATAATCAAAGTCACAGCTGTTTCAAACTCCATTCTTTTCATTTAGAGCTGTGTCCAGTGGTGAAAACAACAACAGAGCTTCTAGATTTTATCAGTCACTTTCTTTGACTCTAAAAGTCGGCATATAGCCCCTTTAAAAAAAACACAGACTTTGCTAATTGTCTCATGACTTTTTCCTCCTTTCCTGTCTTTCTATGCATGTATTTAATCTTAGAGGGATTTTTCCACAACATACGTTTAGAAGAAGAAACAACCTGTTTGGCCTTCAATGTGTTTGTGGACACAATTTGAGATGGGGGTGATGAAATGTATAGTTTTGCACAGCTGGAGAAACATCAGACCTGAGGCTGATTTTGCCTGCAATTTAGCTTTATGTTGAATTTTCTTTAGTTTACAGTAAATTTTCATTTGCGTTTTATTTAACAAAACAATGTTTCATTCCAAGTATTAGTTTAAGTCTTTTTTTTAACTACAATAATCCTGCTTCTGACACATACCAACACCCACAGAGCACTGTTCATGTATAAAAATGCATATTCTGTCTACAGTTTGTGACAACAGTGTCCAATCAGCCTTGAAGGTAAAACCCATCACCTCTTCTTCCAGTGAAAGCATCTGACAAGGGCAAGAATATAAAAAACTAAATGTGTTTATATCTGTCTCCTTCTATGGTACAGTGTGTGTGAGAGAGGCTCCCTTAAGAAATACTGAGTGACTGCAGATACAAAGTCTCAGGTGGCAGGAAAAAAGAAAAAAAAACAAACAAAAATAAAATGATCTGATAATCTCAGTTATGTTATTAATGGTTCTCGTGCACAATGAAGAGAGTTAGGGTCACACTATACTCAGCATGCTTTAGCGTAAATAGTGGAATGTTTTCCATTGCTCATGATATGAATCCTTGTTATTTCTTGACCAGTGGGGGGCACGTAACCTTGGTAACCAGCCAATCTCACCTCTGCTGGAATAACACTACCAGCATGTACTGGCATCTGTGTGACACTAGACTGTGCCGTCATGTACGTAATACTACTGACTACTGACTACTGGTCTCTGTTCACCTTCTATCATAGTCCATCGTTGTCACGACGGCAATGCATTATGGGATTTTTATGTTCACGATGTGTCCAGAGCTTGCATTCTGTAATATTCACCTGGAAATAGCAAGCAATGCACATATTACTGGTTTCATATTACAGAAACTGTTTAGCCTACTGATTAACATGTTAGCATGGGATTTTGGGTTCTGCCATAATGAACATGACAGCTGCATAGTTTAAGTCAGTGTTAAGATAAACACAGTTGTAGAGTTTGACTGAGGCATTTTCTCTTTCAAGAATAATTCATCACATTCTTTTGCTTTTGTCAAGGAAAAAAATCCCACTGATAAACATAAAAGAAACAATCTAAATCAACATCCTTTAATATTCTGTATGCAAAGAGACAGTGGATTCTGGTGAATTCAATGTCAAAACAATTAATAAAACTCCTGCATGCAGAAAAAAGACATCATTTCTGGTCAGATATACTGATCATAGTTGTACTGTTGTAACCGATCATGTATTTTTTATGTTTCTAGTTACATGATTCCACTTCTTGCAGAGTGAGAGAAGATACTTTGCATTTCTCCTTGTGTCAATTTATAACATATTTAAATAACAGTACCAATCACATCATGCTTCTATATTTCATAGTGTATATTAAGAAGATGGAAAATTGGAGGGCTTTGCAGTTGAAAAGGCTGTGGAACGAACCACCTCTGTGACAGCTGACAAACTGTGTGTGTTTGTGTGCATGTGTGCTCTCTGCCAGCAGCTCTGTGTCCCAAAGATACCGGGCAATGTTGCCAGGCGACAGGTACCAATTGTGTTGAGTTTCCGTGGAGACGGTAGAGAGGGTGGGGCTTTGATGAGAAGAACACAGTGTTTCTGACTCTCTCACATCTTCACACACACACACACACACACACACACACACACACACAGTGTTAAACAATGAGCCACATTAAAGAGTCTGCAGCAGTAGATGTGAACAGGGCTCAGTTTAACGCCTGCTCATATAACTGATCATAGCTGAAACATAAGATGAGCATGCACACGCATACACTGACTATCAGATGTGACATAATAATTTATCTTCACATGCAAATAAATCTCTCAACTTGAAACAGAAATTATATATTGAAATTCAACTGCCACTAATACTAATAGGTCTACAGTAAGCAGTCATAAGTATAACCTGTTTTTAAGAGGTATACCGGGTATAAAAGAAATTAGAAAAAGGGAATTGAATTTGACTACCTATTTCCAAACACTGACCACCATTTTCAATTGTCAAATTATTTTGTAAGAATGTCAAAACCTTTCTACAAGAAGCGGAAGAGAAAAAACAAAAACCAGTTAAACATGTAAACGCACCGATTTTGTGTCATGTATTAAACCTTTAAAACATGCATCATGTTACTGATGACGGCTAGAACCAGCATCTAAATAAATTTACTTGTGTTCAACTTGTATGTTTTCCTTAAAATATGCATGAATGAAAACCTTGTCAAAATGGCTATAATGGCACAAAGCATCACCACTTCATTCATTCATTCATTTGTTTATTGGTCTCAAACTGAAATAGAAATTAAAAAAAAATAAAATAAAATCAAGAAGTCAGTTACATATGCACTCATCACTGGTCATTAATCACAGAAAAAGTAACGAATACAATAAATTTAACATAAATATACATATGAACGAACTCGTAAACACAGTTTGAGAAGGAACAGAAAGAAGCAAAAGCTTATCTAATCCTGTCCCTTCCTTACTTTCAGTGTCAGATTCATAATCAAATATATTTCCTTCATTGGCTGTTTATCACATTAAACTAGAGAACAAGGAATAACTAGTCAGAACACCCTTAAATTGGTTGCATCACCATTGTGCAACCATTCTGCCAGAAATAAACATGAACAAATAGAGACTAAACTATTCAGGGTATAATGTGTTAAGCCCCAAACTACATATAAACCCATCAAAAATTTCTTCCATTACACATGCCAAAATATGAAACTGGACTGATTACTCGGTGTATTTGAATGAGTCGATTAACATTTGTTTATATTGTCTTTTAAATAGCTGTTTATTCTTACACGACTTTAAAGTGTCATCAAGTTTATTCCATAACTTGATATCACAAACAGAAATGCACATACTTTTCAGGGTTCATTGTCTTGATTTACAAATGTGTAACTCTGCTATCTACCCACTATTATTTTTATATTTGCTAAAGTTACTTGTGATCGTGAATGTGCAGATAAAACTGACATTTAACCTGGAGGAAGGTTGGAGGAACAGAACTGTCCACCTATCGCCTTGCTGGTAATACTCCGGTAAGCTCTGTTTATTGTCTGAACACTGCAAAGCTAATTTAAACCATTCATTAGCAGCAGAAATAGAGTCTAATGTTGAAGATGTGATTGCAATGCCACACCGCTCAAGTGTCATTTTACAGCTTTCTCATAGAGTTTATTATTACAGCTGGTAATGACTAGAGCTGTTTAAGAGATAAAGAAGGAACCATGATGAGTTTTCTGTGAGAACCACATCCAGATATCAGTTACTATTCAGTGTTCACATTGTCTTGCAGACTTAAGCCCGACCAAGTATGGTAAGACGACCACATGAATAATTACATACTGCAATGGTACGATCTCCATTCCTGCTGATGTACACTTAAAGAACAGTGAACTCAACCGCCCAAAGCTCCCCGTATTCATATTATTTTATTCCTTGCTTTTGTTCTTGTCTCCTACACAACCACGACTAATGGAACTTGGGTCCTGATACGGAGGAGACCCTTAATATCACAGTGTTAGCTAAAGTTTATTACCAACACTGGCTTCATATGTGCATCTGAGTGGGATTACATAACAGATGAACTCAAGTCAAGGTTTGTTCACTCTTGTGTTTTCTGACAGACTCCGTGTCAATGATGCACGGAAATGAAAAGACATCTGGAAGTTATGTCTTTAATGTTATTTAAGATAAGATAAATCTTTATTGTCATTGCACCAACATACTATGTACACGGTACAACAAAATTGGAGAAAATTGTATTGGCTTTTTACTGCAATACAGTCACTTTAATTTAATTTTAGCGCTAATCTGTACAAGACATGGATAAGAATGTTGCTACTGGTTCTTAATGTCAAAAAAAAATACATCACCTGTCACTTTAGACTTGATCACTTCAAGTCGAGGCCAAATGTTTTCTTTATTTCACTTCATTTACTTTATAACTCTTTATGCATCAAGGACTCATTTTTAATGTGTTTCTGATTTGGATTTGATGCTTTAAGCCATCAGGAAATGGCTCACAGTATGATGTGGCCAAAAAAAAAAAGTAGTTAGAACAATGTCAGAAAGCTAACAACATGTTTACTCACCTTTAACCCATTAAGACCCAAAGATCCACGTCAACCAAAAGCATCTACTGAGCTAAACTGTTGATCCACTAATCCTATCAATACATGTAAATAATTGGTGTAAAATACAGTTTCTCATCTTTTCATAGTCATCAGATATGACCCATTTGGACGTTCTGAGGCTACGTAGTTACTGTTGGAAAGACTGTCATCTTCTACAACATTGATTCACCAGTAAAACCCATAGAGTTGGATCAACAACAGTGGATGGACACACTGGGTTCATGTTCAGTTACTGACATTTCATTGAAAAAGTCACCTTTTCTTCAGATTCTTCTGTTTTGCTACAAAAACCTTTGAATTTACTCTAAGTTGTTATGAACAGCTACATGATCAACCAATTAAACATAGGAAAATAGATGATTTTCACTGAAAAAAATGCAAATTCAGAGGATAATAGTATAATAAATGGTGATAAATCACTTAGGAAAGGTTAAATTGAGAGAAATTTTTATTTTTTTAGGAACTGGCACAAAAGTCACACTGGGTCCTTATGGCTTAAAATGCAAACTTGAACATGATTAGAATAAATTTGTCATGGAAAATTGGTGGTTGTATTCATTTTTGCTAACAATCTTTAAAAAAAATGCACTTTCTTTTTAAAGCAGCAACGTTTTATGATTAATTTTCTTTTTGTTGTGATTACTGTATGTGATTTATGAAATGTATCTGCATACATTACTTTCAAGTAATAAGTCAGGTTTAACAGTTTGCTAATTCTCTCTTCTTATGACACAAACTGTACTGTATTAATATCACAGATATATGGCAAACGTTCCTGAAGAGTTGAGTTTTTTTGCTGAAGTTGGCAGCTCAAAAGTTCGAGTTATGCAAATTGACCTCAAAAGACCCACAGCAACATCAAAAAATGCACAAAATATGATTAGAGGAAATTGTAAAATGGCCTCCTTCACACTCACTCCAAACTCACTTGACAAACAGCACTGCGCGACCACTCATCAGCTTCATTTATATTCACGAAATAACATTTTTCCCCCCTAATTCTGAGGACAATATTCCTACTGAGCTGTTCTGTATGAACATATAACGGCACACAGAAACACAAATCAGCAAGTCTTGCCAAACCTCTGTAATCATGAGTCTTGGAATAGAGCTAATAATCAAGCTCTCGCTCCTCTAAGGCTTGAGACACTATTGGAAACTGTGTGTTTACTAGGTGCACAAGTGTGTGTGTTAATGCATGCACATCCCAGTGTTTATATAAGACCCTGCAAGCACATGTTAGCTCAGATACACAGCAATCAGAATATGAACTGAATAGGAACATGAGTCACATGGGCCACAGCAAACACACTCCACATCTAGTGTCCTTTTTGCATATCTTGGCCCTGACCCAATCACAGCATTAATGGCTCATTAGGAAGTAGTTAAGCGGTAAAAGGAAGTTGATGATTAACACCCACTGACCCCCACCCTTTCACTGCATTCTGCTGTCTCCATAGTAACCTGGGTACACAGGGTTACCAGTGGCAAAGTTAAGGGTCTGGTCACAGCATTGGAGAAGCAAGTGCCTAAAATAACACGTTGGGTGAAAAATCTTTTGTATGGTATTTGAAGTTGTACTTTGTCTCTCACTGTTTTTAACAAAACAGGAAATCTCAGGGGACACAGGGGTTGGTAATGTCGTCTCGATCTCCCAGCAACCACAGGGCAAAGGTGGGGTACACCTTTGCCATGTCACCAGTTCATCACAGTGCTTTAATATGACTATATGACTGTAATATATCAGTGTAAACACAACACTATAACCTGTGCTGATTGGACGCATCTGTGTTGATAACAGATACTTAATAACATGATCATAAATATCTAAAGAGCCTCCCTTTGCCTCCCAGTGGTTTGATCCACTGCTGAAAAACAATTTAACTGTCCCTTCCAAATTTATAAATCAGATTGTCACCTCTGCTGGTATCTTTTATGCAGCCTCCTCATGTGAAGTTTATCACAAAAATAATCAAAGGGTTATTAATCCTAATTGCTTATCAGAGACTATTGTACCCACCAAGGGGCAGTGTCAAGGGCGTATAGGAGTGTTCAGATAATGCATGAAGCAGATTCTGGAGGTAGTGCCAGTAAGTGCAAAATAAAGAAAAGAGGGAGACAAAAGGATGAAACAGATACAGAATTTCTGTAGACAACACACACAAAATGTACTTTCCCAGATTCTATAACTCTAGGGTTTTAAGATCAGTCCAAATCCTACTGCAAATGAATAAACATAATATGCCCACACTTGAAAACCCTCGGCCTTCAGGCCACACCAAAGTTTTTGCACATACGGACAGACAGACAGACAGACAGATGGACGGCAAACTGATGACAATACCCTGCAGCGAGGGCCGAGGGTAAAAACTGCAGGCTGCAAAAAATCTGATGCTCCAATACAATCTCATCATCAGGGCA
Source organism: Apogon hyalosoma (assembly GCA_037367295.1). Lineage (NCBI taxonomy): Eukaryota > Metazoa > Chordata > Actinopteri > Kurtiformes > Apogonidae > Apogon > Apogon hyalosoma. Next base: position 22,035,034 of record JAPQRP010000016.1, on the reverse strand, counting down.
CGTTCAGCTTTAATCCTTACCGAAACCTAAAAACTTTCATGGAATACATGCAAAATGAGAAAGCATGCAATCATAAAACGGAGATAAATGCAACTGTATAAAAGACAGTATAGTAGTGCGCATTCTTCCTGTGTTGTAATAGGTGAGCAGGGGGGCTGCTATCAAATGTGGGCCCCATGAAAGCTAATTGTTGTGGGCCCTTTCATAAAATGCAGTATCTTATTAATTT
>JAPQRP010000016.1:22017039-22034455 GCA_037367295.1 Apogon hyalosoma | reverse complement strand
GGGTGGAGGGGGGGTATATGTCCAAGCATAATGTCATTTACGCTACCATGAAAATGAAAGTTAACATGCTTTCAACATTCGATTCCTGACTTCTATGCCTCTCTTATACAGCGGATCTTACACAAATTTTCACAACTTCCATTTGGACCCCCTCCTCTGCTCCATGGGCCCCCCACAAATGCTGGGCCCCATGATTTTGTCATGTTTACCCCCCCTTATTGATGCCCCAGGAGGTGAGTATATCATAAAATTACCTTCACTTCAGAATTTGTTTAACTTTTTTCTGCCCCACATTTATCTCCCATTTGGCTTTTAAAAAGGGTTTAAATGGAAATGAGAATACACTTCACTCATGTATAAAAGGATAAAATGAGGTGTGAAAATGGTGTTATTATAGAGCCTTTCATAAAAAAATATTCTGAGAAAGAAATGAAGTATGAAAAAGTATGAAAATATGGGGATTGACTGTGAATATAGTGAGATGAGATATGTGATTTTTAAAAAGACTGTATTTTAATGGCTTCAACATCATTACTGGATAAAGAAAAGATTAAGGCCCAGATTCACAAAAAGACTGTGAAGCTTTTGCAGGAAAAACAAACAAACAATAAATAAACAGTGCAAATAAGTCAAATATTTAGTTTGTAATTTACAAAGCATCATAAACTGAGGAGCCCAGCAGATCAATGTTGCACCTCTGTCATTTAGATGGATGTAAATTAGGATTATTTATACATTTTGTACAAAAATGTCCCGTAAATGCCCCTATGCAAAGAAGCCTTGTTGCATAAACCTAATTCATGAAATAGCAACATTTGCCACATGCAGTTTAGCTGGTTCAAGTACTGCCTGCATGCAAACAAACTCACCTCTGACTCACTGTCTCTCTGTGTATTTCTGTTTTTATTCAAGTCTTTGAGTTTGTGAGGCTTGAATGATGCTGAATTATCATTTCACTGACATCAAGCACAAAATCTTAAATAGGGATCAGATCAGTATGCATGCTATCTCCAAGTTTTTGCACTGATGTTGAACAGACTCCTTTATTCTGCAAAGCCAGAATATGAAAGCTGAAGAACACACAACATAAAAGAGTAACTTTACCTCCATTCTGAGTCTAAATCCACCCACAATTGGAAAAAGGCTGAGATGGGGGTGATTAGTGGTGGCATGTCCAGGTGCACGTGTGTGACAGGAATAGTATAGGAACATCTGTGTGACACTAACGCAGAACCATATGAGGGTCTGAAAGCGACTGCGTGAGCTTTTGTATTGCTGTCATCACTTAAGAAGGCCCGCTTCAAGAAAAAAGACAGAAAAATCAATATCCATTTAAGGATAAGCTATTTTTAGAATATTGTCACCACTTTTTCTGCAGTAACCCTGTCCTTTCCTGGGAACTGAAGCCCTGAAGACACTTAACCCTACTACAGTTCCTAAAGAAAAGGAGCAATTTTGCAGCTTGTAGCGTTGCTGTGTAGCATTCAAACAAAAATGTATTGTATTATCACCAGGATTGAAGCGTTTCATCAGTCAAGTCATATAATTACATTTACAGCTCAAAAATATGTTTTATTTTAGTGCCATTTGAACATCCAAACCTGACTGATCTAGTGTAGATGAAGTTACTGCAGATGCACTGGGTGTGTAAATACATAAAACCTCGAATACTAATGTAACCGAGCATTCTACTTGCACCAAACTCATACTTGGTGATAAGCTACATAATAAATGGCACACAGGAGTCTTGCATGTCCAGCCACAGGTTCCGTGTCACCACACATTCCATAACACATCACCACAACGCCTGCTTTACGGCAACTACGGTAACTCTCAAGGGACCAAAAGAAGAGTATGTCTCACCAGCACAGAAAAGTCTGTTATATACACCCCCCCTCAACTAGAAATGTCCCTGTTTCACTATTAACAAAACTGACATATGTTGACTCAAACACAGCCACACACCAGTCATATTAACACTGGTCAAACTTGCAGAGCATACTCAAAAACATATTGGAAAAAACCCCAAACAAACAAAAAAACAGCTCATACAATTAACAGACCAGAAACAATGTAAACACAGGGCAACATCCTTCAAAATGTCACAAAATCTCTAAAGTGTACAGATGGCTGCAACACACGTCCCCAGTGAGACTGGTCCAACTGTGATCCCCCATCCCCCCAAAATACTCCAGAGTCCAAACCTTCAGTCCCAACCCCCTTAGACACTCAGGGTGAGGGGCCAATAGAAGAGCCTGAAGCAGTTGATGCTGAATAAAAGCGGGGGGTTCAATAACAGTCAGCAGAGCCCAGGTTCACCTCCTGCTCCGAGACAATCCAGGGGTAGGAGCCTTTTGGATTACTGTCCCTGCTCTGTGCAGTAGGCCCCTAAAGAAAAATTATGTGGATTCACAAGCAGTTAATGGCCAAATATTGGACATACTGGGCTCCTTCACAGTGATGTTCCACTTGGGATCTGCCTACTGTCAGCATGCCTTCTTTGTGCTCAGGGAGTCCACCCAGGATGTAGTGCTTGAGCTGGACTTTTTAGCTGAAAAATGTGCACTTTTGGACTTTGAGTGTTATGGCTTTGGGACATCTGTATGCCCCTACAGCAGGGCAGGGATTTTGTTCCTGGCTGCTGCAATGTGTCCCTGGGTAATGTGGTCACCATTCCCACCCTGAGTGAGGCCCTGGTACCAGCAAAGGTCTCTCCTTTATTGGGTATTGGTGTTTCTGCCACAAGTTTTGATGGATACTTAGAGCCCAATGTTCCTGAAACAAGCAGACTGATGGTGGCCTCCACAGTGGTTAGAGTGAAGGATGGCACCACCATGGTATGGGTTCTCAGTTCTCCAGGAGGGGGGGTTGAACTGAGGCAAGGACTACACTTGGGGGAGTGCTACCCTCTCAAGGACTCTGATGTCGCTCTCCTTCACAACCCTGGGGGGACCGGTGCCTCCTGGTCACTGCCTGCTGCACCTCTTGTGAACCTGGAAGGCTCACCGACTACCTCTCAACAGCGTGTCGAGTTGTCAGCTTTGCTACAGAAGTTTGAGGCTGTTTTCAGCCAGTCAGGCAAGAATACTGATGTGTGCACATGGGTGGAACATTATATTTGAATGGGGGACCACCCTCCCATTAAGCAACATGCCTATCGGCCATCCACTGAAAAGCAGGCAGAAATTAACAGTCAGGTGGCTGGGCTTCTGGCCGGTGGACTGAAAAAAAAGGGGAATACAACTCACCAACATAGAAAAGTCTGTTACACTAGCAACTCTGTGGCAAAATAAGAGTAACTTGCCATAGGCGCAAAGCTATTGGCAGCAGTATGTCATTATAACAAAATCTTTCATAAATGGGTCCCTAAAATGGAGCCAATTCCGGTCACAAGTCCCTGCACAATGAGCAGATGCAAGCCATTCTTTCTGGAATTGGCCTTAAATGTATGTAGCCATTTTCTACCACTGCTGGGTTTTCTTTCTGTGAAAAGCGACATATGGTGCGATGGCCTGCAGTGGCAACACAAACCCAACCAAGTCTACATCTTTTTTTCCGTGAAGCAAAATCATGTCAGTGTTTGTCTAAAATCAGTAGGAGGCAGAATAGAAGACATAAAGCAAAGTGAAAGGAAAGACAAAACATCAAAGTTATTGTGCAAATCTCTTTTTCTATTAAAACATTATGGTGCCCACTGCTTTGGTATCAAGCAGTGCTTACTGAATGGCCTATCAAAGAAATCATATTACAGCCTCAACTTTATCAGTTGGTTCCTTTAAACAAAAAAAAAGAAAAAAAAAGACAACAAAAGCAAAAAGCAGAAGTGCTGTGAGAAAGTTTGGGGATGCTCAGCTGTGACAGATTCCTTGAGAATGACATCAAGGATTTTCCTGCTGTAATTCTCTGATGAGGCACCATGGGGTGAATTTCTGCAGAAGCAATAAAACATAGAGAACAAAGGCGAAACCCTCAAAAAAGACCTATTTATGTATTTTAAAGCTGCAGTGCCTGATAGTCTTTTGGGTGTCACTGTGCAAAAAAACATCCATGATTCAATTTCAGCATATTGTAATCCAACCTGTCTGAGTAAGAGAAAAAAAAAGAATCAAATCCACTTGTCTGGAGTACTCAGGCTATAGAAAATCTAAACTGAAATGAGAGATTTCTGCTGCTCATGACACAAACCTTGGTTTCCTACTTTACTGTGCCACTATGACCGCTCCAGTGACCTCCTACTGAGTTTTTTTTCTCCTCCTAATAGCAACACTTCAGCCCACTTCATCCGTTTTCAACACCAAAGGTTTATATTGAGTTCTATCTGGTTCCCTGGGTATGTTAAAAACTGACACTACAGAGATGCCACATGATTTGACATTGGACGTGTAACCAAATTGCAACATGTGACAACTTGTGAGAATGGGCCATTACATTAAGTCTTAATCTGGGCAAAAGGAAGACAAATTCTGACATGATCTCCCATATTCTGCCTCCTTTACCTTTAATTACATGTTAATTTGGAAAACAAAGTTAAAGTTGAAAAACGGTCTTTAAGTAATGTGATTTATATTTTCAGTCTTTCATCAAGAAATTTTCATCAATTCATCATAAACTAGTTATGTAATGTGTTTTACTGATGTTAAACAAGCTCTGATCATATCCAGTTGCTGGTGGCTGCAGATGTCTGACAGTGGCCATGCAAAATACAATTTTTATGCTATTATAACAAGTACAAAAATGTTGTAGGCCCTTAGTGGGTATGTTGGAGAATTCCCAATATCAGCAAGCTATGGACATTAGTTAAATTATTATGCACATTTTACAAAGTTAATCTGTTTTATATTGGATTCCATCTTCAGTTATGTTTACAGTTCTGTTTATCATGAATCGTGTTATTTACCCTTGTGTTGGTTTAGAAAAGCCGCCACATCAAGAGTACTGGGCTGAAGACCAGCTTAATGTTAGCACCTTCAGGATGTGAACGAAGTGATGGTTTGCACTCGCTTCAAAACAGAAGCTTTATGTGACAGAGATCCAAATTGTCTCACTGTCTGTGACTGTTCAGAGAAATTCTCCTCTTGCCACAATGTTTTTGGTTCATTATGTGACTGTGGCAGGCTAAATTAGTCTATGACGGGCCACCGCAGTCTATATAATTAAACGCTGGAAGTGTTAGACAGCGCTCTCCACCTCCATCATCGAAACATCAAATAAGGGAAGAATGGAGCTCACTCCTCCAGTAGAGTTCACACATTCGTTAAATAAATGTCAAGGGGTATTTGTGCTGTTCTGCAGGCGTACAGTCTCTAAGCACCTGATCAAACATATATTTCCTTTAACCTGTCACCTGTTTATATTTGTGATTTTTTTTTCTGTCAAATCAAAAACTGAGAAAAATCAAGAAAATCTTTAACAAGAAATCCCCAATGCATTACTTTTATTAAAGGGATCTGACTACCTATGTTTATATAATAATCAATGCTGTCATCACACAAGTAATTATGTCTGGACATTGGTGTTCCTGTACCAACAGCAATAGATTCAGCAACAGAACCGATAGCCATAAAATCCTCTCAACAACCTACAGCGGTGACTGATATACTGTCTGTTTATTAAACTATAACATCAAAAAGAAGAAAATTCTAAAAAGATAGACAAAAACACGAGTGAGAGATGAAATAAGATTTATCTTGGGCATCTGCTCAAGACTGGAATAAAAAGAAATGGAATGTGTTAACTACGCCCACTGTTACTTTTTTACTCATGGAACACACACATAAATACACAATTACACAAACAGCACTGTAATCAGACTGCTGCTTTATGCATGTCTAGCCTTGTTCTGGCACCGGTGGCGAAGCTTTTATGTATTAGGTTCCTTTTTTGAACGCTGAAAAAAATGCTTGCTCCAATGCTCTTCGAGGCCATTTGTTGAATGCAAATAAGGGCTAAGCTTATTTCCGTACCATTGTAGTACAGAGGGTGAATAGATGGCGATACTGCTGCAGTAGTATTATGCTCTTAGCAGTTTCATAATTACAAGATGCTGTTTTAGCCACATGCTGTGAAAACACACCCAAATGCATCCTAAATTATTTACTCTTTGGAACCTTTCAATTTGTATTACCATAAGTAAAAGCCAAACTTAAATGTTGGAGATGAAAGTTTTTAGGTTTTTTTAACAATTAAACCCAACTTATAACAAAAGGTTTTACCCTTTCACACTGTAACATTTTTATTTATTTATTTATTTTTTTTATTTTACCTTTATTTAACCAGGAAGTCCCATTGAGATCAGAAATCTCTTTTGCAAGGGAGACCTGGCCAAGGTAGCAGAGTCCACACAAAGTCCAAATAATATAAAACACATACACGATACACAATGAAGCAATAAAACACAATAACAACTCTTCAACCAAATGGCATCAAGAAAAACACTGACATTCCTCCTTCACTGCATTCTCCATGAGATGAGCCACTCCGTTTTTTGCAAAGGCTATTTCATCAGTGGTCATGAACATATTTTTAGATAAGATGGATGCAAATTCACACGTTCACACATTTTTTTTTATTTCTTGATGATACTGATGTTCTTTTCAAAACAGGCCAGCAGCCTCATGAAAAGCCTGTTGGAAACAGCAGGCGCTGGTGGCCACTGTGCAGCACCTGAGGACAAATTCAACTTATTAAATATAACGTAAGACCATGGCCACGAGCACTGATAGAAGAATCAACCTAGTGTGCAGGGATGAAAGAAAAGTTTAGCTGGTTTCTTTTGTGCTCTTATCTTTTTGTCTTGCTGGCTACCACAGGTACAGTAATGATGGAACAGATATTAACTTAAAGGCAAACAGTGGAGAGGAGTTTAAAAGGTGATTGTGATTGTTGCTAACATGTTATACAGACATATGCAATTAATACATTGTTCACAATAGAGTGAGATAAAACAAGCAATATCCATAACTAGACTTTATTAATTAGTATTTTGGTTATGAAGAAATCACAATATTAGATAACTCTATGGCCTTAAAGTGGTCATATTTTGCTAAACCCACTTTTATTAGTCTTTGGTTCATTTATTTGTGTATTTGGACCCTAATAGTTCCATATATTTGAATTTGAACCCTCCAAGTGCTGCAAAGCTATCTTTATCTTCATTTTGGCAAAAATCGAGTGGATTTCGACAACCCGTTTTTAATTCTTTCTTAATTTGTTATGTCTATAAGTAGTTACGTCATGACATTTGCACATATAAGGTCAAGATTTCCGACGAACATTTCTCCAAGTACGAAATAATTGTTTTTCAGCAGCAGCAGTTGTAGTCCATACTGAAAATATGTCCAAACTTCAAGCCGATTACCTAAAACGTTCAGTTGTTGGTTGAACAGGACAGAGAACCACAGCCAACAACCTGGTGGGGGTGGGTTGAAGATGGGCCTGTGGAGTTGAATTAATAAAGAATTCAGACCCAAGCATAGCATTTACAGTTTATGTAGACCACAGGGAAATGTTTTAAAATGCATCATTCCATTTAAAAAAAGAAAAATATCACTCCTTTAAATTCATTGTTTACTGAATCTCAGCACATGTTTGCATCTCTAGTTGAGGTGTGAACCACTGTTTATTTTTTTAATTAAGTATGAGAGAAAGTATTGACACAGTGCACCTGGTGTTTCAGCATTCAGCACCACCACCAACAGACAGCAACAGGTGGCAGATGTTGCATCAGGTAGACAACGGCCAAACGACTGAGTATGTGTGTTTGCTACGGTCATAAGATCAGATAAGTCTAACTATGTAAGTGACCTGATCTCACATATGTAATATAAGGTTAGAGCTGACAGCGGCGTACCAGACTAACAATGTGATGACACACTGTAAAATATAACATTTTTCAACTTAAAAATATGAGTGAAAGGGCGGCCTTAAATTTTTACATCAAATGAAATAACACAGCTCGTTCTCCTAACATACATCCTATTGTCTCAATGAAATATCCCTTGCGTCTTGTATCTCTGGCTTTGTTTTTTGGACACAAATTTGTTAGTTAGGTAGTTAGTTGATGTTAAGGATTGGTGAAATCCCGACTGTATTTTTGTAGTTTTTTTTGTTCTCTTCTAGGTTTGGGTGTGTCTTTCTTTCCCTTTCTTCTCAGGTTGTGTTGAGTGCAGATGAGTTACAGGTGTGGTGCTGGATGGCTCTTTGAACATTGGTTCCTCAGCAGTGAGTGGGGACATATAAAGGCGGCGCACACTATTTCCTGTGGGCTCCTCTCTTCCCATCTCCCTCGATTAACCAGCAGCATGTAAATTTTGTTTGGACAGTTCTACTCTGTGTCTGAAATGCAAAGGCAGGAATCTTTTCTTTGTTAAAGTTTTCTCCTGTTTTGAGTTAGGAGACTAGGTAAGCCTAATGTACTTTGGTTCTTCTTGGTTTATGTTGGTAGGAAAGCATTATGGGCTTAAGATATTATTTTGTTTGTTATTTTCTTTGTGTTTGATTCCCTTCCTGATTTCAGTTTTGTTATGTTCTTGTAAGAATAAAACATTCAAATTGCAGTTTAGTCAGTTGCTGGTCATTTCTCTTTAACTTGCTCCCTTTGGTTAAGGGACATGGGAAGAAGGGAGTCTCATGTCATGTTTGCGCCTCGGTAACCCCTAGACCGAGCGTAACAGTTGAACTCTTGGGGAAGTTGTTTGAATTTAATTCAGCTGAATTAAAAAACCATTATGTGCAAACTCTACCAATCTGGTGCTGGACTCAAACCGGGGATCTTCTTATTATGAATCAACTATATTTATTTCTGTCTTGTGATTTTTTTCATTTCTTCACAAATCACAGTCTCTAGCTAAACCAGGACATTATTGAAAATGCAGTAGTAGTAGCAGTAGTAGCAATAATAATACTAATAATAATAATAATAATACTAATAATAATAATAATAAACAGTTCAAAAAATACAAAGTTCCAATACAAAGTTCAAATTAAGAACGAGACTCTTTTAACTTGAATTTTTTTGTTATCACAAGTCAAGTAATCAGTTGTTCTAACACAGAATAATATGTTAACACAACAATTGTATTATACAGTGCAGACATAAATAGGGAACAGTCTAATATGAAAAATGTTGAGGACACTTTATGACTAATATGAGAAGATATTAAGTCATGATTAGCCTGTGTATTACGTATTTGACGTTAACAGTGTGTTATTGGATGATCCTGGATAGCAACTGTCTTTTAGTCCTCTGACTAAATTGACCTCTTAATATTTCAGCATTGTATTAATGAATAAATTCATTCACCACCTGAAAATCACTCTAAATGTTTATGTATAAACCACTGTAGAATTTCATCCATATCCAAGATATATGTATATTACATGTATGTATCTTAAATCAGTCAGACTTAAGAACAAATCTGTTCATAGAAGCAGTTCTTGCATAAGAGCCTGTCATTTGCCACTTGTTCTGTCTATGTTCATTTTCAGATATTGTAGGGATCAATGTATTCATGAAGGCTGAAGTTACACAAGATAGTAGTGGATCTTTTTTTTTTTTTTAAGACAAATGAGGACCGAAAGGGAGAACAATGGATGTGAAGGGCCCCATGCTAACCCTTTGACCCCTGATCATCATTTAAATTCATTACACTGATCTAATTTTCCCTTTCCTTCTTTTTCTATTTTATTTGTCTGAAATCTCAAATGGGATCTCATGAGACATATCATTCTTGAATGGTTTGTAGTATCCTTGAACTTTTGGTTTAATATGGACTGAGCCGAGGTGTGTGGACATAGAGAACCTTCAAGGCTTTAGATGTGTTGGTGGATGTTCAAAGAAAGGTCACTCTATGGAAAAGTGAGAATAAAAAACCTCTGACCTTTGTGTCTATGTTTATGGAAGATTGTGGTCTGCAGGGATAGATATGGGGAGTCTGTACACTCGATTTGCATAAGAGCAAATATGTTCCACAAATGACTTACTGATAGAACTTACAACGGCGTTCCACGTGCTTTTATGTCCGACTCATGTTGATCAGAGACGGGCTAACATCGTGAAAAGTCTTGGTACGGTCATTCCAATTTGTAATTATATCAATACTTACACATTACCCTTTTATGGCATAATAGGCAGCATCTTTCTGTGGAAAGATCGTTAAACTGACTAATTCGATGTTCTGACTCCCAGGTACTTCCCTTTTGCATTTATTTGACCGGTGATTTTCAGGAACCAAGAACATGGCATGCATCCGAGTCCACCACTTACCTCTCTCAGCTGAAAGCATTGAATTCCTCTCGCCGTGTTCTTGCTTCTATAGTAGTCTCTTTGACCTTCTACGGTGCCCTCTATTAGGCCTCACAGAGTTTAGAGTCTTCACTCCACTCTCCATTATTTTTTTCTGTGTCACTGGTCTCTGTATTCCCCTGTGACTCTAGACTATATTCTCCTGATCATTCTTACCTCTTCCTACTCTCTTTTAACACATTTTTGAAAAGGGTGATGGTTTAAACTGCCTCTAAGATATAATCATGCCAGTCCACTCCCACTCATACAAGAAATTACAATTCCAGTCTGGAATAGTGTTGTGTAGATCGGTCCAAGCCACTTTTTTTTTTTTTTTTTTTCCATTTACAGAGCCAGGATTGTGTACAAACACCACACTTTTTTCAGCACACACAAATAATAGATAGCGGAGAGTGAGAAGACAGTCAAATGAATTAGATTTTTAAAAAAGTCTTGTATTGTGTATTGCAATACAGTGCACTTGAGAGGAAAGTTACTTTTTATTATTTAAGAAAGCTTGTGTGTGTGTATGTGTGTGTGTGCATGTGTGTGCATGTGCGTGTGTGCATGAAAAATGAAGAACGAAAATAACAAATAATATCTATAGACCTTCAAACAATAAATGGACTGCATTTGTACAGCACTTTTCATCCAGGCTAGGACAAAAAGTGCCTTACAAAACCTCTGCACCCACGCACACTACACTCAGATGGTGGCAGAGCTGCCATACACAGCACTAGCCTGCACACAGGGAGCAATTTCAGAGTGAGTGTACTGAAACTCTTGACATGACTTGCTGACAGTTTCCAACAGGCATGAGCCATGCTTTAATACAACAGTATACAGTATAATCTTTACTGCCTAAAAGCCAGCTGGGAAAGGTGATGTTTGATATTGCAGAGGAACAGCAGCAGACAGTAGAAATTAAAATAGGTGCAGACTCTGGTAAAGGATAAACTGAATCCTTGACCCGGCAGCTGATTCGTTTTTCACAATACAAAGGGCATATTTCATAGGAGAATCTGGTCCCTGCTTAACCTCAATCAAACGCAAGGTCGGGTCTACACAGATACTACAGCGTGAGCCATTAGCTCGTGTTGGGAACATTAGCGATTTCATGCACAGATGAGTACCACAATTTTAAATGATCACATTGGATGAGTACGTTAATTAAGTTTCCTTCATCACAACAGTCTGGCACTAAGTTTTGTTTTTTTATTTTAATCCTTTAGAAATAGTTGTTATGCTTACCTAAAGACATGTCAGAAGTCAAAAATCTCTTTTTTTTTTTTTTAATTTTGTTCTTTGCTTGGATACATTTTTTTAAACTAATATTTTATTGCTTAATTTGTGAGATTTTACCACACAAACATTTAGAACACAGTGTCAGTTGTCCTGTATTTTGTCCACTTTTTCCATGGATCTTTGCATGTTGCTTGCTGTGGTCTTTTGATATAAGGAAGTCTCTCTATGTTGTGAATTTCTTCCACAATGTCTCTCCAATTATTTAAGGTGGGGGGTGGGGGTGGGGGTGTCCTCTTTACACTATTTTCCTGTGATGGCTTTTGTAGATCATGGATACATTTTGATAGACAGACACAGTACAATCAATCAGTCTGTAGATAGTTTGCATGTTGTGATGTATAAAGTATAAAATCTATAAATCTCAGTATAAATAGTTGTATGAGAACAATAACAAGAGAACCACTCACTAAAGAGCAAAAGATAAATACAAACACGCAAAATTATCACTGCATAATTTATATGGAATTATGTTTAAAAATGCATAAAACCAAACATAATTGCCAGATTACACCACAACAGATAATGAATGAAAGCCTGAAAATGTAAAAAAAAAAAAAAAAAACACTGAGTACACTGAGTCTCATATTGTACAAAGATAATGACACAAATAACTCCATTACATTCAACAAGGCAGCACCATTATATTTAATGGAAAATTGACCATAAGATGTTTAGTAAACATAAAGATTTTTAGCCTGTCCTAGTTGTGTCATTATGTCTAAACCTATAAAGGTAAAACTGTATTCTTTTGTTGCTTAATGTCTTTTTTTGTCATACTTGACAAATGATAAATATCAGAGCCAACATTTGGTAGTTTTTCAGTTTCACTCACTCAGGAGGTGGGTTCAGAAAGCTTGTGTTGAAGTATGAAGAGCGCTTGGAGTGTAAGGAGAGCAAAAGAGAGATACATTTATTCTCTGCACTCAGAAAAGAGAAACTGTCAGTGCTAACAAAGAATATAAAGTAAAAGTAAAAACGAAAAGAAGTATAACTAGTGTAACAACCTCTGAAAGGCAAATGGGGAACAAGAGAGAGGAAAAGTGAGGGGTTTAGGGTTTCATGCTACTGTGGATGGATCTGCACAGTCCATGCATGATGGGTAATTCAATTACTGAGGAGAGATCAAGGAGAATTTGAAGAGGGAGAACTCAGAGGAGAAGGAAATAATACCAAAGAAGGACAAGATGAAAGAGCAAGAGGAGGAAACAGAGACAAGAAAGAAGCATCAAGAGATTACGTTCTCCCAAAACGTTCACCTCATATTTAAATATTTTGATTATATTTAACGTAGACATTGGAAATCTAATTATTTTATGCATGATGTTAGCATGAGGAAATGTCAATACCTCCTGTACAACGGGAGTCAGTTTCAAGCCAGGGCTCTAATAATACCCAATGTTGAGGTTGACAAAAAATAAATAACACATATACTCATAACACAGGTCTTGTAAAAAATAATATGGATAAACCTCTGGTGCCTGCCTTTGAATGTACTGCCAGTAAAACACAATGTACATTTGTACAAGTTTAATTTAATGCATCCAGCATTATAATACAGCTGCTTTCATTACTTCTAAGTGAAATTCTCTTGCTGCAGGTGTGTATGTGTGTCTTGATTTTTTCAGCAAAACTATCAATTATTAAAAACTTTACACAGTTAATGATCCGTTACACAATGAATCGATTATATGCTCTGAAAAGCAAGAGGGATCTTATTTTGAAATTAATAAGTGTTGCATTTGTGCAATGTATTCCAAATGTTTCTTACTAAATAGAACCGTTTTTCTACTTTTTAAAAGTCTTGGTGCTTTTTGTAGCTGAGCTAGATAAAGGTCTGGGGTATTATTTGTGAGAATACAGTAATTTTTTTTTTTTTTTTGCTCTTCTAGTTTTTTTTCACATGCTCTTTCTCATTCACAAACATACATTGGAGTACAAGGTTAAATACAGGGTGTCCCAAAAAAAATGTATACACACTTTAATTAATTGTAAAGTAGGTGTTTATTAAACTTCATTTAATTTTCAGAATGTAATAGAATTTACAAACATCATTTAATTGTTTTGTCACCACCTGTTCTCAAACTGGTCCAGACACTGCTGACAGCGCCAAGCAATGGAATCACACACATCACAAAACAGTTCCCTTGGTATTTGCGTGCATTCATGTTCAATGGCTGCTCTCAATTCAGCGACTGTTGCAGGTCTCATAGCGTAGACTTTGTCTTTTAGGTTTCCCCATAAAAAAAAGTCTAGTGGTGTGAGGTCTGGGGAACGCAGAGGGGATTCAACTAAACCCCTCCGGTCAATCCACCTGTTTGGCAAGCTCTCATCATGGAAGGATCTAACATCGCGATGGCAGCGTGAGGGTGCCCCATCTTGCTGAAAATAAAATTCCTCATCTTCAAAGTCTTCTCTAATACTTGGCATGACAGACTGTTGCAGCAAGTTCAAGTAAACGGGACCAGTCACAGTAGCGTCAAAAAAAGAACGGCACAATTAATCCTCTTGACGATAAGCCGCACCACACTGGAATTCCTGCTGAATTAACATGGTGGTCGACCATAACATGAGGATTCTCAGGTCCTCTATAGGTGTAGTTGTGGTGGTTAATTGAACCATTTAATTGAGTTATCAGCTGCTAAAATGTATATACATTTTTTTTTGGGACACCCTGTAAATAGTAATAATAACACTGGTTATCGCAGAGCTTTTCAAGAGACAAAACCAGAATGATGATAAATTGGAATTTAATGGACTTGTATCATGGGTCATTTGAAGGTTAATGTTGCAAGACTAGTGAATGCATTTAAGTCTGTTTATAGTAAGTCTGTCATCTTTAATTGTTCAGTTAGTCCACTTGAACAAGCAGGAGTTTGTTTTTTTAATCAATATTGGAAAATTTGTCTTTTTGTGACACCTTGACACAATTGAAAATACCAAGATATACATTGCCATTTTGATCAAATATATAGATGTGGAGGTTTTTCTTGATATTGCCTACTGCTATGTGACATGAATGAACAACAATTACAAGTGTAATATGTCCCGTCAGGAGAGAAATAAGCACGCATGTTTTTTTTCCCCTAACAACTTTCAAATCTCTTTTAAAAAACAAAAAAAAAAAAAACTGTCCAACAAAAACAGACACCTCTGAAATTTGTTCTCAGTCTCACACGTCGGCACAGTGAACGCAACAGCGTGGGCACTATCTGTGCCAGAAAACTGCCCTTTATCCTCCTTTGTTCTCCTCCCTCTCCTCTCTTTCGCTTCTATTTTCACTCTTACCCGGCCTGTCTCTCACAGTCTCCGGTTCAGTCGCTGCCTGTGCCAGTGTTAATTTGCCCCGGCATTGTGTGTCTCAGCATCTACCTCTAGGGAAAAGCTCACTCTGAATAAGTGCCAAGGTTTCTAATATCACACGCACGTGCTTACAAATACATCTCGCCAGGCTAAGTACGCTTACATTTACACAAGCTACATGAACATATGGTACACAGAGGAGGAAAAAGCTGTGAGTATATACAATCATTGGATAAGAACTGATACTCAGGTTACTGTTGGAATTGCAATTTGTTGTCAAAATTTCACTTTCACAGAACTGCAACTATTTACATGTAGCTGTTATAGACCATACAGGGCAAGTGTAGCCAGGCAGTTATTAAGCAATGAACCATGAAGCATCATGTGAGAAAGAAAAGCCTTCCATTCACCCTGTCAACATGTATGCGCGTCCAGGTAATAAACTACCCTGTGGGGCGTTATGGAAATCACCCCACTTATCATTCATGGAGAATTCATCACTGTGTTGTCTTGCAGAGGCCAGCCTGGATGAAATATGATTATTATTCCAAAGCCTATCCATGAATCCAGCCTCATATGCTCAGCTTTAAATCTAATGCACTAGAACCATCTATTCATCTTTTTTTCCCTTCTTCTTATGCAGTTATTTACAAACGCTGTCAGTAAATGCTGGAATGAAATGGTTTGATAATAACCTGCTGTGTCACTAACAAAAATAATTTAAATTAAAAATTCACTGAGTATTTTCTTAGGTATTGAAATGTAAAACATTGTATCACCATGATCGGCCAAGGCCCTAATAGATCTTATATACAGTACGGTATAATTCAGGATTTATGTGTTTTTGGCAGTAAACTGAAATAATATGACCACAGTGTCAGATATTCAACTGGACTAATTTCAGTTAGTGCAGTTAAAAAGTACAATAAAATGGTTAAAGATAGAAGAGAAACAAACAATAAATCTCATGTGGCCAATAATACTACAACATTTATTAATGTGATATTAAAAGCTCTTGTGACTTAAAAGAAACTGATAAGTTATTATCTCAGACACAATAAAACTATTATAAATATTTATTTACATAAACTGTATTTACATCCCAATCAGTATCCTGGATGTTATGAGGGTACTGTAAGATTTTTGAAGTATTGCTTCCTTTTGTTTGCACAAAAGCATCATATCCTAATTTCAGTGAACAGACCTTGTCCTAGTTTGGAGAAACCTTGAGCCTATACTGTTACATGGATAAGTCTTACCCTAGTTACTGACAATTATAGATTACTGCACAGGTACTAAATGATAGAATGGGAATGAAAGTATCTCACTAGAATGACAGATACAGAGTAACTCAATCACATACAGAGCTCTGATACATTTCTATGTTTTCTGTACCAAAAATATTAACCAGACAATAAGACTAAAAACAAGAAATATTCCCATTTAGTGCAGAGATAGCAAGTGATGCAGCAGATCACAAATGCACATGCACACAATACAGTTTACATTTATAGATTTTAATAATAAACAAAACCAATTTCACTAATTTGTTATCATTTCATCATAAATCAATCAAGCTAAAATTATTTGTTGTAAACCTGCAAAGCTCAGCAACTGGCCTTGCATTATCTCTAAATCAATTCCAGTCCTGAGTTGACCTGTGGGCTTTTTAAATATACACAAAGAATACCGGCGAATTGTAAAGACTGAAGGATGAAAAACATGGAGACAAATTAATTGATTTAATGAAACCAATAGCGTTAAAAATAAAATGTGTTAAATTGGATCCAAGACTCACTGAATTCTGCAAACTAGCTACTGGCTGTCATGAAAACACAGCTGAAACTAACGGGAAGAAATTGAAAATCTCACCATCAATAAACCTCACACTGTGTTTCATATCAATATATGAGAGCTGTTATACCATACATCTTTGGGTGCTTTCGATCCATTTCCTAAAGGTCTGTTCTCTTTCAAAGGCAGCTGAAGTAATCAATAGAAGCATGTATAGAGGTGAAAAGGGGCTCAATAACATGAACAAGCTGGGCTAAGGAAAAATCAAACATGTGCAGATGGGTATAATTTAACAACGGCAGAGGCTTAATCAGGAATATTAGCGACTTTGCAACCACAGAACATAAACTATGCCAGTGAACAACAGAAAACTCACCACAGTTTTCTGTATGATCATCATCAAGAAACCCTTTGACGTTTGTGATGAGCTGATTATCTAGTGACGATTTAGTGCAAACATGTAGGATGGGCATCTGCTGTTAATTCTAAAGGGAAATGTGTGTTATTCCCATTTTAGGAAATCTCTGACCTGATTCAATGAGTGAGGAAAAAATTATTGGACCATCAAAAGTCAGCAAAAACAATAGTTATGCAATCAAGTCCTAACTCCTGTGTGCATCATGTCACTAAAACAGACAGAAAAAAAATGGAATGCCTTAAAGCACTGTTTTTGTCAGTACAATGCCATAGATATTGATGCAAGAACTGAAGTGATTTTGGTTATTATCAAGAAAA
>JAPQRP010000016.1:22001008-22016399 GCA_037367295.1 Apogon hyalosoma | reverse complement strand
ATCATTATATTTGTCCAAACACATGTACCTTTAGTTGTACCAGGCATTAAAATGAACAAGAAATTGAAGAAAACAAGAGTGGTCCAATAACTTTTTCCACAACTGTAGATGCTGCAGTAATTACTTCTGAGAAGACACAATCAGAGGGGATGCACAGTCTTAGGAAAAGGCAATGTAGTAACAACTGAGGCCAATGCCTAATTTTCTCATAGTGCAACACCACTCATAACATATTGATGCTTACTTTAATAAACCCAGACTCCAATAAATTACTTATATTTCACTCCAGAAAACTAAAGCATACTTTTTCCAAGTGCTGGTTGTCTTTTTATCAAGTATTTCTCCATTAAGAAAATTTTCAGGCTAACAGGTTTTAATGTCTATCATGACAAGCTTTGATTGCCAGCTGTTTTTAAGAGTTTGAGCTTTCTGAGCTCTACCTGCTGAATAAAACCCTTTTTTTCTTAAGAAACAGCTCTACTGTACAAAGGACCCCAAATGTGTGTAAATATTTCATGGAGTTTACACTTTTACTGCATTTGTCAGTGGTACTTAACCCATCACTACTCATGGCTCCTCAGCTCCACTGTTTTTCTAAATGTCCTAATTTTTGAGTCTAAAATTCAACATGATGATGGACAAAAGGCAAATGAAAGGCTCCGATGCAGTAGTCCAAAAACACACAAAGTTCATAATGGTGAAATCATTAAACGAGACTTTGGTCCCATTGGACAAAAAAAAAAAAAAAAAAAAAGTACATCCTTTGTTTTACCCTAATCCAAATTTCTTGTAATGTAAGAATTTGTGGATGTTTTGGTTCAGTGTAGATGTAAAGAAATGTGAAATTCAACTGTTGTAACAAACCTCTCAGACGAACCTGTCAACGATCATTACTGAGACACAGTACAGTTATTTCCATGGTCACATTCTTTTAACTCCCCCATTCATCAGTGCAGGAACGATATCAATAATGGAGAGGATTTGAGCAAATCAGACAATGTGCAAACATGTGTCTGGCCTGTTGTCAATAGCTTTATCTTTTTTGTTCAATCATGCAAATTTGGCCAGATTTGTCACAGTAATTGGTGACAGCACTACAATGTTGTAATCATGTCGCCTTCCAATGAGCGGTGGCCCATTGCCTAGGTAATGATGTCAGCCACTACCTCTTGCAGCTTTGTTCTGAAGGGGCCCCCATACCCATTTGAGGGCACTCCAAAAAAAGGGGGGGATGGGGGAATTTGAATTGGGCCAATATATATTTGGCCTCATTCGCAAATAACTAAATCATCAGCATAATTGGCAAATTAGGTGCAGGGTCTTGATGGACAAATGTGTTGGTCACTATAATGAATATAGATGAGGAGCACCTGAATGGATATATGCAACTGCAGGCACCTAATAGGAATTTGACAAAGAAGAAAGCCCCAGCTGTCTGCTTTTGTAAGAGAGCAAGAGAAAGAGAGAGAGAGAGAGAGAGAGAGAGAGAGAGAGAGAGAAGCCAAAAGGTGAAGAAGCAGAGCCAGTGGGAGAGATAGATAGTGGCAAATAAAGAGAACAAGTGAATTGACAAAGGTGAATCACTGGAAAATGAAAAAGGTGAAACTCAGATGACACTGAAAAAGACAGTCAGCGGGGATTTAAAGTTAAACAGTGGCAGGAGGACAAAAAGAACATGACGGAAGTCTAGTCTGTAACGTTCTGCCTTGAGAGTGTCATATCCAGAAAAATTTGGGACAAAGCAAAGGTAAAGCTCTTTGTAATGGGAATTAAGTACTACTCATTATAAAGAAAACAATATGTATGAAGTGAAATGTGATAAACTTGAAAACTTTCTTTTCAACATGCTCGGGTATAACTTAGACTAGCAAGATGTCATATTATGCTGCATTAGCTCTCCGCATGATGTGATTGGTCTTGTTCTGTCTTATTTTATTCAACAGCAGGTGGCAAAGTGCAAAACCACAAGTTATTATGAAGAGTGTAGGTCTGTTCCCTATTTACACATGTTAAAGAAGGCTATACACCACAGAACGTTCATCCAAAACCACTTGTGCAGTGCAGGGGAGACAGTGATTTGCTGTGATACATCATTAGCTCATTATATGGTAGCTAATGAGCTGTAAAACACTCCATTGCACCCAACAAGGAAAATAATATGAACAATCTACGATGTAGCACATGATTTGACCAAGATTTCTGCTAACAGTTGCTGGGGAATTGTTGGTGATCCTATGTAATTTATTTATGTATTTATTTATTTATGTAATTTATTATGTAATTATAGCTCTATTTGCAAGGAAATGGTATTATCAGAGAACCTCTTTTAATTTGTAATAATTGCAGAGATAGTCAGGAATGTCTTTAATTTGTGAAGTAAAAATTCCATCTCATATTACCTACCCTATTTCAGTGAATACAGAAGTCCTGTAATAATTTTATACCCATGCAATGATTGTAATTTGGCGGAATATGGAACATTTTTTGATTCTTCTGCACTTTAACTCAGCCTATTTTCTAGGTGAAGATGATGGAAGCTGGGCTGGCGATGATGAATCAAAGTTTTAAAAGTGTTTGAGGTAGAAAGTTAAGACGCTCATGTTGCAATATAACAAGCTTACCACTGAAATACTCATCTGAGAAGTTTGATGAAATGGATGACAAGCGTGACAGCTAGAGTAAGGAATATTTTTCTGCATTTTAACAGTTATCTGTAAGTGGTGAGTCTGCCTTTGACTGGGGAATAAAGTCAGAAAATTCAAGTAAAAAACAGTCCTCACTTATCCCATGTGAATTAAACTAGGGCTGCACGATACTGGAAAAAACTGACATTGTGATTTTTTTTTTTGACCCTGCGATATACATTGCAATATGAAATAGCTGTGTGGTGCTGACGTAAATGGTCATCCAAATTAGCTGTGTTACCTCTCATTGTGGCAACAATTGCAAGGCACTATTGACACAGAACACATCCTTCTTGTAGCCGAAATAATTCAAGATAGCTGACGTTGCTTTTCTTTTTGGCACCAAGTTCTCATTTTCAGTGATTTTCTATAGTTCGTTGCTCATTTTTCAATGTTGTTACCAGCAACTCGCTCCGTGTGTAGGTGCGTGGTTTGCTTCAGTAAACTGATTAAGAATGATTGCGATTGGTGGATGGCTGCGTGCAGTGTGTGTCAGGTCCCCAGGTTGAAATTAGATGAGAACACACTGAGTTCATTTGCTTCCTAGATTGCAGGATCTGAGATGTGATCTGCGACATACATACATTGCGATGACGATGCTCAAACGATATGTTGTGCAGCTCTTAATTAAACAGACATAGTGGGTTCTTTTGTACTATGTACTATACACATGCTCCACTACAGTATACAGCATGCTGTGTACAGAATCCAAACATGGTCAGAGTTTGCCTGTAGGGTTATGCAATACATGAGATATAAGTCCAAGCAGACAAACAAATCCAAACAGGGAGTAAGCAAAACCCAAAAACAAAGTATGGTCGAAAGTAATTCAAGGACCACAAAATACATGAGGAAAGGAGCTGAAACATTTATTGCAATTAGATCGTTCAAAATAAAGCAGGAAACACAACAAGAAATGGCCAAAAATCTATTCCAAGGCAAAGATGTGTTTGGATAATCAATACGCAGACCTGCTGATCTTCCTGCCGAAGAGACTACGCAGAATGACAGGGGATGGTAAAAACTGGAGAAGAAAAATGGGTCTAGGTGGATGAAAGTGATCAGAGATGACACAAAAACAATCTCTGGTAACCGTTTGGAGAAACACTTGCGACGAGCTTGACAAGATGAGTATGTAAGCCAGATGGAGAGTGACTAAACAGAGTAGACAGCACTTTGTTCCACTGTTTTCACTGTGCACTGGAAGCAGCTTTAGTAAGCGATATGGGAGCACGCTGAATTTTGCTGACACAGTGTCACAGTGAGGTGTCACTAAACACTATCACAAACTCAAGTACAAAACAAGGAAGACACAATGCAAAAACCCGGTTTAGCGTGGGAATAGAGAAGAGGATAGAGGGACAGATGGGGAGAGTGGAATTCAAACCAAAAGTAGCGCTGCTGGAAAAAAAAAATTTAAAAAAATTAAAAAATCACTTGAATGAGGCCAAAAAACGAAAACAGAGGGAATGCCGACAGAAACGTGGCCGTGAAAAGCTAAATAATTGCTGCTGTGATAACTTCACCCATCTTACATGAAGTAACACATTATTTTTGGACAGGTTTGTCATGGTCTGTGAAGAGGGCTAATTAAAGTGGGCGATGAAAAGAGGAGAGAAGTGAAGAGGCCTGCACCTGCTGTTATGACAGTAAATATTAGTAATTTGATTCACCCAAAAGATGAAAGAACGACAAGTAGGGAATTTAGTAATGGAGGTGCTTATGTGTTGAGATCAATTTTGATGAACTACAAATTTGTAGTGTCAGGCTCTATTATTTTCACAACTTGGTTTCAGCTTCTGTAGCATTTCTGTCTTGGAGGGAGTGAATGTGTTGATAGATACAGATCAATTTTACTTATCCCCAGGGGGAAACTGTGTCCTGTCAGTGGCTGCTCACCGCTGGAATGAAAGCAGAAAGGAGGCAAACCAGCAGCGCAGTCTTCCACTGTTTAATTCACGTCCATTTAAAATGAACGTTATAGGAATTTATCATTTCAATATTGCACAGTATTTGGACTTAAATTGCTTCGTGGCACAGTTTCTGTGTGATTGTGCCTGAGCTCTAGTGACTAATCTCTGTAGCACCTTTTGTTTAACTGGAAGTAAACGCTGAACCATGAGGAGAAAATTACAAGAGCACCCACGTACAAAGGAAAACTACTCTTATGATGAGC
Organism: Apogon hyalosoma; assembly: GCA_037367295.1. NCBI lineage: Eukaryota > Metazoa > Chordata > Actinopteri > Kurtiformes > Apogonidae > Apogon > Apogon hyalosoma. The sequence continues at coordinate 22,011,539 of JAPQRP010000016.1, read as the reverse complement.
CTGTGATTTCAGAATGAGTTAGAGTTATTAATAAATTTCAAGATACACTGAGCTGCAATTTGATAGATGTGTAAACATAGTGATATACTGACAACAAGAAATCTGTCTGACAGGAATCACAAAATGAACACTGGAAAAACCAGCAGTGGAAGCTATGGTCTTTAATTCTGTGTATATTGAGACTCATGCTCACTGTGTTAAGTGAACTCCTATGTCTACTCTTGAAAGGTTTTACTCTCTAGTCTTGGTGGCTGAGAGAACTGTCCTTTAGCCATTCTCTAGCAACACACCTTAAAAATAATAATAATAATAATAATAATAATGGATTACATTTATATAGCGCTTTTCTATGAATGCATACTTAAGGTGCATACAGTGGATCCATTATTCATTCACTCACACATGGTAAACCACATATGGAGCAGACTGATGGAAGCATGGCTGCCAATTTGCACCTACGGCCACCAACCCTTCAGTTATTGGATGACCCGTTCTACCTCTTGAGCCACAGCCACCTTCAGAATCTACCAATTGTAAGTTTTCTACAGAGAGTCACTGGTCTTTGCTATGTCTGTTTCCTTGGCATCCTAGTTATATGCCGTCCACCATAGCCAAACCTATCTCCACACTTTGTTAGCACTGTGTCACTGCTGGAAATAGGTATGGCACCCTCCACTATCATCTTGGAATTGGATAAAAGCTCTCCGGGTTTTGTGGCTAGTTCTGATTGAATGATTCTTGGGCAATAGTGAGAGAGGAAAGCAGTGCCAGGGTCTTTGTATAATAATGTAAGGAGAGAAAATGTTTTGCTGGAAAAAAATACACAAGGAAGCATCCTGTGGAAGTAAAATGACTAAATCCCCACAAAAGACATTTGTCAGCTCAAGGGTTGTTGTTCTTTTGCATAATGAGGAGGCATTCAGAACAGAGGAAGGAGAATACTAATCCTACCACTGGGAGATGGAAATATTTACCCAAGCTCTAGGTACATTTTATGGATACAGTGGGGGATAATACAAATGATACATCATGTAATAACTGCAAAAGACACCTATGCTACTGCAAACTGAAAATTGTTATTAATGTTAAGAGATTAAAAAAAAAAATCATATAGTCTAGGGAGTGAACTTCTGCAACACAACAACTTGCTCTTCTACACACAAACCATGTTGCAATGGTTTACAATGAGTTGTTTTTTTTTTTTTCAACCAAATCAGACAAATCAAACATGAGATAAGAGTCCTTTAACTGGTTCATTGAGCTGAGGGAAGGCGCCTGCTTTATTATGCTACTTCTCTCATCCTCTCCATAAATGTAATTACAGGAAACCCATGTATGATTGAGAACTTGTGGTGCCTGTCGAGACAAAAGTTAATCTAAAAAACTGGGTCATTTCCATGGCAGATATTCTGGACCACACCTGCAGCAGAACTTTCACTATACTGTCACTTGATTACTTCAACTGCCGATGCAGGTAAATCATTGAACCAATGATGAAAGAAAAGAAGTTGAACTTTTATTTTAACATCTATTTGGTGTCATGAGCAGAATATGGATGTTCTTTGATCATGGTGTATATGGAGGTTGATTTATCTGGTTTACAGCCACAAAAATCAACTCAAGTGTGCGCTCCACAGTCAAAGTATACATTTCTTTTTTCTTGTATTCTCTTTTCATACTGTAGGTGATGCACAGCAAGTGATATTAGCTGTTTATGGGTGGGATATGAGGTCAGTAAAGGCTCTAGAGACTGCAGAGTCAGTCCCCCTCTTCAAAGTGAAAATCCTCCCTTTGCTCTGTTGGAGAGGAGAGAAACACCGGTTTGATGTTCCTCCAATCGAACTGTGTGTGAAAAGCTTTCTGCCTGAAGGTTGATAGAAATCAGATGGAGGCATGTAAGGATGAATGGATGGGTGGATGTGTGAAGGACGGTAAGGAAGGCAACAGCAGAATGTGATAAGTTGGGCCTTTGAGATGTCATGATTAACAGTTTCAATAAATGATGAAGTAGATCCTGTCAGTGCCCACATCAATGGGATATGATGTTTTTATTATATCCCATATCATTTGATCATCATCCTGCTCTAGGGCTGTGGATAATCTCAATTTGGTAAGTGATCTAAGTTCCTGAGGAATTGTACAGACTGCATCATTAAACAAGTAACAGCACAGTCTAAACCTTACTACTCCACTAATATTAAAGAGTACCAGTTTAATTACAGTATTTAACCAACAGCATTGTGGATTATTAATGTCACATTAATGTCTAGCCCAGCAAGTCTGCTTTTAATTCTTCACCAGTGAGTCTTCATTAGTCTATTTTAATATGGAGGAGGGTGTGTAGCGTTATATAATAATTCTGATTTTACGCAAATGTTTTGCCGAAGTAGTAAGACAAAATACAATACTGCAAAAATTGTGTTGTCATTATTATAAGGAAAAGTATTTTCAGTATGCTATAAAATGAAACGGAGTAATTACCCCACCCTCCGAAGGGGAGGCAAGGGTATTGTTTTTGGTTCGTTTTTTTTTTTTGTCTGTTTGTGTGTTTGTGTGTATGTTTGTTTGTTTGTTAGCAACTTTAAACAAAAACTGCTGGACCAATTTCCATGAAATTTTCAGGAAAGGTGTTAGGTGGCCCAGAATAGATCCCATTAAATTTTGGTGAATGTAGGTCAAAGGTCAAGGTCAAGGTCACCAAAAATGTGTTTTCACAATGATAAGAGATAAGGCAAATCAGGTCAAATGTTTGTGAGGGGCGGGGTTTGTTTTGCTTGGTACCACTTGTTGGACTATGCATCATCTTGATTATTCAAAGAAAACCCCAGTATTAACAATTATTTCAATTTCAAAAAAATGCCTATGATGGAAATAGTGGTATGTGTAATGTAATTTTTAATGTGTTCTGATCATGCAAAGAAAAGGGACTGCAATTCAAATAATGGATGGTTACTGTGGTTAAAGAAAATACCACCTTTCGGCCACATGCACACAATGAAAATTAAAAAGGTTATTCTTTAAATTACTTCAATATTATGCCCTTAAGAATGCATTTTCAATGGGGATGAACCTGCTGTGAAAATCATGCATTATGCATGGCAGTTAGACAGAGGGGACGGCAGAGCAGGTGAGACAGACGATGAAGGGTGTTCTGCAACAGCACATTTTCTTGGCCTTTCATCACCTCTCAGTTCTGGCAACAAGCGCATAGGCATACAAATCAACAGGAAACCCCACTGCCTTCAGTGGACACTTTCACATACTGCATGTGCTCATGTATGTGTTTACAGGTGTGTATTAGTGATTATATTCATAGAGTGTGTACATGCTATTTTCACATGACCTGTGCTCCCACACCTCCACAGTGCAGCACTAGATCAATAGTCATTTCTTTTACTAATAACCTTTCCTAGTTTGACCCACAGTGCCCCTGAGGAAATGAAGCTTATTGTTGCATGGACAGCCACCTTTTATAAGTGTGACAGGAGTTCAGCAAGGAGCTCTGATCCATTTGGTGTAGGACAGGAAGAGGTGAAAGAAAAGGGGCTAAAATGGAAATGATGTAAGAACCCATTACCCTCTTAACATGCTTTTGCAGACACACATGTCCCCCAATGCTCAAATCCTATCAGGCAAACAGACTCAAATTCACTCACAAAGAAACACACATAGAAAATTATTACTTGCATTTTCAGGAGGGAATGAAGAGACCATAGTGTACTACTGAAAGGTGACATTCCTTTTAAACAATTTTTAGATTCAGGTGTTTTGTGTTGTTTTCATGCTGTGTTAACCGGCACCTCTTTTTTAGGCTGTATTTGGCTATAAGGTTGGATTTTTTTTAAACACTTGTCTTTACCAGAAGCGATGTAGATGAAAATACACTGTGAGGTTATTGAAAGTAAAGTATTAAATTAGTAAACCAGACTCAAGGCTCCAAAAAAACCTTTTAATTTGCAAGGTTTTAGTCACTGATTTTCTCCAAGACACAAATGCTTAGCAAGTGGAAGTAGCAGTGCAACAAGTTAATAAAAAGACATAATTTGATTAGTCTTAATACAAGACTTGTGTCAGTCCATTGTACTCAGATTAAGGATGCACTGATAGAAATACAGCTATCGAATATTGGCCAAATACTATGCTTATGTACTAGTATGTATAATCATAACAGCATTTTGACAGAACGCTATTCAACACTACTTCATGGCAATGTAAAGCTAAAGTAGGTAGATGGTGTAGAAGTAAATGTTAGTAGATATTTTAGCAGAAGAGATAATGACAAAAGAGGAGATGACTATATATGTCTGTACAAAGAAGAGGTTAAAAATAGCTCCTTTTAAAGCCAACAATTAAATAAGGCATTTGAAGAACCAACGCAGTAGTAGAGTTTAAGGAAGCTGATCATGGTACTAGCAGAAAAGGCAAATAACCACTTCTGGAAAAGCAAAGAAAAATATCCAGATACAACATATGGCATGCGAAAATGATAGATGCTGTTATCCAGTGCGATGCTCTTGATGTCCAGTCATTGTGAGAAGTCAACAAAACAGAATTTCAGCATCTTCTTGGCCCAGATATGAAAGTCACTGTTACATCAGAAAAACGCATTATCAAAGCTGCACGACGTTATAAAAAAGCACAAGTCGGCACTGATTGATTATCAGTGTCAGTTCAGTGTCTTTTATCAGTTTGATTGTGTACAGTAGATTGATGAGGATTTAATTCTGCAGCTAGTCTTTCTGCATACAAAACAGTTCACACACTAGCTGAGAAATAGCAGCTGCATTTGACATGGGGAGTCTGAGGAGTTATAGTCAGGGACAGTGACAGACACATGATAAGAACCATAACCTCCCCAACCTGCTCAGACCCTCAGAAAGCTGTTAAATAGCTGGACACTGTAAACATTCCACCTTAACCTGCTCCCATTTGGAAGAAATTCAGGCTGAGCCCAACCTGAATGTCTACACGCTACAGTCTCTCATCAACCAGAAGTGGGCCCTGTGAATTTCTGCATCCGAATATGACCTCCCTGACAATCTCACCGCGCACAAGTGGACACTTCTGGAAAACATGCTATATGTTCTGGCTTTGAAGAGCGAACCTAAAAGAACAGAAAAGTGGTTTGGCATCAGGTGTGATTCCTGCTGTTAATGTGCTTCTGAGATTTCAGACCAAAGGAATCAAGAAGGACTACGGGATGAAAACTGAGAGGGGGACCATCACTGACACCGCAAACAAACTGCTTTTGTGCATCACACTGCACTCAACCACAGGTGAAGTGTGTATTCTAGGTGTTTAATTAATGTTAAAACTGTTATTAATACAACTACACAGTATCTGCAAGTATTCCAATGTAAATGTACTTGGTCTCATACAGGGCATCCCTACAGTTTATAATATACACAGCACAACCAAAATAAAAATAGTGTGTAAGAATCTTTCATTGGATAATTACTGAACTTAACATGTTTCAGCTGCAAAAACGTCTTTAACTCACTTTTAACTGATGCAGTGAGTAGCTTCTCATGTCTTAAACAGGTGGTGCCAGGCACAATAAACCCTGCCCCTTGCAGGTATTGTAGCTTATTTCGGCATTGATCCAGCTGATGTCATCATGTGTATGCATGTGGTGATGTCAGTGTATCAACTGCCTCTATTTATGTGCCAAGCCTGAAGTAAAATGAAACAAAATGGATGTTTTTATAGACGTGAAATTTCACCCATTGTAAGCAAATGGGAGAAAAAATAGGTAAAAAATTTTAGCTTTGATCTACTTTTCCCAAAATGTAATAACATGTATTCTGGGTCACTGGCAATATATAAACCCAATTTGGTATGAATTCCACCAATTGTTTTGAAGCTACAGACATGTGAAATTTCACCCATTTTAAGTAAATGGGGGAAAAAGATTTTAAAAAATTCATAAACAATTTCAACTGTGACCTATTTTTACCAGAATTTAATGACATTTATTCTGGGTCACTGGCAATCTCTAAACCAAATTTGGTTTGAATCACACTAATAGTTCTACTGCTTCAGACATTTGAAATTTCGCCCATTATAAGTAAACGGGGGAGAAAAAAAAGATTTTAAAAATTCATTAAAAATTTGAACTTTGACATACTGTTCTCAAAATGTAATGACATCTATTTTGCATCACTGGCCATCTATAAACCCAATTTGGTATGAATTCAGCCAAATTGTTTTGCTGCTACAGACATGTGAGATTTCGCCCATTATAAGTAAAAGGTGAAAAAAAGAGAAGATTTTAAAAATTCATAAAAACTTTGAACTTTGACTACTGTTTGTTTCCACTGTTACCACAATGTAATGGGCCACTGGCAATCTATAAACCAAATCTGGTATGAATTCAACCAGTAGTTTTGCTGCTAGAGTGTTAACAAACAAACAAAGAAACAAACAAAAAACAAACCGAACCAAAAACAATACCCTTTGCCTCCCCTTTGGGGGGTGGGGTAATAACCATCAGTTTGATAGAGAGCATAAAGATTAGACTATGTTCTAATGGAAAAAGGTCATGTGGTCTGATGAGTCCAGAGAGACCCTGTTCCAGAGTTATTGGTGCATCAGGGTGAGAAGAGAGGAAAATGAAGTGATTACCCATCATGCTTAGTGTCTACAGTACACGTCTATGGGGGTAGTGTTATGATCTTGAATATGCTGAATGACCATGTTTGACAGCCATATTTCTAGATAACAATGCAGCATCAGGCAAATTGTGAAAGAGTGGTTCAGGGAGCATGAAACATCATTTTCACACATGGATTGGCCACCACAGTGTCCAGACCTGAACCCCATTGAGAATCTTTGGGATGTACTGGAGAAGAATTAACACAGAGGTCTGACTCTCTCATCATCAAAAGATGTGGGGGCGAAAAATTAATCCAATGCGTGTGACGTTTTTAGGCTGGGTAGTGTGAAAACCAGTAGAATATACAACAGATGAACGTTATGTAAACATCAGCCATCATAAAACAGAGCATAAAGAATATCTTACAGCTACTCTATGACATTATTCATTCAACAAAATAAATAACACATTGATTTTGAATTAGGAGCCTCACTGGGAAGTTACCAACTCAATCACCAACTAAACTGGCATAGAAAGATAGAAAAAGCCGCAGGCAAAGATGAATACTCTGCCTCCCTCACACACTCGTGTAGAAGATGTACCAAAGGGAGTGAAACAAAATAAATCCGGGGGTACGAGAAAGAGTGACAAGAATAAAAGAAGAAAGATCCGTAACTTGTAGAATGACTGAGCATCTCTGATTCTTGAGCAGTGCCTGCAGCCACAGGTATGACAGGCTGATAATGGGAAAATTCATAGGTGTATTCGTACTGTGTGGCACCAACATTCACACACAACCCAGCGTGTGTTTCATTTCAAAAAAGGTACTTCCCTAATTAAATGTAGCATGAACGTATTGGTTGTTGCTGCTCATTCATATGTGATGTAAACACATTAAAGCTGTAATAGACCGTTAGTCTTCGGGGATCTTGATTGTTTTCTGACTCCTTGGAGACTCTGGCCTTAGACGAGGGTCTCTTCTAACTCAAGCAGTATCTCAGTTGCGTCTCAAAGGTCCATCCATGAAACTGGCTCTACTTCAGCTCAAACGTCAGTCAAAATTCTTCAAAGCAGTTTCTTTCTCCTTCTGTCAAATTTTAATCCATAAAGAAATGAAACATTTGAAAGTGCTGCGGCTGTATTCAAATTACAGTAGCCATATTTTCCAGTTAGAACTGTATTGAATCTGGAGCAAGAAGAAAATGAAACACTGTCTCATTTCAAAAGGTGAACTCGGGGACATTAACTCTTTTTTTTTTTTCTCCAATGTCTTAGTCTTTAAATGATGAATGAAAAAATGAATGCTCAGTAAGAAAGAGCAATATACGTCTTAAAGTATTTTTAAGGGGTGTAATTATTATTTAGAACATGCGATTGTATTATTTGACATTTCTACTTTATTACATCGCCTTTAAATAATCAGTATCGTACTAAATACAAATAGAGTATATGGCATATACACATGGGCCGTATTCAATTCATGTCCTTCACTATTTAATACAGACTTTTTTATTCATTCCTTCTTTCCAGCAGAGTTCTTAGTCAGAGGGAGCATTCCCACCAGTGGGAAGTGTGAGCCCTTTGCCTAGTTTACCACCTTCACCAGTTTACATCATCTCACAGGAGATCATCTCCATACTGTACCAATCCATACAAGCCTCCCCAGAAGCTGTGGAAAAATACAGGATAGAGCACTCACACACAAACAAATGTATGCCTGTTTGATAATGCTTTGCTCTCTCACCATGCAACACCATCCACCCACAGCAATCTGGAACGCATTACACCAGAACAGGGAGAAAGAGCGGGATACTGACAACCCAGAGAGTCAGGTAGAGTCAGGCTGAGGAGCTCCATATGTCTCATCACATTTGAATGTTCTTCCAACCAAAATGCTGCACAGAGCACGTTACCACGCAATGCAGATCACCTCTGAAGGTCTTACAAATGCAGGAGGCTGTTTACACTGCCTTACAACTATCTACAAACATTTATATAGGGCTGCACAATACACCCAAAAACGGTTTTATCGTACGAAAGTTAATATCAGTGGATGTGGAAGATTATTGCGATAAATGATTATTTCTATCCAGTTTGAAGGCTGATGTTTGGTTCTGAGTGAGCATTGAAGAGGCAGCTATTGTTGCCATACCCAGACCGAAATGATGCAAATGACGCAAAATCCTGAAACATCAAGACGAGAGAACACTATTGTGTGATTTAACGCCGACGTTCTTTATTTTGATTTAATGGTGCGAAAATCAGTGTACTTTGAGTTCTTATTTAAAGTGATGAAAATAGCTCAACAAGATGGTTATGTGAGTTTTTTAACTCTTTATAGTCACAACATGACAAACACTTATCACAATGTATAAAATACATAAAGAGGAAAACAAGAAAACATCGAAACTGTGTTGTTTTATTTGATAGAGTAAACAAAATAATCTCTAAAGGAAAAAATACATCTGATAATCATAGCCACTGATATATGAGGAAAGTTACAATCTAAGATAAAATATTATATTGTGATATATAAAATATCAATTGTCATATAATTCGTATATCAACATTATTTTCCAGTGTACTTTCCAATCCTGTAGTATGGTGATGGGGTATGATAATATGTGTGGTGTGATGATAGAAAAACACCTCTGGTTATATGTTATGGTCAATGATATCACAATTTACACTTTTTATAGCAATGAATCCTGTTATTTTGAGATGTGGATTCATGGATACACACAGGAAGTTTGCATTAAAGCAACACAATCAAACACAGAGGGGAGTGAAGATGACACAGAATGGGGTAAAGACTCTGGTTACCCAAGAAAAACCACGAACCTTGTGCCTAAAACAGAGTTTTCTTCTGTCACATGGTTTGGGTTTGAGAAGTCTGACGTGGACTTGGAATAATAAATTATCCAAGCTGATAAAATATGATATGGATAATCATTTACTCTCATCGCATTTACAGAAAATGTGATATGCATTGTTATCTGAATATGACAATAACGTATATCATGGTATAAAATTTTGAGTTATATCACACAGCCCTATCCTACACTGTCTTAATAAGGATCTCAATGAGCATAAACCCTCAAAAAAGGAAATTGAATTTTATATTGGTGCCTTAGAATAAAAAATGTGTAATTTCTAGTGTCAACAGGGGTTCATAGAATAGAAATACTAACTACCCTGTGTTCCCTGTGTGGATCTAGAGTTTGCATGTGCATAAAACAACATGTTCTAAGCAACTTCAAAAATGCACATTTAAAAATTTGCTAGAATTTTCATGAGACGTACTCAGACACTCCAAACAGCTTCTCAGACACACAATATACTGTGGTTCTGCCTGACTGATTGTGTTTTTTCTCCACCACAGACCAATTTATGAAAGTTGTACTCAAGTGTACAAACTGGGTAAGGGAGTGAAATACTGGGATGGGCTAGCCAAAAACATGGAGGCTTGGTACACATGTGACCCTCCCTACAAAAACACTTAAGAAAAAATGGGGAAAATGTCTGTAACAAAAATATCACACTTAAGTGCAGCATTGTAAGAATAAATAATACTGTCAAACTTGTACAGCCTGATTGAATAAACTGTTTCCCTAATTCAAAATCTTGTGTGTATGTCTCCCAGAATGTGTGCAATAAGAACAACAACTATAATTACCTCTGCCAACGAACAGCAGAAGTAATGTTTTCATCAGGGTTTGTCTGTTAGTTTGTTTGTCTGTCTGTTTGTCTGTCTGTTTGTTTGTTTGTTTGTTTGTTTGTTTGTTTGTTTGCAAGATAACTCAAAAAGTTATCGAAGGATTTGGATGAGATTTTCAGGAAATGTTGATACTGGCACAAAAAACAAATGATTCAATTTTGGTGATGATGGGGGGGGGTGTTTGTTTGTCTGTTAGCAAAATAACTCAAAAAGTTATC
>JAPQRP010000016.1:21970294-21989460 GCA_037367295.1 Apogon hyalosoma | reverse complement strand
ATAGATAGATAGATAGATAGATAGATAGATAGATAGATAGATAGATAGATAGATAGATAGATAGATAGAGAGAGAGAGAAAGAGAGAGAGAGAGAGAGAGAGAGAGAGAGAGAGAGAGGAGGGTTTTTTCAGTACAATACAAAAATCACATAGGAAAATTCCATGTATTTCTGATATGTCAGAGGAACTGTTGACACAGAGCTGATAGTCTTTTGTTCTCTTATCATAAACCTCTTACTGAACCACTTGCATGTCAAGCTAGTGCTTGATAAATTAAAGCAGGTGAGTGTATCAGTGTGAGTGAAAATGTACACTTGTTTATTTGTCTGTTTTAGACCTAAAGGATGATGTGCCTCTGACGTGTGTGTATATGTGCGTGTGATAGAGAAAATAAAAAAGAAACAGTAGGAGTCATCTTTAAAACCTTCTGAACCTTGAGCTTTGAAGGCTGAATATCAGTATGTATGAGCTTCTCTTGCGTTTTCCCCTTCTTCAAGGTCTGTGAAAAAAAAAATCCCACTGGGTTTCTTTTTCTCTTGTTTAACTCCAGCACCTGCCTCTTCCTCCCGTTCTCTGTTTGGGCTGTAGTAGCCAACTGGGTTTCCAGGTTTGTATGTCTTCCAGCCTCATTAATATAACAGCGACTATTGACACTGGGCCTTTAATTAACCTGACCCAATGTCTCCACAAGGAATTACTGTGACATTTGTTCTTTAAGCTACAAGACAGGCCACATTCAGTGACTACATAAACAACTCATCCAACAACGGCTATTCTAACCAGTGTCGCTAACACATTTCTTAGCATACACACAGAAAAAAGACACAGAGAGACTCTTTTTTCCAGCACGGTGGAGGCTTGAGGTTGAAATCTAGTGAATTCACACCTAGTCCAGAGCCAGAAAACCAAGAAGTTACTTTAACTGATAACAAATATTCATGATCCAAAAGGCTACTTATATTTATGGTAGTTCTGAAGAATTTCCATAACTAACTAAGCCTTTAGTAATAACTGGAAACACAGAATTATACGGCTATGAATTGGGTTGAGTTTTTTTTTTTTATATATATATGTATAATATTATTTGCATTTTGTGCAGGATTGCTTAGAATTTATTTTGATATGTGTAAGATTTGTTAACGTACTTTGGGGAACTGTCTTGGGACTTTGTGATCAGTAGAAAAAGATGGAGTAGGGGGGCAGGAGCATATAAGTTGTACTTCATCCCGCTCCTTTCTGAAAGTTTTTTTTTTACTTTCTTTTCTGTTTTTCTTTTTTTTTTTTATATTCGAAATAGAAAAATAAAATAAATATATAAAATAAAATGATACTGCCATGATATGTTGCCTGCAGTAACAATGGTCTCATGAAATAGTTATTCTGTGATACTTCATATAAAGGTAATGTAGTGCACATCATGATGTCTGGGAAAATACAAAAACCAGGAATGATATATTAATATAATGCATTAGGTGTTGAATTTGACAACTTAGATGGAACAATGTTTTTAAAAGGTCTTATATTAGTGTCTCTAACACACACACACACACACACACACCATTCTACACCAAGGTATCAGACATGTAAAGAAAAGAAAATACATCGATATTATGTCTCATTTTGTCATTGGCTAAGAGAGCCGTGCATGTCAGTAACACAGAACTTGAGCTACTGTGAAATATGCCAATAAATAACGACAGAAAATCAAGACTGTTCACATCAGTATGGACACTGGAAACTAAATGTACTTACCTGTCCATACTGTAATTGGAAGGTTGGTCTACCCACCTCTACACACATTATTGTACACTAGCATTTGTAGAGGGAAGAACCGTTAAGTAATAACATATATAAAGGCATAGTTGAGTCATACATGCACTTTTTTATATGTTACAAGAGAGCTCGCACCTTAAAGCTTGCAAAGTCTCAGTAATTACATTCTACAAGACAATAAGAAAGTACATCAATGTCTCAGGGGTTCCATGTTACTTCCACAAAATGTCATACTTACATAATCACTGCATTACAACACAATAGGAACTGTTCCTAGTGTAATCTGTAGATAATGTGGACCGCCTGCAGCCACTATGGATGATTCCTGCCACCTGTAAACGACCTATCAGCTTGTCGTGACACGGCATGTTGGTTTATCTTCCTATACTTAAGTCAGCAAAGGTGGTCTTTGCCAAGTTTATCTCAGCCATATCATTTTAACATAAATCCTAGATCTCATTGTTTTGAGGAGTGATGAAGCGTTCCGCTATCACCAGGAGACAAAAGGTGAGAATGAGCAGCTAAGCTTATAAATGCAGAAATACAATTTTCACTTCACATGGGATTTTACCCAATTACATTGAAGAACCTGTGTGAGACAGAGCCTGCATTTCACTTCTGGAGCCTGAGATTTCATTTAGTTTCCTCTGGCTATTATACTATTTTTACCTTATAATCCCTACTCAATTTGCTCTCTTCACACCCTGCCTGTTTTGTCCCTTCTCTGTCTCCATATGCTGAGCCAGCAGTGGGCCCCAAGGTGTCATTTTGAAGCTATTGCCCTTGATAATGGATATGAGCTCCTAATTTGTGCTTTTTACCCAATAGTGTCAACATCACGATCTTGTCGTTACGTCTAATAACTTTTTTTCACAGCAGGTGTGAGGAAGAGCAGCCCGGCCTTTTCCACTCACAACACAACAGCATCATGAAAGATGAAATATTTCAAGTAAAGAAATACAGTACATTGATGCAAATAAAATGTCTAGAAATCTGTATAGTTCAATGTTGAATTTGCATTTCTAAAACTATGTAGGTATGAGATGATCATCTGATTCTGACTCATACATTGATAAATTCTTAAAACAACTACAAATAATTTCTTGTGAAAAACATCTAAAGCATTCAAACTACTTTACATTGTGTGGATATCTGACCTTGTCTTTATGGTATCTAATCTGAAAACATTTCTCTGCCTAATGTGGTGAGAGAAGTAAAAGAGAAGAGAGGTACACATGATTTTCTGTTTTTCACAAAAAAAAAAAAAAAAACAAGCTCAGCATTACACTTTAAGTGTCAGAATATGATTAAAAATGTCCTCTTTTGATGTTTTCCGCACTAGCTGTGTCATCATCTAAACTATTACCTTTCAGGCAAGTTGAAAGTGATGAGAGTTTCGGAGGATTTTGGTCTAGTTTCTCCCAAAGCTGCAGGTGATAGAGTTTGTACAAATCTGGCATGACCTACACAGGTGTATGCACTGCATGTGGAATAATAATATAAAAAAAAAAAACAGCTATGGCACACCAAAGTCCTGGTATAGGAGGATGGGCATCATCTATTGATCTAAAATGTTTAATACCTGTTGATCCACTAATGCTATCAATGCATGTAAATAATTGGTGTAAAATACAGCTTGTCATCTGTTCATAGTCATCAGATATGACCCATTTGGACGTTCAGTGGCTCCGTAGTGAATGTACAAACACAATCATCTTCTACAACATTGACTCACCAGTAAAATTCATGGAGTTGGATCAATGACAGTGGATGGACACACTTGGTTTATGTTAAGTTAGTGATATATTTTAATATATAAAGTCACTTTTTCTTTAGTGTTCTCCAGTTTTTATATAATAACCCCCAACTATAATCTATGCTTTTGAACATCTACATGATCAGTGAATTAAATATAGGAAAATACCTGATTATTACAGTAAAAACATAACCTACAGAGGATAATATGATAATAAATTGTGATAAATCACTTAAGAAAAGTTAAATATAGAGGAAAAAACTATTTTGGAACTGCCACATAAGTAGCACTGGGTCTTTATGGGTTAATACACAAATAGAGAATGTTATCCTCTCTCCTGCGTTAAAAACACCCTGTGCTCTGAATATAAAACACACTGTGGTGCTTCCTTTTTTTTTTTTTTTTACTTTCTGTCAGTGTCTTTTACCAGTTTATGACCTGTTCTTATCATGCTTTGCTTAAAAATTTAAGAGGTCATGTCATGGTTAAAAGACCAGGCTTTTACAGACTCCAGGTTCTCTTTTCAGTCCAAAGAGACTAAGAAAAAATCTATTTTTCGTGATAATACATTCCTGAGTTAGATTTTGATGGATGGCATACACCACATGTTATGAGGCAAAAGAATTGGTTTCTTTCTATATGTACGTCAGACTGAATATATCCATCCAATGGGTATTTCCATTCACCCTCGATGTGTATTGTGGTATTGAACAGATGGATCAGTAAGTGTCTATAAGGGCTTGTTCATTACTGCAGTCATTGATTTAGAAAATTCCTGCTGTTTCCAAGACTAAGAGGGGGGAAGTCAGGCAACAGATTTTCAAAGGGGTGTATTTCTGTCTTCACCTGAAGCCGGTTCAGTTGCTTGCTTACTGAAGAGTCCTCCATGTAATTGTGGAGTCAAGAGAGCATGAGTCTCAAGGCCAACACATTAAATAGTGTTTCGCAGAGCTGACTTGATGCCATTTTGCGGATTTCACAGAACATGTTCAAAACGTCAGAGTGGTGGGGATAGAGGGTAATACACTCATTTTCCTGCCTCAGCTCAGAACTACATTGTTATTTTTTTTTTCTCAAATACAAAGAAAAAAGGAAGAAAAGGTTTTTGTTTTGATCATATTACCTATAATATTACAAAGCACCACAGAGTCCCTGTTCTGGGACTACTCTTGGCTCAGTAGTCGGTCACAAAGGAAGCTGTACCAGCACTGGTTTAAAATGTGTTTTGCTGGCTTTGCTCACATTTAGCACAAGAGCTGACCTCCATTTTCTTCCTAGTTTGGGAATGTTACTGCCCCCCCGCTCTTCCCTCTTCCCTTAGTCTAACCTCAGCAGCACACATAACACAGTCTGGAATTGCACATCACTTTTTTTCAAGAGTATGCATATTAGGAATATATGCTTTAGTTGGTAGCAAATAATTACATGTTTCATTGTTCTATGTGATGGAAACGTCACAGTATGTTAACACAGCTCCTCATTCACCAGCTTTCCCTCATACCATAATTCTGTCTTTACCATCATTAGTTCTGCTTATTCTCATCCGTTATGGACTTTTACTAATAATTCACACAAATTTGACTTACTGTGTCCTATGTTCTGTTTTATTTTGTGTGTAATTTGGTTCATAATGTTACGTGGTACTGTTAGAATGGTGCAGATTTGACACCACAACACATTCTGACAGAGATGATGTGCCACTTGTTAATATTAAAGCTCAGCATCAGGAAGAAATCAACTGTTTTGTCATTTCTGTTAAATAACTTATTGCTTATCAGTGTATAAACAAAAAAGGGAATATCTAAATTGGATGTCAACATGCTGAACGAATGTTAAATAGTGGAATAGTCAGATGAACCCCTTGTGTTTTTATATGTAATAACATTATGCTGCTCTTTACTGGATACTATTTCTGTAAAAACACCATTTTTGCTGCATAAACTAAATGTCTTGCAATGCTTTCTGTAACATGTTGGGTCAGGTCTAGACACAGCAATATCTGAATATGACCAGACACAAACACAGCTGATTATCAAAGAGTTTTCCAAACACCTCTCACCCTCTTATCATTACAAGATTCTGTCTGCATCTTCAAACTCCTATAGCTAGTGTCACACATCACAATAACTCTCAAGCACGCATCCTCATAATGCCATTATATTTGCAGAGGGCATTGTATTTGTACTTGAGCCATTCTTCAGATGGTGTGTCTGTGCATCCAAAATGACTAAGTGCTGCAATTTAAGATCTGGCGTTCACTCGGAACCATAATTCACACTTAATCCCATAATGAAACTCAAAGAGCACACAGTGAGACTGCAGGAGGTCGTGACTGATTACCTCTGCCAAGAAGGTTTGTTTTTACTTGTGTCTGTCTATTTATTTGTTTGTTTGTTTGTTTGTTTGTTTTCTCTCAGCAGGATTGCACAAAAACTACCTGGTGGAAAGGTATGGCCAAGGATAAGCCAATTAATTTTTGGAAACACGGAAATATCTTTTTTAAATGTTTCATCTTTGTGTTGTTTCAGATATTGAAAAAAAATGGTGATTTTAGGACAACATGATAAAGGTGTCAATGTACTGTTAAATCAGGGAAGGATAAATAAATGTGGAGATGATTTAAATTAATACAAAACAAGTCAAAGAGCAGGGTTGTCCCTGCTGGTGAACCTTTGTAAAGCCTGATAAACAAGAAAAACTAAAGAAAAAAAATGATAAGGTGATTAGACGGCAAGCCGTTATGTCAAGGTTCTGTAATAACTTTCAATGTTAACAAATTTCAGTGAATGTCTGTTTTTTTTTTCTATACTTTTTGTTCTTCACCTGTCCATGAACATTTTTCTTGCAAGTGGTTCATGTTCTTCATAATGACACAAACTTTAACCTGCATTCGAAATGCTTGCGAAAATAATTTGCCAATTTTCTATACCAGGGAGATGATATTTTTACGGGACATTCTCCAGCACTGCAAATGATGAGGAGTTATTTTGGGAGAACGCAGTGAAAAAGACAGACTGAGGGAAGTGACAGTTAAGGAGGGGAGAGGCAGTGATATGGACAGTAAAGACAGGCTGTGAGGGGTATAAATATCAACAAAAATGCAAAAATAGTACCATGCTAATACTAATAATGTATTCGTTTCCTGGTTGTTCCGAGGTCTAGACTGAAGCACAGGGGAGAGCGGGCGTTTTCTATAACTGCTCCTAAAACTATGGAACAGCCTGCCTCTCTATATCAGGTCCTCACCTACAGTTGATACTTAAAATATAAAACTCATTTAAAAATCCATTTTTATTCTTTGGCTTTTGAACTGGACTGAGAATTGACATTTTGGCATTTTATTTATTTTACTTGATTTTATTTTATTTTACTTGTGTGGATTTTATTATCTGTTTGTTTGGTTTTTTTTATTTCTATTCCTGCATTGAATCTGTACAGCACTTTGGTCAATGTCTGTTGTTTTTAAAAGTGCTTTATAAATAAAATTGACTTGATTCTAAACTTTCTAATCTGGTGATCTGGTGAAAGTGTAATCCATCCTTTACATTACAACTACTTGAAAATAAACTTGAAATTATACAACTATTATAAGGAGCCACATAAAGATTCCAAAAAAATTACCAGATTGAGGGCAAAGAAAATAGGACATATGGAAATATATTGAATCACACAGAACAACAACAGTGATTCCGGCTGTGTGATCAAAGCAATACGACTGTTAACTGACAGCCAGATATAATAATTAGACCGAGACAGACAGATGGAAAGACAGGTGGATCAACAGAACGACGGTTTGAATAGATGGACTGGCAGATAAACAGATAAACAGATGGACAGACAGAAAGGCAGCCGGGGCTGTAATACTGCTCATAAAGACACACAGAGAAGTGGACAGGGACACTCACAAAAAGACCAGAGCAGAAACAGACACACAGACTGATAGACTTTATCTGTAAAAGAAAGGTCCCTCTGAACCAATTATAATTCTTCTCAAATAGGTTAAAAAAAATACCTCTCTGGGTTGTTAGTATTTTGTCAGATCATTCTTGTGTTCTTGACCAGCACGAAGCCAAGAATGCTGTGATGGTGTCTTTGCAAAGATGTTGAGGGGGAACTTGTTTTTTTGTTTTGATGGAACATTTGCGTGAGGGGGCGGGTCATTAACATGCAAAACAAAAATCCACAAGGAACCAAAGAGGCCAATATAACTGGATGAGCTCAGAGGTTGTTGTTGTTGTTGTTTCATGTAGCAAGGGAAAACAATAACACATAGACAGCAGAAGGAGAGACGAAAGCCGACTAAAATAGTCAGCCTTCCTCTTTTCTTCATTTCAGACTAGATGCAGTTTTAATGCTATGTTAGCGTGAAGGGCTATGAAATGTGTTATGGCAGCAAAGGTCTGCAGTGCTATTTGGCACAACTGTATGTATCACTACCATTGCCACTTGATATTGTTTCATGATGTTCATTTCATGACTATATAAAAAAGGCAAAAAGTGCCATCACACATTCACCTCAAGGTTTGCTGTTTTTGCAGGGTTGCATACAGGTGCTTCTATGAAACTGGGTTCATTCTGGTATCTGGTACTTTGCCAGCTTAAGAGACCCTATAAAAAAAGAGAAATATAGACATATTTCCCCCAAGATGTACCTAACGATGACCTCAGATAAATGCAAAAAAAAATTATACTCTTGCTCTGAGCCATCCCAAAATTAATGAATTTTAATGAAATATTGACGCCAAAGATAGGACCAAAATTGGGACATGAAAAGCTGCCTAGGTGTCAGTGCATTTGATCTGGAAAACATGGCTTGAAATGGTCTTATATACCACTATAAATAAAGACACTGTGTTAAATTTGACAATCCTAGTGGTTTTTCTAATCCGACATGCAGGTTTTTGATGAATCTCAGTCTCATCCCAGGTTTCGTGTGTAACCGACCATGTCCACTCGCATTACATGCAGAACCAGCCCATTTAAACACAAATAAATCGCGAGTGATTTTTCAATAGAGTTCATTTTTGTGAAACACTCTGCTTTGCATAATTAGTTTGATTCCCAAAATGAACCTGTGAGACAATAAAGAGATATTGGATAAAATAGTAGCGTGTAGTTTTCGTGTCCTTTTCACCAAGTTACATGTGGATTTTGCATAAAAATAATATAAAAATGTGTTTTATCTGAAAAATTGTTTCTCTTTTATCTCAGTAAATATGTATTTCTAAAATAGACCCAAAGTGCTTCCAAACTTGCTTCATAACATAAATGTACATCTGGTTTGAATTTTTAACTCCTCTGTCCTGTTTTTAGGGACCAGTTCCATAGAAGCACCCACATATTTGTTTCTCATTTCCTTTTCTTCAGATATAGTAAGAAAATACAGTGAATATGTGCACATTGACAAAAGGCTGGACTAAATGGGTTTCTAAAGGTTAGAGTCCTAATTTAGTGTGACCCCTGACCCCATGACAGGAAGCAGCTTTGAAACATCATGTATTGAATGACCTCTTGTATAAAACATCAGAAAATTAATGGAATGAATCTCATATTGTTTGAACATAAGGGTTAAAGACATGGCAGCAAAGGGAGATCACACTAAATACTACCACTCTGGTTTATAGAAACTGTTTTTCGTGAAACCTTTGTTTTTAGTCCAATACATACTTCCCACATATTTAGGCTGTATCTCAATACAGAGACTTAGAAATGCATTTGTGTTGTCATTATAATTTTACTAAACCAACAAACCTAATGTTGGCCTAGGACTTCTGCGCAGAACTGTACGTTGATTTAAGCATGAATCACGATGCATTTCCATACTTCAAAAGAAATTAAAATAAATAAATAAATAAATAATATCAGTGGTTCAGTGGAATAAATAGGAAATATCAAAGTTGGACCATGGGTGAGTAACTGAGAAATCCTGTACAAGAATTCATTTTCACAAAATTGTGTATTAAGGAGAAACTAAAAATAATTCTACAAACTAGTGCTTCTAGAAACTAGAATTACTGTATACTTGTAAGCCTTTGGAAACCATTTCAGTTGCATTCTACATCAGCCTATGACCTTTAGCCATCAAAATCTAATTAGTCCATCTTTGAGTTTAATTACGCATTTGTACCAAATTCAAAAAAACAACACAATCACCAGAATCACACAGATGAATAAATGAATGGACAGACTATCTTAAGGTCCACATATTTACAGCAGGAGAGGCAGGACATTAAAACAGAACAAAAAGAGTGAATGAGCACAAGACCTAATCCATCATGTGACCAAAAACATGACTGTACATGATAATATTGCTGTACAGCTGCTTAGGTTTGTAAATTAGAGGCAAGTGTTATGAAGTAGCAAAAAATCCCCTTATGAATATTTAAAGAGTAAAGACCGAGCATGGCACCAATATCCCAGTGAGGTCTGAAAATGTACTTCCACGTGTCCAGAGGATAAATATAAGCAGTGTAGGAGGTAGTCATCAAAAGGTAGTCATCAAATGATGGTTGCCCGGGAATTGATTCTTGACCTGCGCTGTCAACACAAAAGAGAAACAAACAAAATAGGAACAAAGCATCTAATGTTATAGTAACAGATCAGGCCAGTGATAGTGTTAATATTAATGCATGCAAATAAAACCAGTAAAGATAGTCTTGGTGTGACAGATAATGCTACCTTCTGCCTCTGTATCCATTTACTGCTGCTAAATATTTCATGTTCTTATCCAGACGTATCTGTCAGCTCTACATACAGTGGTTCTGTCTGAGCCATCTGTCTGCTTTGCGAAGACAAGCACGGTCTGTTCCATCCATCTTATCCTAGTTTCCCTGCTTTACTTTTCTCTCTTCATGTCCTTCGTGTAAGTGCAGTTCTACAAATTCTTTGCCGTGAAAAGTACATAAAGCTTCTTCAAAAAGGTCACACCCAGACCACATCATATACTTAGACATACCTTATATTACACCATTTGTTCTGCCAGGGTTCTACCTGCCTGTTTCTCCAGGGACAAGGTCATAAAAGTCCGCGTCGCAAAACAGTATCCACAATAGTAACACTGAACAATCACATTCTCCCCCTTTATTTAAGAACTAAAGGGCAGTCAGTATGTTTGAAGTGCCTTTACATCCACCTTTACTGATTTGTTTGCTTTAAGACATACTTCTATTCAATGTTGTGTACATCAGCCTCGAATAGAAGCACTTATAGAAGAAATACTTTACTGTTCATGTTTTAGGTCCTTGTAGTCATTTCAGAATCAGATCCATGAACTTATGACATTAAATGTGCATTTTGTATGATTTTAATGTGGGTATATCTGTGGCAGAAACAAATTTCAATGACAGGAGACTTCGTGTCCTCACTTTGCTGTTATAGAATCCAAATAGGAAAGCAATAACATGAAATGTAATGTCAAGGATTATGCTTTATACTTTAGGAGTTAATTAATGTTGTCAGATTTTCTACAATATATTTGCATTAAGAATGTGATTTATAAAACTAATGACCGGCAGATGCACTTACTGCTGGTGAAAAAGCTAATTTTCCACTCTGGTGCACTTGCATACACCCAGTGGCGTGACCATACACACAACAGACTTATAACTTAGCCTTGAGGCAGATAAATACGTACAGCACAGAGCAGGACAGCCGGCGTTTGCACATGGACATACATACATACATACATACATACATACATACATACATACATAGGTGAGTCCTTGATCCTTTATGTTTGTCAGAAAAGGAGGACAGAAGAGGCTCATGACCTTCTGCAACTTGCATATTTTCATGTTGCAGTCACATCCCATATAAGAGCCTCATTCAATTCTTAACATTTTTCAGGGTCAGAAAGAGAAAAATGCTGCTTTTATACAAGTACATTACACACACACACCATAATGAAATATGTCTGATTGCGCTGTGCATAAAGTGCAAAGTATAGAAACGGAATTGTGAATATGACATTATATTATCGATAGAGGAGAATCACACTTAAAGTCAATCTGCTATAGTACCATAGGTGCATGATATGATGAATCAGGTAGGCTATATTAAGAAAGTGCTAATAAGGCAAACGAATCAAAGTCACAAATTAATGCATGACAAGCACACACATGAACACATACCTGAACCAGGGTGGATTCACACATTCAGCCAATTAGTTTGACAGTGGAGAAGTCAGTTACTATATGTAGACACTAATATTCCTGTATTGAGTATTACCCAGCAATTATCTGGAAACCTATTCAGAGAGAAAATGTGATTCTGTGCACCACATCATATTTGGGTGATGACTGAATCACATTTGCTGACATATTGGTCTAATTTTCTTATCTAATCATGTTTTAAAACTATCAAATGAATAAGAATAATTTTTTCTTCTGTGTTTTTATAAGGCTGCATATCCATGTGTGTAATGTACGAATAGCTTTTAGTACTAATGAGGAATGGTGAGAAAAAAGGGTATGTTCTGTGCATGGAGAGACTGTGTCAGTCTCTGCCACAGACAGTCCAGTATAAGAAGGGAATGAGAAGAAGTACTTGCACCTTATACTGACCATAAATATTTAAATTACATTTTTCGTGTTCTGAGAGGATGAAAGCACATGTTACAATAGCGGAACCAAACACATATGAATGAAGGTGTGACATATCTTTTTATGGGAGTGAGTGATATTCAGTGTATTACTTCCAAATGCATTTCTTGGGTAAAGTGGCCTGCCTGTCAGAAATCCAGCAAAGCTAATGGATTAACAGCATCTAGCAGGTACTCAACCACACCAGCAATGTAGTCTCTAATGGCAAGCTATATTTACTGTACTTCTCTCTCCTCAGTACAGGAGGAGAATGAGCCACTGAAAAAGACCTGTCTTCTCTTTATTCAACAAACATTTCTCCATATCAAAATATGTTTTGCCGTATTAGCTACAAAACAACAGACGGCTCGCCAAAGAAATTAAAAGGAGTGTAAAATGCCTAGCAAAGCCAAGTAAAGTAGTCAGGTCCAGTAGAAGGCGTGTCCAATGTTTTTGTAGCAGACTGACCAGCTGCCACTCCCAGAGCCCTGCCATGGAAAACAGCATTGGTTTTCTTTATTGGAACATTGTTTAGTCACTGGCCTTTGGTGCTGGAAAAGAGACAGGCCTGTCGCCTTCACCAAAGTCAATATTTGCTACAATTACACAAAAGCAACGCAAGATGGTAAAATGAAGAGTAGTAGTCGGGTCAGTGAGGCAATATAACAGTCATCTACCAACCCAAAAGCAAATAAATGGACAGGATCACATGTGATATAAGATATGTGCATTCAGTTTCAGTTTTATTGATTATGACATATGTAAAATTCACCTCAAAGTTTCACAATTTATTCAATATATAAGGCTCCCTGTTCTTTGATGCTCTATTTAGGTGAGGAAAAACTCCCACACAAAACCCTATAATTGGAGAACAAAAATGGTGGAAACATCAGGAAGAGACAGTGCAATAGGTATTATGTGTAAAGAAATGTCTATATACACTGTATATGTAAGTATTACGTAGAACAAAATTAATGCTGTTCCTTTTACGTGAATATTTAGACAGACACATTGATGCCTATGTGAATTACAGGGTGCTTCAAGGCTATGGTTGTACTTCAATTGCACCAATCTCCAAAAAGCCTGTTCCGTGTCTCAAATGTTCTTCAGTGAGCAGGTTAGTGGTGGGGAGTGACAGTCTCCAGGCGCTCGCTGCCACATCCTGTTTGGGTCACTTGGTGCTGACATAGTGACTGTTTGACTGAGTCCCTGACTGAAGAGGTTTCATCTGCCCTGCACCACCTCTAACTCTCCTCCTAGCTAAATGCAGCATTTCATTTTTAGTTTGCATTCAAAATATGTGGAAGGCTTTTATCTACTATCATTCCCTGTAAATTCCACTTAGTCAGTGAGCCTGTGTCTTAGACAAGCACCGACATTTGATTGTGATTTTAAGCAAAAATCAATATTGGCAGAAATCAATAACCTGCTAGAACAACCTGTGACCACATGACTCTAAATGACATTACGTCAGCTTTTTGTCCTTATTAACGAATATTTGCATCTCTGACTAAACTACATCCTACGGCAGTAGGAGGGCTGCATATCCATATGTGTAATGTATGTTTGCCTGCGTAGCTGTTTTTTTTTAACCAAGAGACAGGAGGATGCCCTTGGGGACGTCATGCTCCATCTGGTGATTTCTGAGTACTGTACATTCCACTGCAACTACATGTTACATGTTAAAATGTTCATGTTGCAGAAAAATTATCAGACACACTAAATGCTAAAAAAGATGTTCCTGACTGCCAAAAATGAATGGTTCTATTTCTCTAAATGTGACCATAGCATCTGAGTGACTAATTAGTGTTTTACACAAACAGATCATTGGCTGCATAAACTGCATGTCATGGCTTCTACCTCAGGAGAAAATAAAGAAAACTCCCCCTAATCTGTAGAGGTTGGTGGCAAAGTCACTCACACATCATGCAGCCTTTGGATGAAGTTCAAAGCAAAAATGAACTATTTATCTTCTGTTTCTAATGGTGGCATTTTGCATAAATACACACAAGGTCTAAATGTGCAAATGGATGAAAAATAAAGTAATTACAGCATGGATAAGTGCCATGGTTTCAGGCTTATGACTTATGTACGTGACTTAAGACCACAGAATGGTAGACCCTGGGGTTTTTTAGCAATGCTCCAATACACATCTGTTTATTTTGCCAGAGGAATAAAAGAACAAAATAACTCAACTTGTTGAGGATACACACAGGTGTGTGGTTTTGTGTGTGGCTATTTTCAGCTTTTAGAATCCAGAAGCAGGAGGTCAGATGCAGACTGTACTTGACATCACAAAACAATGGCTGTTAATATGCTGCTATAACAGCCTTTTGGATAAGCTTTTCATTAGATTTTAGAACCTGGCAGCAGCAACTGGAAGCCATTTCACCTAACAAGCATTAATGAGTTTGGCCACTAACACTGGGCACTGATGCCTGGTTCACGGTCAGCCTTTAAGAGATCAAGAGAGTCATTATTTTTGCATTTGAGTATTCATTCATTCATAAGCCATATGTACATGCATACAAATACAATATTTGAATATATTTGTGCAATCAGTGCTTTATGTAATTTATTATCATCTATTAAAATTGTTACCCAATTTCATTCTAAATACTTGTTTTGGGTTTTTTTTTTACTACCTTTTCAAGCCTCTTGTCTTGCTATAACAGGATTATTTAGATGTTCCTTTCTCTTCTCCTTCCACAACATCTCATCTCAGTATGCATTGGTCATTTTGTGCCTTTGCAGCACAAAACAGAGGTTTTGTTATTTCTGCTTGGATTATACTTGATGGCTTGGTAGTAAATCATAGAACTATAAAAAAAAAACCCAAACATTTATATAATATAGCCAAAACCAACAACAAAATCTTTGCCTTCCTTGTATGTAAAACTACTGGAGAAGATCATGAAAACCCTTCTCTGAGGACAACATCCAGATGGAGCACAGCTGGTGATGTATTTGTAAAAGGGATGCTTGTGCCAAATTTGCTTAATTTGTGACATAAGCAGAGACACTTAAGCTTTAACTATTACTCCTAATTGAGATAGGCCTGTTTGGTAGAAGCAATATAAAAACAGGTTTTGAAAAATTTGCTTGGAACTTGAAGGCAATCTAAAAGCTGCTCTACCTGTCCTTTCTGTGAGGCTCTTATTCAGTGGCAAGTCTGGGGTCTAATAAACTCAAAGCCTGGATTCATCTGCTTCCTATTTGAGCATATTACCTCAGAGCAGTCTAATGTACACCCTGTCACTTTGGCTTCATCACTTTCATTTACAACTATTACAGTCCCAGGCTCAGTTGTTCTTACCCTGCACGCTCATGTCTTTTGCTTTCCTCATTTCTTTCGTACACGGTGACAACTATACTGACCACCTGTTGTTTTTTTTTTTTTTTTGGAGTCTATTTCTGACCTGCTTATACCTGTCTTCTACTGGTCCTTCTCTCTGCCTCCTTCACCCGATCTGTGACCTCTGCAGGTTATAGTCGAAAAAAATGTTCTTATGTTTTCAAATGCGTTAAAGTAAAAAGCATAAAGGAACTAGCATACGGCTGCCATTCTAAAATAAGCTACTGTGCACTAAATTGAATGACTGTGAGGAAAAGATCACAAAATTCTACTTGACATTTTGACACCTGTTTCCTACAGCACATTACAAAACCCCATACGTTACTGTCATCTTTCTTAGTCCTATTGTGAGGTTTTTTAGCTTGACAGAAGAAATGCTGTTAAATATTATGATCTTTCTTTCTTTGGGTGATGCTTGTACTTGTTGCAGGAAGAGAACCTAAAGAAAGACCATATGCATTGGAGACTACATTCAAGAGTAATATTTTAGAGCAAAGTATCTAAGATTTACTAAAGTATCCATACCTCTGTACATTTTGGCAAATGCTAAATTTTAAGACTGGTAAGAATTGGTAAGAAAAGGCTGTATGCAAAAAACAAAATAAAAAAAACCCAACAAACTTCTAAGTATGACAGTAGGCCTATGTTCTCAAAATGTTGTCAAGTCTATGCAGAAAAGAATAAACTACCCCAAACAAAACAGCAGTGTGGAGGATTGCTCTTTTTTTCACAGGATGTCAATACCAGTATTGATTTACATTTGTGTCCTGGAAACACGAACATTTTCAAGTACGTTTATAAGACTGGACTCAAAGCATTCGAAGACTAACATTTTCTTGCTGCAGATTTTTAAACAGCACTATGCAAATTCAATTACATTTATGAAAAAAAAAACAAAACAAAACATTTTATTCTTTCTACCTGGTCCCACAATTTTAGTTTGAGATTATAACGTCAAGCACTTGTAGGACGAGTGGGTAAGGAAACCTGTAGAGAAGGTGTTATACGCAACACTAATAGGCTGCTCAGGTCACTAACAGGTAGTGAAAGCATTTATATTGATTATCTTAAACAGACAGCTGCTGTAAATAATATATGAGTGTTTGGGTAGCTATTGATTGCAGCTCACCCACTACCTCCAGAATGCAATCTGCAGCAAACAAAAAGACTGTGTGTGTCAGAATGTGGGTGAGAATGAAAAGTAAGAAAACCACAGATGAATGTATATCTTTGAGTGCATATGGGATTTCAACCCCTGTAGCTGTGGGAGCTTCAGGATCTCAGATGTGGAAGAAGTCCATCTGTTAAACACCTAATTCATTAAGAGAGCAGAGTTCTCTCATCGTTTATTATCAACTTCATAATCTAACTCTGGGTGCAGCATAAGTGCAAAATGAGTCTGTTAAATTCAGAAATAATGAAGTGATCTCTCAATAATACTCGGCTCACACTGAGAGCTCACTTGATTACATACGTGTTCAACAGTGTGCTGAATTAATGGTTCCATTAATTCTCCACCCCGGTCTCAACCCAAACACACCAGACCAAGTTTCAGAGACCTATTACACAAGCCGCTATATGAGGCGCACATTCCTCAAGGCAAATTCTGCAGGTGTGAATGTGTTTAAGCATTCTTTATGTACTGCCTCTAAGCTGGTGTGAAAAATCAGTTAACAAGATGATGCTACTGACTGCAGGGAATAGTGTAAAAGGAACATGAGGACAGTTACATTTACCCTTCATGTAAGTGTAGGGATTACTCAAGGTACCAATAACCCTTCCTGCTTCCTCCAATTACTGTTACAACACTTTGATTCAACTGATATTGCATACAATACAAATTCACGCTATTATCTATTTTCCGTACCTTCATTCTTGTTTAATTAGAGGGCACTTGGTCACACTGACTGTGAATACTTGTTAAATAATCATTAATCACCATCATTATGCAAGTAAAAAAATTATGCATATCCATCATCTATCTTTGCCTTCACCAGTTTCCATTGTGATCATATTTGCCACTGCCTCTAGCCAATACAATGCCCTTCATTACTTCCATTTACTTCCACCTTTTCTGCCCATTTTCTATTTATTTCTCACCCCAACCCCCAACCCCAATACCCCATCCTTCCACATCCAGTCTTTCTTCATCTTTCTTATCTTTTGCTCCTTATTTCTGTCTCTTTGTTCCCCTGCCTAGTTGTGATAACGAGAGCAGAGTGTGATTTATGGGCTATTCTCATGTGCTACACAGTACAAACACAATTACACATTACGTAACGTTATTAGCTTTACAAAATCACTCTCTGATTCATTAAAACATAAGAAAAAAGAAGTTTCTAATTGATGACTGATCTAACTGCAGCATAATATAGACCACTTTGGAGTCTACGTCACGGCCTATGTCACCGCAGTTGCGCACGCATTCTGGTGGCAGAAAAACAATGTATGTCAACAGAGATCGGAGAGAATAGAGAAATGAGGGGGAAAAATGTCTTGTTGTGCTTTGTTGTCAGAATAGAAATGTTAAAAAAAAAAAAAAAACAAACAAACAAAAACCTTCACTTTTACTGAATACTGACGCTTATAGTTGAAGCCATTAAACGGATGGACAGGACTGAAGAAATCATCTGGAATTCTGGGCTCTGCTGTGCCCATTTCATATCAGCATGTACATTAAATAACACTTACCCAGTCATGCAAGTGCAGTTGGCTGTCAGTATAAAGCACACAGGTCCTCTGCACACAAAAACCATCAGACAAATCTCGGTATTCAATATCCTGGACAAAGTACAAAGTTATAGGCATCGAGGGATTTGTATGCCTTGAACTTTTCTTTTGTGTAAACGCTGGGTTTTTCAACAAGATATAAAAGATGTCCAGCCGCTGTAGCTTTGGCCATTTTGTTGGCGCCGTTACCCACTGAGCTGACTGTGAGTATGGATCAGGAAACCTCACCCCGCTGCTAATGATCAAATTATCTTTGTAAGACACCTTGTCTCTCATTGACAGACCATTAAAATACTTTTCCATTCCATTACTCTGTTTCTCACCTGATTTTCACACTCTTGACACCGGGCTCCATAAACTGTTGACACCACGACTGTCACTTTCTGCCACCAGTTAAGCCCCGCCCACAAATACATCATCACTGTTTACCAACTTCAAAATAGCCTTTTTGGTCCTAAATCTATAATTCAGAGACAATGTTTCAAATAATACCTTTCCCTAATTTTAACGCACCAAGACAAGTAAAACTGATTGTCAAAAGCATATGTGGAGCTACATAATTAATCACATGTGGTCACTAATGTTTATTCTCCCATATTCATAATCTCTGTATCTAAAAGGTTAAATAGCCTGGCTCACTGGCTTCAAGCAGGTGTGGAAGGTGAGCTGCCGAGTGGGTCAAATTTGGTAAGCAATGCTGCGGGTTTCCATGAGTCATACAACAATCTACCTCAGTAAATATGATAAGTATGGCCATTTTTCTAGAAATATTGTTCTACATCACAATAGATTTAGATCTCAATCAGTGTTTGTAAACATGGTGTAGAACCCCCGCCCCAGTCTGTCATGACTGTGTATATACTGTGCTGTTAGTTCAATTATTCTTCCCTTGGCATGTTGGACTGTTGGGACTGTAAAATGAGCATTAAATCACAGAGTCTATTTGGATATCCTTATAACGTCATTGTGCCCC
>JAPQRP010000016.1:21957349-21970094 GCA_037367295.1 Apogon hyalosoma | reverse complement strand
ACTGGTGGTTACGCTACAGTAAAGTCGACACATTTATTTACCTCACTGACTCTCATATACCAAAACTGCTAATCATATAGTTTCATGATCTTCGTATTTATTTGTGCAAATAAACATGACATTAAAGGACTAGTGTGTGGGATTTAATGACATCTAATGGTAAAGCTCCAGATTGCAACTAACTGAACACATATCACCTCAGTGTCTCTTTCTAACAGTGTACACAGACTGCTAAAAACAAGATGTGAATGATGCCTAGAATTTGGTTTGGTCTGGGCTACGACAGAAAATGGTGCCACACCATTACATACCTCTAGATATGTGATGTAATTCACACAAAACAAAATATTTTAACATGTTTGTGTTCTAACACTAAAGAAAAAGTGTAACCATGAGAAACAAAGCAGAGCAGCTAGTAGTGTGACCATAGAATAGCAGTTATGTAATCTACTATAAAAATCTGTTAGGTGTAGATTGCGAACACTGGAAAGAGCCAGACCTAACTATCTATCATTGCATCTGTTCCTGGCTGATGAGCAGCTTGGGGTTAGGTATAAGCACAAAATGCCACAGGGGAAAACACGCCCCTGAGACATAACAATGCTTCACCTCCACCTAATCTGTGCTGTCAAACATACACAAGCACTCAGACACTAAAACCCAGGCAAAAGGAACAGGTGACAGTGTTCCTTCCCGAAGCCTGAGCCACAGAACTCATTTTATCGCTTACCTATGCATATAGACATGCATCTATTGTATTAGGAATCATAGTTTTTCTAAACAAAGATCATTCCAAAAAAAAATAAAAACAGACAAAACAGATAAAATGCAAGCATAGATTTTACAAGTAAGAAAAATTAACTGCAATAAAAATCGGTTTAAGAACAGTTTTAAGACATGCTTTTAAAGATCTTAGAGACACAGTGCACCTTGTTTTAGCAGGCAAAGAGTGTTGCTCCATCAACCTTTGTTACAAAATGTGACCTGGTAATTACAAGCAGGGCTGCATCCATGAGTTTAAATGGCAAGCAGGGACAAATAAAAGCAGCAATTCCAGTATATGCGCTGTCTATTTTTGCAACAAAAAAGTAACATATTGAAGGCATTAAAAGCAAGCAATACAGTGTTTAAATCAGCATGATAATTAACCAGAAGCTAGTACAGAGGCCAGAACAGCTGTGATGTGGTCATTTATTTCTGTAATGTGATGGGACGAGAAAGCTACAGCATTTTGAAATAACTGACCTACCTTAAAGAAAAAAAAAACAGTTCCCACCTGGATTTACCAAAGCAAATAGGTATGATGTACGGTTGTGTAGTTAGGGGTGGTGGATGGAGTATGCACTTCTACCTGAGTTCATTACAATTACCAAGTCATGAATTAATACAAGTATATACAACTTTTTGAAGATCAGCAAATGATAAGAATAAATTCAATTAATAAATTAAGACTGAAAAAGATGGAGGGACTGTACATAACATTCAATAGGCCTGATAGACTGGGGTCAAAAAAGAGGAGATTGAATTTGAGGGACCTCCAAGTTATTGACATGAAATTCAAGAACGTTTTTGGACATCCAAGATTTAATGTCCAAAAGGCAGGCAGCAAAATTTGTAAGGATTTCAGGGACTTCAAAGCACACATAACTGGGTTTCATTTGCATAAAAATGGGGGAGGACATCATGGTTCTCAATGACTTATCCAAGAGGCAGCATATATTGTGGATAGAGAATAGAAGTGGGTCAAGAACTGAGCCTTGGGGGACATCACATGTCATCTGTGCTGTTGAAAACAAAATTTATAATGAGACCCTGGAAGTCCTATTAGAAAGGTCCTAAAAATTGATTGGTCACCTCTGTCTGCAGTTAATTATAGGCCACTGGTGTCTCAGTACTACGCAGTGCTTTAAAACTAGACTGAAAATTGTTCAAACACGCCAAAACTTTTCATGAAAGACATCAATGGAGAAGATATCACTTTCTCAATAACCTTTGGTTAAAAAAAAAAAAAAGATACAGTGTGTATTAATTTAAAGACACACGATCTATATTGGGTTCCATTAGTAGAGTGTGAAAAATAGCATTATTAAAACAAGTTGGAAAAGGCAAGACAACAGGGAATGAAATTAAGTTCAATATGACTCGGACAACAGTTTGAGGGTCTGAGTATCACCATTTACCCCCAGAGGGTTATCATATTTCTGCTTCCTAGTCTTAAAAAGTGTAATTTGGTAAAGGAGGGATAGGCATTTGCCATTGAAGTGATTCCCATTGAGTGCAACAGAGAGTGGAATCAAATAATGAAGAAATAAAAGGATGAAAGAATGTAATTGTACATCCAGCATTAAGAAAGCAAGAGTGAGTGCAGTATGAACAGTGGAAATCTGTAATGGCACTTTAAAACAACAAGGTTACAAGCACATCCACTACATGCAGATACATGAATAAGAGGCTGCCCTAGAGACCTGAATTGATAGATCTGACCTTTAGAATGAGTGAGCCCTTTAACAAACTTAATGAGGGCAAAATAATCTTAATGATCTTAACATATGATGTAAGGCAATGGAAAGAACGAGAATAAGCCCTCATATCTGGTATGAAATTCAGAAAAATCACAAATATAATCAGCAGATTGAGGTGTCCTGTAAAATTAAGAGGCAGAACAGAAGAGACAGGTCGGTCACTAAAAAAATTTAAAAATTAAACAAAAGCAAAGCAGACAGGCATATATTCAGGAATCATTGACGGGTCTAGGGCATTCGAGACAATAAAACTTTGAAACAGGCCAAATTTGTATTCTGTAAGTCATCAAATGCAGCGTTAGTTGTTATTGTTTCCAGCATTCAGTCTGGCTAAGTGGAGGGGAGGCTCTGTGCCTAATAATGGTCTGTATGGGAAAGGTTCTTGGTGAAAGAGTTAATTACAAAATGGGCTGATGGGGGGGGTGCTAGCAGGTAAAACAGTACCCTTATGTGTCGCTACAAGCAGAGAAGACGGAAAGATCCAGTGAGGGCCATAATCACTGATGTATTATTAGCAAATCCTAAATTACATCGTGCACACTACTCAACACTGGCAGGTTCTGGAGGCAGGGTCGACTTCAGGACGTGTTGGTGCTGTACAAGCATCAGCTGAGAGGAGCAGTGACTCATCAGACAGCGCCACATACTGGCTGCAGAGGTTTTGGTATGAGAGTGGCCATCCAGGCTGACGGATTTAGATGTTGAACAGGACAGAGGACAAGAGGAAATGTCCCATAGATCTGCACTAAGAGGGGCAATCCATTTTGACTGTCCAGCAGCTACTGTATGTCCATGACCCTGGACAAAAGAGAATACTTCTGCTTCTCTTGCAGATCAATTGAGAGTCATCAAATGTCCTCCTTAAGTTGATCAGTCTTCTGTGTGCTGTCTGAAGCGGACAATTGGCTTCAATATTATGGATAGCTTAGCAATCAGGGTGAAACCAAGCAGGCCCAGTAGGCACAGTGCAACTTTGATATTAAAAAAAAGTAAGTGTTGATGACTCATTAAATCAGCAGAGCAGAGATAAACTCAAAAGAGTAGCAAAGAGAATGAAGTGAGCTAATTTGGCAATGCTGTTGGAGACAGAGTTTTTATGTTAATGTGGAAATTAGATTTATGGCAAAGTCAGTATTATATCTAACAACAATGAGGGTGAAGATGAATGATTCAGTTTCTACATTTAAAATAAAATACATATGAGTCCAAGTAAAAGATTTATTTGCGACTCATTTATTTAAGTTACTTATTGCTATGCATGGGTACTAATAAATCAGTGATTAGCAATTTAAATACTGAATTTATAATCCTATTTGTAAATCAGACTTGGTTTCATTTCTATACTGAAAGTAAAGTAACTTTAATAGATCAAGTAGCCGACAATCTGACACCAGGCTGAATAAAAAAAATAAATAAAAAAAAAAACAACAACAAGCAGTACCAGGTACAACAATCCCCACCCCTCAAATGTATTTCACCCATTATAATTAAATAGGAAGATTTTTAAAAATCTTAAAAAAAATTACCTTTGACCTACCTTTCCCAAAATGCAATGCCATCTATTCTGGGTCACTGGCAATCTATAAACCCGATTTGGTATGAATCGAACCAATAGTTTTGCTGCTAAAGTGCAAACAAACAAAGAAGCAAACAAACTGAACCAAAAACAATACCCCTTGCCTCCCCTTTGGTGGGTGGGGTAATAAATAAAGAAGCTGCATCTCTATCTGGAAAGGTTGCACCTTCAGTGACAATGCTATAACAAGATTTATTGTCTCCCCACTGATTGTTCTGTAGGCCCTTTTTCAGTTATGTCTTCTTTTGAATGAAAAATGAGACAAGAAAGCAGGAAACGGTGCTAGAGTGGAAGCAGCTTACAGAGACTACTGGTCCTGAACATGTCCATGTGATGAGCAGGGATCAGGCCCTAACCTGATTAGGACCAAGCCAAGACCCACTCAATTAATAGGACCAATTGACTTGTGCAGTCCCACACAGCTGCTGCCTTTTCTAAAGAGCACAGCAGCAAATGAACATTGATTCCACTACGCCTGATGTTTAGGGTTCTTAGAAGGACTTTTTTCATGCTCTTGGTTAAAATTTTTCCTTCATAAACATGAAAAGAACAATAATCACAATAATCTTGATGATGAAAACTCTGCATGAATCCATTGCTTGAAAACAAACATTCTGAGAGCGCTTAGTCATTTGACAGATCATCTAATTATGAAGTGTGTGTATGTGTGTGTGTGTGTGCGTGCGTGCGTGCGTGCGTGTGTGTGTGTGTGCGTGTGTGCGTGTGTGTGTGTTCGTTCTTTTGCTGCGGCTGTTTTGAGAGGTGTTGGCCAAAACATTCATGAGACAGGTCTATAAATAATAACCTTTCTTCAAGCCTATGATTCATAAGCTGTAATGTCAAACTGCAGTGATGTAGTGATTGCAATATAAGACTATATGTAAGATTTGCGTGTGCTTGTGTACATCTCTGACTGTGTTAAGTCTGCTTCTGCTAAGAGCCACTCACTGACGTTAGCTTATTACATCCATGGCAACAGCTTGGACACTTATTTTTATGACACAGTTTCTGGTGATATTTACTCCAAATATCTTTACTCTTAAACTGAGTTTGGAGACACTGAAGCTTGTTTTCAGCTTCATCAGTGCAAACGTATCCATTGGCGCAAAAACCTGGTTATTTCGGTCGACATTGCTGAAGCTAGACCTGACAAGCTGAAGCAACCCCAGATCATAACACTGCCCCCACAGTATTGTACTGTAAGCACTAGGCATGATGGGTAATGGCTTCATCTGCCTCTCTTCTCTCCCTGATGTAACCAGCCATCACTCTGGAACAGGGTCAATCTGGACCCCTTAGATTACATGACCTTTTTCCACTGAAAAAGAAAGGTGTTTTGATGTGATCATAACAATTAGTTTATTCATTGGGTTTACAAAGACTGTGCTACTGTATGTATTGTTATATCTGGAAAAGAAATTACCTGTATTGGGACATTAGATGGTCCTGGGTAAAGTCAATCTCTTAGGAAGTCAGTTGCAAATATTTAGCATCAGACTGAGCCTCATTTAAGCCATTGTTGTAAACATTTCTAATCTGTAAACTACAGTAAATAGTACTGTCTAACACCACTTCCAGTTATACCTTAGATGTGCATGCTTTTCACTTGATATTTTGACAGTGAATGTGAGCTGTACTGAATATCTGCAAGTTTCAAAACTCTGATGATGTTGGCTTATTACAGTGAACAGGAATATGATATTGAAGCATCACATTGACACTGCAATTATATTTCAGGTCAACTAAATTCTACTGTTCAGTTTAAATATATAAAACTTTATACTGATTCAAGGCAGGTGCAAAGAGAATGTCAGTAAATATATGATCAAAATCCACACAGAACATTTAATTTGATGGTGGCACGTTTTGGAGTTGTTTTCCTCATGTTTCCAAGTGCAATTTAGACTAGTCCAAAACCACATTCAAAAGTGAGTTATAAAGCAACAAAGCAGCTGCACAAAACATCGAATACTCTTGAGTAAAAAGACAAGTATGTGCTTTCGGGTATGGTTGTGGACGAAATTAACAGCTTCTGAAAGAAATCAAGTTTTTATTCACAATAAAAAGCCTTTTCCATTGTATTCAGAGGCACAAAGCCTTCATCACCTCCACAGACAGAGACATGACCCTCCTCATTTTTAACTTAAGCATTTAATTTAATGAGGAATCAATGTCAAAACACTTAGCGAACACTACCTGCATTACTTATATTTACTAAATTAAATTATCCTCCTTCCATTAAAAAACCTAAACGCTTTCAAATTCCACAATGCTGCACACTCTTGCCCTTCCGAGCCTAGCAACCCCCCCCCCCTTCATATGCCCCCCACTGACAAGCAGAAAGGCCACAATGAATTCTTGACATCTATGCTAGTTAATTACAATGACTGCGCATGCACTTCTGGAGATGTATAATTATCAGCACCTCGCCAAATGGGAGCCCTGTGTTTTAGCCACTGAATGAAAAATACCGAGGCTTAGATTACTTCTGCACATGATGAGGGTTAATCTACACAACATGAAAAGGAATGGGATCATTTTGATGCTATGGTATGATCTGTGTGTCAGCATATGTGGGGGATGCAGGGGTGGATGGATATGAGTGTGGGCATGCGATCTGGATGCTCATGCAAAACTGCTTCATTTAAGAGTTACAGACCACAATTATTACTATCATTTCACACTTTAAAGTCCAGTGTGTAAGATTTTATTGGATCCACTTGCAGAAATGCAATATAATATACATAATTATGTTTTTATTACTGCACAACAGTACAAAAAATGAGAATTGTTTTGTTTTTGTTGCCTTAGAATGAGCTGTTTATTTTAGTCACACAGTCTAACACATTTCCTAAATTCTACATGGATTTCCTCTTTTTTTTCTGTTTTATACTTTGTGGCATTCACATTAACATCACTGACTATGATTGAGTGAACCCTGACTGAAAAGCCCTGAAACAACAAAACAAACATTGTTTTTTGCAGTCACTGTAGGTATGGTAAACGGAGCATTTAGTTGGGACCAATCTGCAACTTCACCATTTAGATATCACATAATATCATACATTGAACCTTTAATAGTTGAAAAATGCATATGACCATCGTTGAAAATGAACAAGAGATGGTATGTCTTGCGTTTGGTCCTCCAGTGTCCTTACTAGAGGGCAAAACTCACAACTCGCTTTCCATTTCGAAGCTGCAGCATTTATATGTCTGCTCAAGATTGCTCCTATTTTGTCAATTAGGAGTAGAAAAGAGGAAAAAGCCTTGAGTGAGATCAGGATCTGCCTTTAAGCGACTTGCTGCATGGTTGAATAATCTTCTCTATCATGCTGTCACACATAACTGGTTTAGGACTGGCTTGCCCCACTCGCAGACACACACAAACTCCCAGCACCCTGAATAATCAACACAGAGGGAGAAATGAAAGGCTCAAACACAATATAAGCATCTCTCACCCACCCACCTCCCCAGCAGGGGCCCAAACACACATGGGCTGCTCATTGCATCTGTTCACAAGACACCCTTGCAAATGAAAGAATCTACATTTCACCTCCCTCTTGTAAGAATGTCAGTAAAATTCATCTGCTATTGTGTATTGATGTTATTCTATAGACCACAATTAAAACAGGATGTGTTTGATTCACAACAGTGAATGTTACAGTCATACACCATGTTCATATACTCCCTCAGTCAAAAGACCACAACCAAAGACCATCACACCTGGCCCTCAAGAAATACATGTGGATAGCTATAACAGCCTTATGGGAAAGAAATGGATGACTGTCAGAATGCATCCGTGATCCACAAACAATTTTTAGCATGTATGCAGACTATGTTGTGTTTGTAAACTGTATAATGTCCTGTTTGGGGACTGTCATATGAAAACAGTGGCCTCCCCTGTGTTTCCAGAAAAATATAGGAATTAGTTCCAAGACACATTGTCCCATTCATAGTTCATACACAGAGACATGAAGGAAAGTGAGCATTCAGTGCGTTGAAGAGTTCAAAGGCGATATAATATCAAACTTTAAAAGTTGCACTTTGGGGAAAAAATTAAAGTACCAAATTGTAAGCCATTAAGACTTATTGTACAAGTTCTGCTCACTGGTTTCTCCATATTCTGTCCGTTCTTAAAGCACAAAACTGTTTTCATTCCTCTGTGCGCACACTCAGGTGGCAGCACCAAGCTATTGTTGTTACTCACGGGTGCCATCGAAGCGGGTGGCGATGGTGTCCAAGAAGGTGTTTTGTGGGGCCAGAAGCCCCCTCATCACCGGCATCCTGCTCCGGGTCGACTGGGTCCTCCTGTTTCGGCGCCCTGGGGCAGCGCTTGACTCCTGCTCAGACCCGAAACTCGGCAGGAAGCGAGAGGTGCCCGGTGCGCATCCCAGCCCCTGGAGAAGCGCACCGATCCGAGATACGCGCGGCTCCACCTTGGCACCGCGGGGGTTGTGACCATAATCAACTCAGCAGAGAGCGACTATTAACCGCGGGATGCACCTGTGCACCATCCGACGGGAGGGAGAGGAAAAAAATCAAATTAAATGATCAGTGTTTGCGCGCTAGAGAAGGATGAGGATAGATGGTAAGACTGCAAGTTGGTGCTGATGGTGCGGGGAATCGGTCTTATAGCTCCTCCTCATCTCTCTCTCTCTCTCTCTCTCTCTCTCTCTCTCTCTCTCTCTCTCGATACGTGGTCATCTTGTCACTACTGATAGCAGACGCAAAGTCACATGATATCTTCTTTCAGGTCTTTCCAAGCTGTGGTTTTGTCTCAAAGTAAAGGTGATTGACACTGTTTAGGATGGCACATACCTTAAACTCATCCTGGAACGCTCTCTTTAAAAACTGATTGTACTTAGAGCTGTTGAGTTACTTTTGGATGAAGCAAGTCCAGCGCGTCAACGCACAGAAACAGGATACCACTTTGCTGCACGTTACAGTAACATCAAAACATGTTTTTTTTAAATTGATGTGCGTCAATAACATGCGTGTTTTAAATGATCGAAATTCTGAGCAGGACGAGTAAATAACCAAATAAATGCACGAAAACCACACTGAGTGGTTCCTCTAGCTTTTTTCTCTCCTCTCCTCAGGACCACATGGCTCAGAGCGGCTGTGGATAAACCAATAAAAAGATGTTTTGTCGGCATCGCATGGTGAGTTTCTGCCATCTACTGGTTACTTTGGTGCAGGTTCAAACACGATATATCCACAGGACACATTGCAGGAAGGCTTAAAAGTCTAAATCATTTTATGTTTTTTGGGTAGCTTTTTGCGGAGCATGCTAAATTAAAACAATCACAGTTTATTGTACAATGTGTATTTGGCCTGTGTTCAACTAAAACTTGGTTTAAATGTCATGTTACTGTCATATGTGACATTTCTGTGATAACATGCCCTTATATTTACTTTTTAATTTACTTTTTTTTTTAAAACAGGTAGGTCCATTGTGGAAAAAAATAATAAAACATTTTGCAGGAAAAACAAAAGAATATTGTTATTGTTGTTTTTCTTCTGTTTTATAATATATACATATAGTATATACATACATATAACCTGAGAAGATTGCTCAGTACTTTGGTTCGTTCCATATGCTTAGTCTGTTGGTTAAAGATAGCAGAGCTGAGGATGATTTGTATTGCAGAAAAACTATGGTTTGGAGGTCGATTATGCATAAATCTTCCAAAAACTGCACTGTTTGACTGTATTTGAATTTGTGTTCACTGGCCTGGTGGTTTTAAGGAAGTTCAAAAAGATAAACTATTACCTAGTGGCCCTGACCCTCTGAAGCTGAAAATATCAATAATATTGTGTTTAATCAAATCCAGCCTCACCAAAGGTTCAGCTTTTTTTCAGACTGGATCGCTCACTCTGTATTTACTGAAGTTGCACAGTTTGGTGTGATACACTGTGAAGGGAATCAATTTAACAATTAAAACGTTCAAAGGACACTAACCTGAAGATGAAAAAGAGGCTTGGATTTTAAAAAAAATGTCCAGAGTCGACCAATAGTCCAGAACAATAAAGTAAAGAAGGCATTTTACAACCCTTTCTATAGTACTATTTCAGAGTTCATCCAAGCTATATGACATGTTCAATATAACTCATGTTTATTTTAATGATCAGCCAGTAAACACCTTAAAATCAAAGATGGGGCTAATTAATACAGTGCTGAGCAGTTGACTAAATTGTTGATAGTTAAATATGAACTTTTCAACAATTTAAAAACCA
This sequence comes from Apogon hyalosoma, assembly GCA_037367295.1. Classification (NCBI taxonomy): domain Eukaryota; kingdom Metazoa; phylum Chordata; class Actinopteri; order Kurtiformes; family Apogonidae; genus Apogon; species Apogon hyalosoma. Next base: position 21,959,759 of record JAPQRP010000016.1, on the reverse strand, counting down.
ACAAGTAATGGCTGCAGGTAAAAAAAATTAATAAATAAAATAAAATAATAATAATTCTCAGGGTGAAAGAGTTGAATGTCATAAAACTTTCAGAAATACTTTTGATCACAGACTGTTCTTTGGTTAAAAGCCCAATTTCCACCTGATTAGGTTTTTTTCTTTTATCAGGGCTCAGCTTAGGTTCATTTTCCATCTCAGACATTTTAAGTCCTGTTTTCCAGAAATTCACTTTGTATTTCTGCTAGCAGAGCGTACAACACCTGAGTAAACACTATGGATTAACTCCCCTTTGTTGTTTTTTTCATTGGTGTAGCTAAATTGTGAGAAAGATTACTTGCCTTTGGTGCTTTTTTCCCCAGCAGACAATCACATTTTGACAGAACAAGAAAGACTAATCGGAGGACATCGTGTTCACCTGGGGCTCCTCAGGTAACACCTCCATGAAAGCATCTTTGGCACAGGTTGACTGATGCTGACTACAGAGTGTATGCAGTGGGCTGTTAGTGGATAGAAACTTACTGATGAAGGCAGCACTGCAGCAACTAATGTTTGATGAAAACAAGTATGGAAAATGGTTTTTACCCCTCAGGCAACTCTGGCTAGAGGGGTATTATACTCATTTTGTCATCTGTCTGTCCATCTGTCTGTCCATTCTGGCTGAGGGGTATTAAAAGTGGGCAGCACATTATGTTATTTCAGTGTGAATACTGTTCTGAGGCATCTATATTATGGTTGTGCCCCCATTTACTACCCCATATCAGAAAAGGTTACTGGATTATGTTAAAATAGTTCAAATCCAAACTGATAAACTGAATTATATTTGACCTGTATTATATCTGTGTACGTTCTCATCGTTCTTCTTTGTAGTTCAACTGGACTGGTTTATCTCTTTTTGAAAATGTTTCGTCTCCCATCCAAGAGACTTCTTCAGTTCTAATAACTGGTGGGGGAAACTGGACTTATAACCCACAGGGGGAGTGGCCAGAGTCAAACCCAACAACACCCTGAGACAGGCTCTGGTACATCCCAAGGACAAACCACCTTGTGAGAAGCAAAGCAAAGTGGTCTATGCTGTTCAGTGCAGTGAGGAATATACAGACTTATACATAGAAGAAACCAAACAACCTCTCCATAAAAGCATGGCTTAACACAGGAGAGCCTCCACCTCAGGCCAAGACTCTGCAGTCCATCATCACTTGGAAGAAAAAGGACACCCCTTCGAGGACAGCAATGTCAGAATATTGGCCAGAGAAGACAAATGGTTTGGGAGAGGAGTCAAAGAAGCCATTTTTATGAAAGTGGAAAATCCTTCCCCGAACAGAGGTGGTGGTATGAGACGCTGCTTATCAAAAACCTATGACACTATTTTAAATAACGTTCCCAAACAGTGTTCAACCAACAGCCTTCCACTGGACTCTCCTGAAACCACCCCCCTACCCTGAAGGAGTTGGACAGTTACCCACCACCTAGTCAACGACCATGAAATTCACACACAATACCCACTAACGACCCTACCTTTGGCGATCCCCCCCCAAGCTGCAAAGGGTCTTCACTGTTGTATTTTGTGTTTCAAGATTCACCACACATTTTCTATTGGGATGAAGTCAGGACTGCAGACAGACAAGTCCAGAAATGACAAGTTCTTCTTCCTGCTTCACCTCTCTTTGCCATGCATTGTAATGTGTGTAGTGTGTGGCTTTGTGTTTTGTTGAAATATGCAGGGTCATTCCCGAAAAACTTATCTTGTTGAGGGCAGTGTGTTTTGTTCCAGAGAGGTTGATGGCACTTCTGGACACAGTTAGCATAAGGCTTCCTTCTGTCACATTTAAGATGTATTGTAGTGTTTAGCTATCAGCCATAGATGAATGATGGTTCTTGGTGCAGAGCCATCAGACAGATCAGAAATCATGAGTATCAGCTCAGGCCTGTGCCCTTGATCCTTATGCAATGAAATACACTGCCTGACAATAAGTCACTGTCATGGTATTTTCCTGGACTGCCTTTAGTTATGGGATATTCTTTTCCATGACATTGTTTATGCCACACGGTGCTTTTACAATGTCACATAATTGATTTCTGCCCAGAGTTGTATTCATTTTTAATAAACTCTTGTTTTGATGCTGGAAGAGTTGGACTGTAATCCATGTGTGAAAATGTCTGAGTAGGTTCTCATTTGCCCAGGTCATCCTTCTCCTTGATAGTTCTTCTTGGTTCAACTGGGCTAGTTTAGCTCCTTTGAAAACATTCTGTCTCTCACTTCTTCTATTCTAATAACTGGTGGGGGAAACTGAATTTCTAAACCTGCAGGGAGAGTGGTCTGTGTAGGTGTTAATCCCAATTTAAGTGTTAAGGTCATGAGGGTGAGGGGTGTCCCTGGGGATAGGGTCGTTAGGGGGTAATGTGTGTGAGT
>JAPQRP010000016.1:21936181-21956931 GCA_037367295.1 Apogon hyalosoma | reverse complement strand
GCCGTTGACGGGAGGGGTGAGTCACTGTCCAAATCCTTCGGGGGTGGGGGTGGGGGGTGGGGTTTCGTTTTAGGTGAGTGCAGGTGTGGAAGGTTGTTGATTGGACACTGTTTGAGAATGTTATTTGTGTGAAAATGATGTCTCATGAACTCCTCGTTCATCATATGAGCCTGATGATGGTTTTGTCATCTTGGAAAAGGTCTGTGTCGTCAAAGAAGATAAAATCCACTCCTGTCAGTAAGGTGTATTCAGGTTCAGCTGACCTAATTTTATAGACAAATTACGTTTCTCAATCTAGCTCTCACCAACTGAATCAACCCTAGATCATAACACTGACCCCACAGGCTTGTACTATGGGCACTGGGCATGATGGGTAAACACTTCATCCACCTCCTCTCATTCTGATGTACCCATCACTCTGGAACAGGGTCAGTTTTGACTCATCAGACCACATGCCCACTTTCCATCAAAATACACTTCAGTCCTTATGCGCTCTATCAAACTGATGTGAGAAGCTACTCACTGCATCAGTTATACTTACAGAACTTGTTGCAGCTGAAACATAATCACTCACTGTTTTCTTTGTTAAATCCAGGTCACCACATAATGTATATTTCCTACATGTGTCTTGGTACCAAATCATGATCGCACTCCCCTCTTAACATCATCTAATTCAAATCACATTGTTAATTAATGATTTTGTCATATTACTGTCAGAAAATTGCATATATTTTCAAATCACCAGAATGTGCCAACATTTACTGATTTGAGGCTGTACTTTAAATAGACTAATGAAACCAAGCCAAAATTCAACAATAATTTCTCCAGTGCAATAAACAGCGTTGAAAGTAAATACTTTATTTTAAGTACCTAAATTTTTAACACAAAGATCTGTAGTTTTATCTCCACATTACAACAAAACACTTTAGTTTTAATGCTTTAACGGGTCTTGATTGTTGATTATTTTGCAGTCTGAATTATTTTGCATATTCCACTACAGACAAAACATGATGAATAGTGCTGTAGACATACCAATATGAAAGCAACAGAACATGCCAAAAATGACAAAAGTCGACGGAATAAGACAAAGAGGGCTACACTTTATTTTTTATATTACAGAAAATTTCAGAGACTGCTAAAAAGTGAATCAGTACTTTTATTTTATAAATATATTATATTTGTGTGGATTTTTGTCAAATGTTTTGTTGAAAAATATTTTGTGAAATTAATGAAAAAGTAAGATCACACTTTTAGCAAAACAAGAAAATGTAAGAATCAACTCAATAATAGAGGAAAAGCTAACTAACCTAAATAAATAACTTGTAGGCAACACAAAAATATTAAATAACCCCATTAAGGCTTGTCTTTTATGCAGCAGGCGAAGTAGATTGGATTTTTTTTAGGCGACACCGAAACGTCTCCCAATCAGCCAATCAACAAGCTAGATTTTTTTAAGCCCTCCCCCAGAAGGCTCCCTATCTGTGTGGGCTTATTTGATTGGCCGCTGCGGTTTTTCTTTCTCCTCTGATTGGTCAATAGTATATCCGTATGTTGGGGAGGTGAATGCCGGGTACCTGCCGTTCCTTCAGCAGCTCATTCCAACCTGCTGTAACATACAGGAAGTCACTCTGCCGCCGTTCTCCTCGCAGTGGACATTTAAATTAAATAAGGTAGGCGTCTTTTGTAGGTAATATAATGGTTAAAAGCTGCAGCAGCAAACAATGGCGACGGACAAGGAAGTATCTCCTATCTCATTTGACATCTCCCCTTTGTCTTTCTGCACTGCTTAGCTAAAGTCTGAGCTACTAACTGTAAAAACTAGAGAAGTAACGCTAGAAGGGTCTGAGTGTTGTCTACAAACGAAAAATGCCACCTTTAAATCGAGTCCGACATCAGAAACCGAATAGCACGAGTGGTGTTTGGGCCCATAGTGTTTTATCTCCATGTTCACTATTTATTACAGTGTTTATTCGTTGTGTAACAAACGTTAGCTTAACGGTTTGCATTCCTCATCTGGACTCACAGCCTTTGGCTCATTCAACAGTCTCCTCCCCATCATGCGATGATCAGACTTATGTAACTTTTGCGTACGTCCTGCAATTTAACACCGAAACTTACAGAAAGCTTGTAGTTAACGAAAAATATCAGTGTAATGCAGTAATGGTATGCAATGCAATGGTGCACCATATGCTGCAGTAGGGTGTAGTTGTTTGGTTCTTAAACAGGTTTAGAGGGTCGAGGAGTAGATTTAATGCTGAGTCACTGCTCTGTTTATGCTCAGTTCATTTGTTGAATTCATTCATTGATTCAAGAGTGTTTATAACTTGTGGACTTTCTTCTTATTTGTGTCAGTGCCACACATTTTACATGCACAATTTTAGGTTTAAGTTAGAGTTTCTGTAAGTAGTTAGTGTGTCACATATACTACTAACAATTTACTACATATCTATCTATCCATGTACATATCAGCCTTTTGAATCTGTGTATCTGCCTCCTCTGTTCAACACCAGGATCTAAGATGTCTCAGAAGATCAAGGCCGGCTCTGTGGTGGAGATGCAGGGAGATGAAATGACTCGAGTCATCTGGGAGCTCATTAAGGAGAAACTCATCCTTCCCTACCTAGAGCTAGACTTGCACAGGTAGTAACACCTTAACATATGTGGTCTCAGAATGTATTTACTCTTAAGAGATACTGTTGATATGAATAAAATGCATCAGTAATACTATGTAGTGAAAAGACATGCACACAATTTTGTTCTGTGTATTAACCCTTTTTCTTGACTATGTGATTGAATTAAAGTTCTGATGATTCATCTCCATTTGCATGAGGTTCTTACAGCATTGTTACTCTAAAATGTAGTAGTTAGTGATACTTCCTGCATTGCTGGGATTTCAGGTTTTTCTTGTTTTTACTGGTATTTGTCCTTTGAGAGTGAGCAGTAAAATAAGGAATATGAGTACATGACGTCGAGTCGCAGGTTTGTTTTAATGCAATAGCTCATTCTAAATCATAACCAGGGCAAGGGTCTCCTTTAAGAAAGTTGCATGACTAATGTGTAAAAATATGATGATCTGCAACAAAACACACACACACATATATATTTTATTGTATAGCGACAACACAGTTATTTCAGTATAGGGTATGTAGGTCCTCTTATGTTATGATAACAGATATTGCTTTCCCCCTAGTTGTTTTTAGAAGAATATCCCTGAATCATTGTTTGATCATTTCTTATTCACGAGTATTGGCCAATAGCAGTCAGCACCCTATCTGACTCTTGTGCCCCTCTCTTTTCTTATCACTTCTTTGGACTTCGTCTGAACTTGTCATCTGCATGGCCTTGTGTTTCACCCATCCCTCAAAATTAATTCTCTCTGAGTTGGAGTGTGATCAGACCGTCAACACACTAGACTTTTGCTTTATTTATTTAAATATTAATTTAGCAAAAGTTTCGTAACTGTTTTTGTCTCAGCCATAAAAGTTAATAATTTATGACATAACACATGGTTCAAGTACAAGTTTTATTGAATATGGTGTAATAATTACTCTGTTAAAGTTTCTCATTGAGTCACAGATTACACCAACATCCAGGTCATTTCAGGTTTCTTGTATAGATAAAAAATAGTATAAATGTTCTAACACTTCTTAAAGTACAGAGAAATCGCCTGTTTGTAATTTTGGATTTTCATAACTACAAAAGTGCCAGGGATTTAATGTTGGTCAGTTCCTTGAAATTTTTTACTTGGACATGCAAAACATGCCATTACTGGGTCGTAGCCACTTAGTAATCACCAGCTAAGGGCCACATTGTTGTGGCTTGGCATTGGCTTTCAGAGTGGGGAGGCAGAAAACTAGGTGAAAGGTCATGACTACTTTTAAACAAAACCAATCAGTGCATGAGGGAGTCCTAAGCCTCGAAAGAAATGACCAGCACAGCAACCTTTGTCTGATTTTCTTCTGAATTAATTCCTAGTCAGTTGTTAAGCTGCATGAGTCCTCAAGTACAGTAAAGTGAAGCAGGCTTTCCTCTTATGTTGGCAGAGGGCCAGTGTTTATTGCACAATTGATTCCTTGTTTCTTTAGTCTTTCTCGTTCTGGATGGTTCTTAACTAAGGCGTAGAAGAGGCCTAAAAAGAGGAACAGAGAGTGCACAGTTACAGCTCGACAAAGAAAGTAGGATAGGAGGTTAATGGCTATTCATGATACGGACAGTGTATCAGGTCTTCCACAAAGTATAATTAACCAAGTAAATGGAGTGAATAAGGTTCAGGCAACAATTTGAGATATTATTCAAGCAAATTCCTGTCCCATTTTATTCTGATTATGTCGTTCATGTCCACTAATTGCTCTTAAAATTATATTGCCAACCCTGTAGCTGTTTTAAGCACTGACATACATTCACTTTTAGTGTGTTAGTAGTTCTTCAGGCAGCTGTGTAATGGTGCATACCCAAGCGTTAATAATCACTGTTCTTCATGAAATGGAGCTCTGTTTATTCATGGAGTCACAAGCCTCTGCTTTAAAATCTGCAAGTGGTCTCAGTACCGCTTGTGTTTTATTTTATAACCTTCTCAAAAGCTCACAGATGGGACTGTGACATATCATGTATGACAATATGTCAGTATCTAAATTAGTAAAAGCTTGTAAAAGTAGGCTAGATGTTTCATTTGTTCTGACAGATTTACTTAACTTAAATTCATCACCAGACCAAAATTAGACCCCCCCCAAAAAAAAAAAAAAAATCTGATTTGTGTTTAATTTTTCATCCATTACATTTCTTTCTAGCATTATGGAATCAGCTCTTTTCTTTGTTCTTTCTGAAAAGCTATGACCTTGGAATGGAAAACCGAGATGCAACAGATGACCGGGTGACAGTCGAGGCAGCGGAGGCAGTTCGTCGTTACAATGTGGGCATCAAATGTGCCACCATCACACCGGATGAGAAGCGTGTGGAGGAGTTCAAGCTCAAGCAGATGTGGCGCTCGCCCAATGGGACCATCCGAAACATCCTTGGTGGCACAGTGTTCAGGGAGGCCATCATCTGTAAGAACATCCCTCGTCTAGTGCCTGGCTGGGTCAAGCCAATCATCATCGGAAGGCATGCCCATGGAGACCAGGTACATTATTTCAAAGGATAGTACTTTGAAAAATTTAGTTTTGAAAATATAACATGTAACATGTAAAGTTGTGTTATATCTTTGAAAACGTGTATTCTGTATTTTGTTGACTTCTGTTCTAAAATGGTACCAAATGCACCAAAATACCATAGAACCCCAGAAGCTATCCATAGCTTATAAACGGGGGCCCCAAGACATTAAACTGTAAATGCGATGTTTGGGTCTGAATTCTTCATTAATTAAACTCCACAGGTCCATCTTCAACCTTATTTCTGAATAATGACACCAGAATGGTAATTTGAGCACTGGTCCTTTAAATGCAAATGAGTCACTTCATGCCCCACCCCCCTCCAGGTTGTTGACCACGTTACTCTGTCCCATTCAGCCACTGGTGTTCATTAATACAACCAACAACTTAACATTTTAGGTAATCGGCTCGAAGTTTGGACATATTTTCAGTATGGACTACGACCGCTGCTGCTGATAAACAATTATAATGTACTCGGAGAAATGTTCATCAGAAGTCTTGACCTTATATGTGCAAATGTTGTGACAAAACTAGTTATAGACATAACAAATTAAGAAGTAATTAAAACAGGTTATAGAAATCCATTTGATTTTTGCCAAAATGAATATAAAGATAGCTTTGCAGCACCTGGAGGATTCAAATTCAAACTTTATGAACTGTTAGGGTCCAAATAGACAAATAAATGAACCAAAGACTAATAAACATGGGTTTAGCAAAATGTGACCCCTTTAAACACTTTTTCAGACTTTAACATATTTCTTGTGGAAAGTTTTAATATGCTGTTGTTCAGTTGAGTAAAATAACTACTAATACTGCTAATAATATTAGACATCTGCTCTAGCTACTGAAGAACAGAAGTAGCACTTGGACAGAAATGATGCCAAATTATTCAACTCACTCCCACCTCAAATAAAAGTTAGTTGAGTCTTAAAAAAAGATGCTGACTTTGCTTACTGTTTTACAACTCTCTGACGGTTTGACTACTTCTTTTACTGACTCGTGCACTCATGCACTGAGTGAGCTACAGCTTTCTCAAACATTACAGGGTTGTCAGGAAAGAGTAAGTCAATGATTATAGTGTATTAGCTGTTCTTTGGACCATGATGTCTTATGTCTACAGCCCAACCAAGTTGAACAACGTCACACAACTGCATCATAGACTAACATGTGGCTTTATGCCAAAGTCAACTCCTCTGTCAGACGAGGTATTTAGGTGAAAGTGTCATGTAGCTATCGGTAAAGTAATATCACATGTCAGAGATATGCTTATTGTGTGTTCTGCTAACACGCTGGCTTTTGTCGGACTATTTAGTTTCAACTATTTATCTACAGATTTATCACTGTCTTCAGCTTAAACTTTGATCTTTTTTAATTAAAAAAAAAAATTTGTTTTGCAGTTTTCAGTTATGTTAAAACACAAAAGTGCAAAAACATAAAAACAAAGGCTCGGATGTGTGTAATAACTAATTAATTAATTAACTAGCCGGTCCTTACTTAAAGAACGAGGGGCAGAGGCAGAGGACGGTCACTGGTATACAGATATAATCCTTAGTCCAATCTAACTTCCTCCAAGTATGTGAGAAACGGAGTCCAAACACTTGAAAAAGTGTTCACAGAGCATGTCCTCAAAGACCTGAGTTTTTCCATCTATATCAGTGACAACATATCATTGACCCACATTTGAAAAGGAGGATTTGGAGATTTCCATTCTTTTAATGTCAGCCCCTTAGCGATTATCATTCCAAGTTCCAGTGGACGCTGTAGTGTCGCAGGTACATTCTCAACAGTCTGGGAACAGTCAAAAATAGCAAATCCTGGTTCAGGCTGAAGAGGCCTATAAACTTTGATCTTTTTAAGTCGAAGTCAGTTTTCATAAAATCATATCTTTTCAATGCTGTATTTAGCAGTTATGTAAGATAGATGTAACAGCCAGGTAGCACGTTGCATTTGAGTGTTAACCTTCTGTCTTTGTCAATTCACTCCCCAGTACAAAGCCACAGACTTTGTGGTGCCTGGACCTGGGAAAGTTGAGATGACATACACACCCAAAAATGGAGAGCCAATGAAGTTCGTCGTCCATGAGTTTGAGGGTAAGACAGCACGTTCCGGTATGATCACACTTCCACTCATTACATCAGAGAGGTCTGTTAATTCACTCCAGGATGTAAAGTAAGGTCAGCCAAGATAGCCACCACTAGCTTTTACTATGATGTCAAAGATACACAAATCAGTCTTAAATGGTAAAATATATCAAACTAAAGATTTCAAAATACTATATAATGGATTTGGAATAGAGTGCCAGTAAATACAAGTCAGCTGAACTGGCATCATGGAGGCTCATTTCCCAGTATGCTCTTAAGTTATAAGTGGTAAAATAGCAGATATTGTAACAATTTTCCCTGTTAAATTATACCAATTACCCCTTCTGGTTGTACAATTGGAAACAAAACAATCTGCTAAATGCTCAATAAGTTACACTACACTTGTTCACTAAAAATAATAAACACACCCACATAAACATGTTAGCAAACTGTAAACTAGAGACACCCCAGTTTTACTATTTATAGTCATGTGTTAAATGAGTAAAATAAACATTCTGGGAACTATGAACACCATCTCTCCTGGAGTAAAAATACTGTCATTTAGACGATTAGTTTATACAGAAAATTACTACTGGTCAAAATAATAAAGTGCAATGAGACTTCAGCTTACGCAGAATAAATAAACTCTTGTCACGATTTCACAATATTAAAGTTTTTAAAGCCCTGAAATCAGTCTTTTTTGGAACAACTCTTTCACAGCTCTCATGATTGGTAGGATGCCCTCCAGCAGTCCAATCACTGTTTACTGCTTTATGTCTTTCCCCAAAAATGCCAGCTGCTCTGCTTTGTTTGGTGCTTATGACTGATCACTGACCTTTATGTCTGTGTGCATCCAGGCACAGGTGGTGTCGCCCTGGGGATGTACAATACAGATAAATCCATCAGGGATTTTGCCCACAGCTCCTTCCAGATGGCTCTGACCAAAGAGTGGCCTCTTTATCTAAGCACTAAGAACACCATCCTTAAGAAGTATGATGGACGATTTAAAGACATTTTCCAAGAGATCTATGAAAGGTAAGGGCTAACAAACATGCACACACTCATTTCAACTTGAATCACACGTGTACAAATGCTTTCTTGATGTTGATTAAACTCTTTTGTGTCCCAGGGAATACCGTGCTCAGTTTGAGGCCAAAGGCATTTGGTACGAGCACCGGCTGATAGATGATATGGTGGCCCAGGCCATGAAATCTGAGGGTGGCTTCATTTGGGCCTGCAAGAACTATGATGGAGATGTACAGTCTGACTCTGTGGCACAAGGTGGGTGAAGACAACAGATTGCTATTGGTGGATATTTGTTGCTCAGTGTGTTAGAGTTACATGAAACCTTTCTACACAGTCTATCCTTTTCTGCTGCATTACAATAAAAGTGACGTGTCAGAGTTTTCCCATAATGGGTGTCTGCCATTTAAGCGGTCTTGCATGACTGTTTCAGGTTATGGATCTTTGGGTATGATGACCAGTGTGCTGATCTGTCCTGATGGGCGGACAGTGGAGTCGGAGGCTGCTCATGGAACAGTTACTCGCCATTACAGAATGCATCAGCAGGGCAAGGAAACCTCCACTAATCCCATAGGTAGGAAAACCATTCACAGATCCTTGTATTTATCAACACTAATAGGTTCCATTAATCACAATTTGAAACCCAGATGTATGTGGTTGTGAATGTGAAGTCATTTCTTACTCTGCATCTTTTTATTGTAGCCTCCATATTTGCATGGACGCGGGGTCTGCTCCACCGAGCTAAGCTGGACAGCAACGCAGAACTGCGAGTTTTCTCTGAGGCCCTGGAGGCAGTTTGCATTGAGACTATTGAGGCTGGGTTCATGACCAAGGACTTGGCTATTTGCATCAAAGGACTGTCCAAGTAAGTTTCCTCATTAATGGCAAATCTTTTTTGGACAGAGACATGTTATAAAAGTGATTATGATCACAACTTTTTATGCCAGCTTTGTTCACACTGAACCAAACAAAGCCAGCAAAATGCTGCTGAAGTGTGTGATTTTTAGATAATACAAAGGTGTAGGAGAACAGCTGATACCCAACACTGTCACTGTCAAGTGTAACCAAATATACACACTGGAAATACGAGTATCTCTGTATCGCTTTCAGAACAATACTAGTGAGTGTTTTATCCTCTGCTTGATGCGTAAGGAGGTCGCTGCCCTCGCTGTCTGTTCACTTTGCTGTCATTTTTAACAGTAGCTGGTTGGTACTTGTATGTTAGCTATACTTTATCCACTCAATATTTCTTCCTTCTGAAGACACACGTATTACCCACAGTGTTAAATTTCAGACTTAAATTGTTTAACCACCTCGGCTCTTGGCTTATGTTGAAAAATGATGCCCCTTCATCTGATGTGCATACGTTTATTGCAGAATAGAAAGGGAGGATGAAGGTGGAACATTACTGCTAAACACACTGTGGAAAAGGAGCATAATATTTAATTTGGTGGCAAGCGGGGTGTTCAAGTGACTTAACTTGTAACTGTGAAACTGAATTACATCACTTTCCCCTCCAGCCAGTCATAGCAATTACAGACGTTCAACATTTTATGTTATTTTAGTTTTTTGCTTTTAAAATGTCAGATTGAGCCTGCCCTTTTCCATATAATAGAAGAATTTATTTCATATAATTGTTCACTCTTATTCCCTTCTGACAATTGCAGATGTGTCTTTATCTTAACCAGTTCACTCCTATGTCTTGGACACACACAGGAATGATAATACTGTTTATCCTGATGTTTGAGTAAAAGCTACATAAGTTAAAGTCACAGTCAGTTCTTCTCACATGCTTGTAATAACATGATATTAAGTGCTGTCCACTTTGTGTGAACTGTCCACTCCTTTTTTTAGTAGCTACCCCTTTGTTTTCTTTATTGAATATTTAGTTTATGTCTGTCTTTCATATCGACTTTGACAGGGTTTTTTCCTGGCTCAGAGTAATGCGAACGTGGTACCATCATGATCATTTGAACTTCAGCTGACTCGAGCATTTTCCAAACATGTTTTAGGAGTGAAGAGAAATACATTTATCACATTAAACAGTATGAGAAAGCATTTTACTGTTTATCAAAACCTGTTCAAAAGCAAAATGGAAAGACATAACATAGTGTCTGTGTTTGTAGATTCAGTGATTATTTAATTTTCTCCACCCTTCAGTTTAGACAGTTTACTTTTGTTGTGATCAGTGATCAGTTTGGTGAACCCTGTAACCCTCCACACCCATACAGTAATGTTTCTTCTCAGCTCCTCAGCAGCACCACATCATTGTAAAAACAGCAGCTGTAGTTACAAAACACACTGAAATTCACCTGGTGTAATCCTTTTGGAAAACTGCGTTCTCTATTAAAAGCTGGAGGTGGCACAAAATCTGACAGATATGGCGACCACTGAAACACACACTGGAAAAACCACAACTTGAGGTGCTGTAGTTAAAGTATAACTAATATTATGCCTCTCCCTTTGTTTGCAGTGTGACACGTGCCGACTACTTGAACACCTTTGAGTTTTTGGATAAACTGGCTGAGAACCTGAAGATGAAGCTAGCCAACCAGCCCAAGCTGTGAACCCACCTCTCAATCTCTGCAGTTAAACACGGTCACATACACATCCAATACAGGTTAATGCACAGACAGACAGACAGACACATACAGCTACTGGAGTTGTGGGCTCAAAGTTGAGACTGAAGCAGGGAAGAGTGTGCCCAGGTGCCCTGAATATCGCTAGTCTGAAACCAAGCAGAGTGCCTTGTCTAGAAGAAAGCGGACTGGAGGCTTCTGATCCATGTAGGCCAGCGGTGCTCTTAATGCATCACTAGTAACAAAAGCCATACTCGTGACAGTTTTTAACAAGCTCTCAGAAAAACACCACAAATAATCCATCAGTGTCCTTGTTTACCTGAATTGCACTGGCTCACATGGAGTATAGTATGTGGTTCATGTTATTTGTTGGTGATCTGTGGGAACAGAAATAGTGTAAGGGAGTGTGTGATTCTCACTGCCTTATTTGTTTTGTGTTAAAGTCATCTGTCTGTTCTTGTTGTCCCCTACTCCTTTAAATTTTTTTATCAATACCTCAGTGATTTGACATCATGCAGCATTTGAAGTTCCAGTGCCACAGTGTCAGCCTGTATTTCACCACTGAAACCTCTGACCATGTTAACAGAGTGACCCTGCAAACGGTGAAACACTAAACACTTAACACATGGACTGAAAGTATGTTTGATAGTACTCAACAAGAATTTATTACTCTATAAACATGTGATGTAAAGACTAGCCTACCACACACTGTTTTTAGATTATTATTAAAAATATATTTATTTGTCTGTCATTTGAGTGTGCGCATGTGTAATAACTTCCAGTGTGTGAATAATGCATATCCTGCCAAAAAATAGTCATTGTCATCTTTTCCATCTCTTGGTTTGTTAAAGAAATTCTCATTGTCAAGTCCAAATGTAATACTCAAAATAAATGAGTTTTTGAAGAAGTCTTTGTGTGCGTTTTTGTTTTTTTTTTCTATTTTTTACAGGGTTAAATATAGATGATCAGGTCTGCAGCCTTTGAGACCACTTTAAAAAAAATAAAAATTCACCTGGTTCAGTGTGGGCTCAGCACTGATCATGAACTTAGTTGTATGTAATAATATTTATATACTACATTATTATACTGTTGGATTGGTAATATTCCTACTTTCTCAACTTACGTACTTAAAATGTTTAACTGCATCATAAAACAGCCTGGAACACTTGACTATCATAAGGCAAAGGTTAAATATTTCTTTATACATAGTATTGGTTGGTAAGTTAAGATACCCATGTTGTAATATGTTTTCAATATATTAGAAATATGATATATGTTATCATGTAAATTGAATAAATTGATTACATTATGGACAGATATGTTTATACATGTTTTTAAGTACAATATTCCTCCATTTTATAGTTTACAGCAGCATTGTCAACCATACAGCCCCTGGGCCAAAACCAGCCCACCAAAGGGTCCAGTTCAGCTTATACTGAAGACATTAACAGTCAAGGGTGTCAAACTCATTTTTGTTCAGGGTCAACATACAGCCCAATTTGATCTGAAGTGGATCTGACTGGTAATATAATAAAATAACAACCCATGAGTAATGACAACTCTGTTTTTCCCCCTTTGTTTAAGGATAAAAAAAAGTAAAATGACATGAAAATATTTACATTTTACAAACTATCCATTCATAAAAAAAAAAAAAAAAATGTGAATAACGAACAAATATGAACAACCTGAAATGTCTTAAGAAAAGTTTGTGCGATTTTAACAATATTCTGCTTGTTACTAAATGTTTTGTACCTTTGTAGATCCACTGTGATCTGTAAGTTGTAATGTACATGTGTAAATAATAAACGGAGTTCTAATATTTTTTTTTTTTTTTTTTAAATTGCACTTATTTTAATTAAGAAATTTCAGGGTGTTTGTGGTTGTTCGTGCACTTTTTAAATAGTATGTAGATGGAAATATTTTCATAATGTAATTTTACATTTTTCATTTTCACTGCCCCGGTCCATTTGAGCTGTATGTGGCCCCTGAACTCAAATGAATTCGACACCCCTGTTTTTATAGTTTCAGAAAATGCAGTCTGGACCTTTAAAAAAGTATTCTCCTGTCTTTCCAGCAGATGACGCTTGCTCCATTATAACCCCCCCAAAAAAAAAATACTATTTGAAGTTTGTTGTGACTAGACACATCACAGCTGAGTCTCTATAACTTTCATGATAAAGAAGGACTTTTGCAGCCACCTTGTTTGGGATTTCAGATCTGATCACCTGTCAGTCCAGATAATGGATCCTCATCAGAACCAGAGAAACACAAGGAACCAACTGAACTCCGGCACAAACACTAGTTACCCCAGAGGCAGTGGGTCTGTACCTGGAAGTGACTTTACACCTGAAAACCCTGACAGAAATACTCCTGAGTCTGACAGCAGAAATGCACAAACAGACAGACAACCTCGGTAGTAAGTAAAAGATCAAATTTACTAAAATGTGTGATTTACAGTCTATTCTATTCTATTGTGTCATGCATTTTAATACTTACTTATACTAAACTTTTACCAAAATAATACTAAAAAAAAACAAAAAAAAAAAAAACACCAAAATGTCCATGTTCCGCTTATATCTACTTGTTAATTTTCCTCTTTTGTTTTGTTTTAGCTGAAATCATGCTCTTTACTTTCACTTTCGTTTCTCGGAATCAGAAACACACAGAGAGGTGGTGCCTTCAATGTTTCTCGTAAATTTAGTTACTTGGTATTTAAAACCTAAGCCCAAGTCACTTTTAGTAACAAGTTCAACAAAATTAACCATAAGGAAATAGCAACAACCAACTTTTAATAACAGCTGCATTTCTTATAGTTTTAGGTGAGGATAAATGGATTCTATTCGTGCATTGTGTTCCACAGTCGAACCACTCCTGAAGGCAGCTGTTTGCGTAACTGTTGTAAAATCTGTTTTGTGGAATACAATGAAAATAGGAAGTATAATGCTATTTAAATCGTAGAAGCTGAAATAAGGAAGTGGAGATCAGTAGAGATGACTTTTTATACTTAAATGTACTTTTTTTTTTTTTTTTTTAACAATTTACACTAAAGCGTTAATAGTGCAAATAACAATACCCACACCAGTTTGTTATTTTCATTAATACTCTCTGAAACATGAATCAAAGAGAACCAGACTCAGACTGATTATAAAGGCTTCAGATTTTTCATGGAAAAGGTAGTTCTTCTCACACTGTGACACTAAACAATTATTAAAAAGTGAATATTCTGCTATCTCTCCACCCTGGAACATTTTTTCAGAATCTTTGTTATATATTGTCCTTGTGCAACATACACTGAAATTGAACCTTAGATTTTAACTCATGACTCATTGAACTTGCAGAAACACCACACCCTGACTAGAAGCAGTGGGTTGCCATGTCAGGTGCACAGGGAAAAAATGGGGGTTAAGTGTCCTTGCTCATAGGCACATCGGCCAAGAATTTCTCTGTAAATCGAACAAGCTAGTCTGAGAAATTGAACCAGTGACCATGCAGGTCATAAGCTGATTCTCCAGCCTTCTAGATCACGGTTTCCCTGTATCACTTTTGTTACATCACTTTGCTGCATATAAACACAGCATATTGTTTTCATTTGCCAGATAAGAATAATAATGATAATAATAATAATGATGATAATAATAATAATAATAATAATAATGACTAACGTTCACAAGGACATCACAATGTGGTTAGTTTTATTTTCTAAGTTGTGGTATAAATTTATGTAAAAACAGACTGAAGGTGAATAAGATACACTTACATTATATCCAGAAATATCAGTAGGGATGATAATAAACAAATCAATTGATATAATATAATGTATATTTTATATATTTTATACATATAGGCTAGTTTCTCCACAGGCACGGTTTTATCTACCAGATTTTACACCATACACAGTCATTTTAATCTCTCTGTGTCTGTCCTCTCAGTTCAGATGGATTCACCATGATCCCACCAAATGAGTCTCAACGGAGCAAGATGACACAGAGTAGGCTGTTGCGTTTCACTGTCCTACCTATAACAGTCTATATTTTGTTGATATGAATGCTTGTTTCCAGAGCTATAATTATTTTTGTTTCTTTAGTTATTCAGAAAGACGAGGAAGCTCTTCGAAGATGGAAAGAGTCGCACAGACCTGCTGCTGTGCACCTGCCTCCAGAGAAGCTGGGTAAACACAACCAACACTTTATACCTCTGAGCACAGTCACAGTGCAGTTATTGAGGACACTAGTGGGATTTGAGTCTTGCTAGGTTATCAGGAAAATGTGTAGATTACTTTGAAAAGTGCGCATACAAATGTAAAATAGTATAAGAAATACCAAAACTTGAGAAAATAAAAATCCTGGCAACTTCCATTTTGCATTTTTACATAGTACTTTCATTCAGGGTCACCGAATCCAAAATAACACAATCAATCAGTCATTCAGTCAATCAACCAATTAATCTAAATGTATTTATATAGCATCACATCGTAACAAAGTTCATCTCATGACACGTTATACCAGGCACCAAATGGACCTAATCTGCAGTCTTTTAGGATTATTTTCATGCAATTTCAGTTTATTAATTGTACAGGTCTGACTACATTTTTGTCCATAAAGTTGGAATGAAATAGTTTTTACATTTTTGCATGAGATGGTTGTGACAATGCAATTTAGTCTTGATAGACGAAGTGTAACTGGAACTGATGTGTATAAAAAGAAATAAAAAAGAGGAATGTGTCAGAAAACACAATTATTCCAACTTTATGGGCAAAAGTGTATGTCTAATACAAAATATGTTGCTCTGTGCTTTAAAGAGGTATTCTTCTATACTGAAGTATATTCTGTTTTTTATGTACCAAGGTGGTGGTGCTATTACAATGGCTGAAGCCAGGGAAAAGCAGCATACAAATGCACGTTGCTCCAAACTGCAGAAGAAGGTAAATGCACATTAATAGATTATATCCATCCATACATTTAGTATATACTAATGTACCTTTGAAGTCCTTTGAGAAAGTGCTCAGATAAAACAGATTTCCTCTTGTGCTCTATGGAACTGTGTAAGTGGACAGCGCTTTAATAACATATCGTGTTTAACCATGAGCGTAACCATGTCCCTTCATAATCACTAAAACATATTTCATGTGGCCTGTTTTATTTCAGTTGAAAAAGGAAGACATGGATAAGAGGAGGAGACAAGAAAAAGAGGAGGAGTTTCAAGAGATGAAGGCCAAACAGAGAGAGAAGGTGAGAAAAATTAAAACAACAAGAATATATACTTTGGCCCCTTTAGTAAGCTTTTCATGTGTGGAATTTATATTTGACAAAATCAGTCAAATTCATTCACCGCCTTTATATTGATACTTCAAATATAATGTAAACCCGTGAGTATATTTTATTACTGTTAAATTATTCTGATAGTTATTTAAACAGCGAGGTGATGATTTACTTTATTTGTACATTCCTTCAACACCTCTGTCTATTTCTGTTTCAGTTCATATTTTGGTACGTCTCTGAGTGTTTTTGACAAATCCCAGAGATTCATATGAGGAATGTACTGTACTCAGCTAATGGGCCTGAGCATAGGTGGAATAACACAGCATTAACAGTGCAGTAATATCAATTTCAATTCTCCAGTAAAGAGTTGCATAAAGTTCAATGAAACCACACAGTGCCTGGCTCTGAAGATGCCTACACTCATTAAAAGTATCTGCATCCTACAGTAATTCTTATGTTTTGTTTATTTTTTTTTTTATAAATGTAGTAGTGTTATGTATGAAAATGTGAGGCACGTATATTCATCCGTCTGAGACCCAGCAATGCATATTTGTCCTCTGTAGGGGACAAAAGTTTCACAGTTTTGTTTTTTTTTTGTTTTTTTTTTTTTTTAATTTATTTGAATTTTGAATGTTAGAATCACAGCACGTAGGTACAAAGTGAGCATAGACACACAATATGAACTATATCAACCCCAGTCCCAACCCCCCAGCCCCACATCTTATCTGTCAAGGTTTACAAAGAGGAGAAAGTAAATGCATAAATAAAAATAAAGAACATAATTATACACAAAGTTACAGAATCAAATGCATAGTGCAGTACAATTAAAATATATCCAGACAGCAGATCGACATTACTCAAGGGATTGTAGAACCAGTGTAGAGCATGGCGTACAAGTCTTATTGCAATAGACCCAATGGCAGATACATTTAAAAGTTTCACAATTTTACTTAAAAGTGCTGTCCATTGCAAAGGACATTCCATTAAAAAATAAATAAATAAATAAATAAATAAAAATAATTTTTAAAATGTATGTGAAAAAACTGTTGCATTTTGTTGTTTCCAATCAAGACAACTGTTTAATGTAAAAA
This sequence comes from Apogon hyalosoma, assembly GCA_037367295.1. NCBI lineage: Eukaryota > Metazoa > Chordata > Actinopteri > Kurtiformes > Apogonidae > Apogon > Apogon hyalosoma. Next base: position 21,939,752 of record JAPQRP010000016.1, on the reverse strand, counting down.
AGCGAAAACTTTCACTGTCCTGGGTCTCAGGAGGTTAAGTAAATAACAGTATAACCTTCGGCCTCTAGATGTCAGTACAGACAAACGTGCGCCTCAGTCTGGAGTAGAGGGGGCTTTAACGTTCTTACAGCAAAGCCTTGAAATTTACCTGATTGATGGTCTCGTGGTTTTCTAGAAACCAAAAACAGCTCCTCACTTAGTTCTCAGACATGTTATACGCCACATGTTTCTCTGCTCTCTGTCTAATAATGGTAAACAGGCCGCTATGTATGTGCATGTGGAGGGGAGATTAATGAACATTAAAGTCGTATTTTACAAACTTTTCCTGTAGTGCCACGAGCTGTGTGAAGCCATGAGAAAGTAATGAAATATACAGTTTGACAATAAATGAGTAGAAGAAAATAATTAATTCATCTTGACCTGCTTGTGGTTGGAATATAGGGCTAGTTAAATGACCCAAATGAATTATTAAGTATTAAAACCTCAGTGACTGAACAACAGCACCTCCCTGCTTCTGGGTTCGCTCATACTTTTTTGTTTTGTATGGCAGAAATATTCTGTTTCAAGTGGATCCCATAGGCTAGAGATGCCAGTAACACCGCAATAAAATCTCAAAATGAAAATTAAATTTGGAGACAAACACTGCTGAAATTACAGATGACCAAGAAGGAATGCCATCCCTTTTAGTTTCCCTTCAGAGAAAAAAAAGGCTCATATTTATAGGACAATGAATGACTGCTCACTTAAAATGTTGGATACAATCATCTAAGTAGAAAACATATGTTTAAGATGATTTTGCAGGACCATAGTGAGCACTTTTTACCTCTGGTGCATTATGAAAAGAAAAATACAGAAAAACACAACAAGTTTCTGAGGTGAACTTTTATTGATGCATTTTATTAAATATTCTTTAACTCAGAAGGACTTGGCGACTGATAAGTAGTCAAGGCAGTTTATGTTAAGAATATTATGAACTTTGCTTCACAGATGAGCACAAGAAGCTTTAAATCTGTACATGAACTAATCTATATACCAGTAGGTTTGACTACAGTCCATTGGCTATAGGACAACATGTCTAATTATAAGTGTTAAGAAGCTGGTGCCATATCCTTCTTTATGCATTATGCTGGTTATCACATACATCACCGTGTAAAGCTTGTTTGGTGGATGCACATCCTGCACCAACTTGAGATGTGATGCATTTGTAGGCGGAGCGCCTGGAGAAGAGGGAGCAACAGGAGGAGCAGACGAGGAAGGACCAGCTCAGGCAGGATCACCTCAGGTCAGCCATGGATCAGGTTTACACTGGGTCTCATCACTGTCATTGTGTGCTATTGTGTTGTTTTGTTCGCTCTACTGTGTTCTTTCCTGTTCTGCAATGGATCTTAGTCATAGATGTAGCATCAGATGACACTTACCTTCAAACCTTTACAAAGAAAGCACCTAATATATAAACCTTTGCTGACCTATTATTAGTGTAACTTTGAGCAAGATGTGTTTTCTGTTGACACAGCATAGCATCCAAAAATATTACAGAAGTCACAAAGACTGGCCGCATGGTTTTAGCTATCAAATTATATGTGGCTGGGATCCCTGATTTATGTTAACATCAAAAATAAACTGCAGTTGGAGGATAATGGAGCAGTAATATTTAGTATTATAAAGATCCAAAAACAAAGGTCGGTGTTGTAGAGGCTGAGGTAGGACCATTTTATTCACCTCATGTGGGACCAAGGTCCTCCACTTTCCATAATGCACCTGTCTGGTGGTACATGCTTAACCCTTAAAGACCCAGTGCTACTTTTGTGCCAGTTCCCCAATGAGTTTTTCTCTATATTTTAACCTTTCTTTAGTGACTTATCAGCATTTACAATAATATGCTCTGCATTCGTGCTTCTTTTGTGATAATCGTGTATTTTCCTGTCTTTAATTAACTGATCATGTAGCAGTTCATAAAAGCTCGGAGTAAAGTTGAGGGTCATTATATCAAAAACAGAGAAAACTGAAGACAAAATTACTTTTTCAACAAAATCTCTCATTAACTGAGCATAAACCAAGTATCTCCATCCACTGTCATTGATCCAACTCCATGGGTTTTACTGGTGAATCAATGTTCGAGATGATGACGGTGTTTCCACATTCACTGAGCCTCTGAACGTCCAAATGGGTCATATCTGATGACCGTGAAAAGATGACAAACTGCATTTTACACCAATTATTAACATGTGTTAATAGGATTAGTGAATTGACAGGTATTAAATAGTTTAGATCAGTAGATGGTTTGTGTCACCAGTGGCTTTTCGGGTCTTTATGGGTTAATACATTTTGCCACATCAGTCTTTAACTCTCAAAAAACAGGCTACAAGTAACCAATTTGACTAAACTCCAAGAGGACTTAAACAGCCTTGTAGCTTGGGCAATATTCCCTGTAACAAATAAATTGACTTTGACATGTTTGGTCAGTGAAGTGTCCCTTCAAAGTGTTTGGGTATTATAGTGGGTAGAAGCAATAATAACTTTGACTCTCTACTGGCTAGACAAGGTTTTCATGCTGTATTCTGCATCAGACCATGTTACATCAGATGTTATTTGAATACTGAACGTGGCTGGGGCTGAGAAAAACTGCTTGTCAAGTAGCATCTCTGGCATCCTTACAAGAGAAACAAAAACAGGAGACAGTAAACTGATGTGTGAAACTGAAGAAACAATGAAGACATTTAGAAAAGGGGCTATAGAGATACAGAGGGACACATTAGCACATCAGAGGCTTGTGAAAGGAAGAGCAATGTCAGAAAAGGATAAACAAACTTGCTTGACCCTGCAGAACTTCAGGACTGGCCTGTGTAGCGACACAAGTGTTTTTGCATCTGGCTTTGTTCTTAAATGATGCTGCTGAATAAATAATAATAATAAAAAAAAAATGCCACTAACTTAACGTTACATGCATAATGGACTACATTTACTCACTGTACTGCACTGTAATAAAGTAGCAGAGTGGAAGTATTTATAATATATTTGAAAGGCAAATATTGGCCTACATTTGTTTTTTCAGCTTTAGTTGCTTTAAGAAGCAGATTTTACACCACGAATAATATAACAATCTTTTAAAATTCGACACGTTGTTAAAAATTAAACCAGTGGTTTCCAGCTTTTTTGTTTTCTGGCATCGTACAAACAGCAGAGTGCTGTCAGGCTCACATTTCACTTGTCTGTGAATTGGTAACAGCTTCACAAAATAGTGAACTTTCCCTTTAAGCTCCTCATATGGTTTCATTTCAGTAAATGTTTAAATCATCCAACATTTCACCAAAAATCCAAGATTAGAGAAAAAAGTCCTGAAACTGAAGACAGATTTGTGCAATGGAACTTTGTTTTCCTTCTCTCTAATTTTTCTTATGTGATAAGCCCTGCAGATTTAGCTTGTGTCACAGTATATAAAACTGGATATAAAGTCTCTCAAAGTGGCTCCAACAACACTGATGCTTGAGTACAAGAAATCTAATGGTGTCAGTAGCAGTGACGGATCCAGAAAAAATGGAGGGGGGTGGAGGTGGGGGGGGGGTGGTGGGTC
>JAPQRP010000016.1:21904013-21917758 GCA_037367295.1 Apogon hyalosoma | reverse complement strand
AAGATAAGATAAGATAAGATAAGATAAGATAAGATAAGATAAGATAAGATAAGATAAGATAAGATAAGATAATCTTCATCTCACCATCAGCCCCTCATTACAGAACTGTAAAGTGTTCTCAAAATTTTTGCGGACAAGTTTTTGTTTTTTTGTTTTTTGTTTTCCTGATATTTCCATCTGAGATTCATTTGCAGCGCACACAGCTCTGAAAAATAACATTAAAACATTGACAGCAATGTGTCCTCCCAGAAACAACATCCCGGTCACTCTGAATAATCCACAGACCCCACTGGTCAGCCTGCACTGGGACTATTTCTTCAGTAGAAGGTAGTTCCAATGAAAACTTCTCAGAGTGAGGTTTGTGGATTATCCAGAGCAACCAAGACATTCTTGCTAGAAATAGATGTTACTGTTAAGTTTTTCAATTGTAATTTTTCAACACTTTGAACACCACAAACAAAATTAGGTACCTCCATTGTATTGGGTTGGTGACAGAAATCACAGACATGGACATTTCAAAACTTCAGCACATAAAACCAAAACTATCTGCATGGTTAGATGCCAGTACACAGGGAAGAGATTTTTTTAAAAACAATATTTTTAGTGTATGAAGCCTTATGTTTGGCATGCATTGACTTTGGCCTTACATGCACACATTATAATGTAAGACTACTTCCTTATCCAGGGGACAAATGCTGGTGCTGTCTGGGTGCATTTTTGTTTTGATAGCACCCTGTGTGCTCCTCTTAGACTTTACATATGGGGCGTAGCCGTGTGATGTCTGCACCAATTGTCATAAAACATTTCCTACAGTGAACACTATTTCAGGACACTTCAAGCTGACCTGAGAAAGTATGCCAGTCCTATAATCACTTAAAAAAGCTTTAACAGACACACTCAAATGGACATACACAAGAATGTGAGGGTGCAGTGTACACACACAAACACTGCTGTGAAGTTATACCCACACACGCACATCATATGCACTCACAAACAATGTCAAACCACAACTGAGTCACTTTGCTTCCTGAGGGAAAATTGGCTCCACAAGGAGGGCAGCGAAGGCACTCCTCAACTGTTGGCCGATAGCGCTGACACCAGTGCTTTACACACATGTTCTTTGCATTCCCACACGCTCTGCTCACTCTCATGTGCTTGGCATGCCTTCACAAACTCACTGTCCCTCACAAAAAAAACTCCCTAAATTGTCAGAGGAAGCAATATAATCAGGAATTCTTCCCACTCTTTTTGCCTGATAAGACAAAATTTTTTTTTATATGAGCTGCAGACACGCACTGAAAAAGACAAGGAGGTCATGTTTAGAGATGGGACGGATGCCAAATGAGCAAAGGTATGCAAAGTTTTTGGCCGTTTATCCTCCATAGTTTCCTGTGTGGTCCACATTTTGCAGTTAGTATTACAAAGGCCTTGTTTCAACCCATATCTTTTACCCAGACAAGCAGGGGTCACAGCACAGATATTACAGTATAATGATGATTTATGAGCTAATTCATTACACTGTGACATCCTAGAAAATTCAGAGCAGTAAGATAATATACACCCGTCTGTTTTAGCTGAATCATTTGGCATTTGGATGCTGCTTTTACACTCACTCCATCCAAGTCTGAGACACAGTTTTTTATAAGCTTGACTGGCCTTCTCTTGCACTACAAATCCATAGGAAATAAAATGTGACCAAAGGAAATAAAACAAAAAACCTTTACTTTAATTGCAATGTAATCAAAGCCACAGAAATATCATTCAAAGTTACTAAAGCGCCCACAAACAGTAGACGATGGCCGTGCATGAATCAAGAAAAATACATCTTGTGACAAGGGAAGGAGCCTGTCAACTTTTTTTTTTTTGTCAAAAGCTCTGACCTCAGGCTGATCTGTACATCCACTCACCTCTAATGAATGTGACTCACCATGTTTATAATGGCAGACTTCAGTGTTAGCAGGTTACAAGTTCAGCTGTTAAAAAGATGCAGATACAGGGGTGAAGCTGAGGTGAAAGGGTGCTGGGTTCAGCACAGACACTAGGATGACATATATACACACAGCTAAAGCCACACAGACATGCTACGACAAAGCTTCAAACACACACAGGTCAAAATGTTCTGCTGATATTGGAGTAACACGTGTTCTGGTAATGTACCCTCATGCAAAAAGCCAAAATAACAGCTTTCCAGCTTAGCAACTGTCAACAGTGCAACCAAAGGCAATGTCATCATCGCATTGGTTCTAAGTTTCCTCCACCCACAGAATGATTTGCCCGGCCTATTTTACTGCTTATACACAGGCACAAACAATCACACATGCAGTGGGATGAAAATGACCGAAACCACTAATCAACTCAGGGCCACTGTGTCGATTCCCACCCGGCTTTAGGGAGACAAAGAAAAAAAAAAAAAAGACAGAGAGAGTTGTTTGTTTTGTTTAACCAGGTTTCAGTTCCATATCCTTAGCCCAGACCCTAGACCCAAACACGTGTGGTGGTCGTATCCATCTTGTCATCCGTCGTTTCCTATGTCATCAGCTTGTTAGGAATGGTGTTAATCTGTGCTGCGGCTGGTTCTATAGGTTATTCTTAGTGGATGTTTGGGAATTGAGAGAGACACACGCAAACAGTCAGAGAGCGAGATAACAAGGTTTTCAAACTGCTTGTGGATATAGACCTACAGTGCAGTGTGGCTGGTTAGCGCAGCGTACAGTATGTGGTCCAGTGGGAGTTGACTGGGAGTATAATTAGAGGCTTGTTTCAAGTGGAACAGACCTTACAGTAACAAGGCTATGACGGTGACAGATTGATGGTGTGTAATGGGAGGTTAGGACAACACTGGAGGTCCTCTTCATGAATGGATGGGCATTTCACCTACTGTACTGCTGCATGTAATGAACACGAGCTGTCCCTGTGTCTGGGAAAGAAGTCCGGGAAAATCCCACGGGGCTACAAATGTGCACATGAAGCATACAGCTGGCTGACGTACTCACACATTGTATATTTATAGAAATAACACTTCTTACCATTTGTTAGTCCTAATTAGCAGGGGTGGAAGAAGCATTCAGTTCCTTTACATAACTAAAAGTAGTAGCTGTGAAAATATTCAACTGCAAGTAAATGTTTTCCTTTCAAAATGAGTAAAATGTACAAATTACCACCAAAATGTACTGAAAGAATGAAAAGTAAAACAATCATTATGCAGTCAAATTGCCCCTTTCCATATTTTTACTACTATGTATAATGATTTTATTTTTATGTGTGTGCTACATTGTACTCCTCCAGATGTTTAAGCTTATTTTAACTATGGGAAGCGTAATATACAGCAGCGCATCATGATCTTTGTAGTATCGCTGTCTTGTGAGAACCACGTCCTTTTAAAAAAAAAAAGACAGGTTTGGAAATAGTGGGTTTCTTTAGTTTAAGAAGGAGGAGAATTTTCTCAGTTCATAAGGGAACATTTCAGTCATCAACAGGTGGAGATACATGGTTTTCACTGGACAGTAAAGGGATAAGATGTTGTGATCTGAAAAGTAACTAAAGCTGTCGGACAAATGTAGTGGAGAAAAAAAGTACAGTATTAGCCTCTGTGATGAAGTCCAGTACAAGTATAATGTACAGATAAAATAACACAAATACAGATACAGGCCAACTTTATTTTCCCAAGGGAGAATTTTCTTAAAGGGCATTGAACCACTGCTAATGAGGAAACAAGATAATGTGAGTATAAGTTTACTTAAAACAGAGGAAAATGACAAGTAATGTTCCTGCCGTCTCTTGCGCTGAAAATGATCAAATTCCTGTCTGTGTAACAGTGGTGTGGCACAATAGAAATATTCCATATCAAGCTACACATTATGAGGGATTAATGGAATATGAAAACCCCTGCGGGAAAACAATTTGCCCAGTTTCTGTGGTTAAAAAAAAAAAAAATATTCTGAAAGATTTAGAACTGTGCAAAAACTCTTGTACAGAAGCCTGATAACATTTCCAAACTTCCAAATTGCTCACGCTGAAATCTACATGATTTGTGAGATCGTAGCAGTCCAGAAAGGCTCGATTCAGGAGCAACAGAAAGAATAACACAAACAGCTTACAGTACGCTGAACCCAAAAACACGGGTCAGCTCCTTTCCCCAAAAACATTCCCTGAAACAAACTCAGTGACTTAATATAGCCATTCCCTGAGGACCCTGCCCTGACCCAAGCTTGACCATGTCCTGACCAAACCTGTGGTCGCTCGCTGTCTCACAAGGATCCTCACTGATGACTCTGAACTCTCAGCAATGCTTTGGCTCAGTGGATCCACTTCATCAAGTCAAGGGATTGCAGAACAAAACACACACGCACACGAGTACGATCACACACGCATGAGCAGAAACACCCAAATACACACACACTATCACACACACATACACCCCTTTGCACGCCATAATGCTTTCTCAGCACACTGTAGCAGGCTACATTTGCGCAATGGCCAATTCAAAGCAATTATGGTCTTCCTACCAAAACAGGTCTCCTAAGACTCTGTCGGTCCAACTGCTTTGCACAAAGAGCTTTATTTCACTGGACCCATCTCATACAATAAATAAATCATGGATGTTACAGCATAATTGTGATGTATATTTTGCTGCGGTCACATCTTACCATAATAGATTGGATAGATTATGCAAATATTTCTAAAGAATGTTGATGAGCTTTGAGATAGATTCCACCGTCTGCTCTCTCTTAAATCCCATTGTTGTGTTTACATTGTGGTTATTGTATTTCTAAATTAGATATTTGTACATATGTAATTGAAAGCGGAAGACCTCGTTCTAGGAGAGAGAGCACTTCTGCAGAGATTGAGTGTATGGATACATAACATTTTCCGCAATCTTTCAACAAAGTTCTCCCCGGAGAGTAATTTTTGGTTTTTTAAGAGCAACAGTTCCACTTTCAAATGTTCTGACAATGTGTTTGGAGGGTTTTTGACTGTTTTTACTGTGTAATCAAAACACTGTTGTATATTCTGAAGCTCCAGTATATTATAAAATGTTTTAGCACCACTTTTGCTGTAGGCATTAAGAACTCTATATAATATTCCTTCTCAAATAGGAGGGTTTTAAGAATGCCACACATTTGTGTACTGTAATGAATAGACTATGGGAAAATTTGTGCAAAAACAGCAAGTTCATGTCTTATTTTTCATTGAGAAATTTGCATTATTGTGTTGTGTTACTCAATACTCCTCATCCAGCCAGTTGATGTGGTCCAGGCACCTGAAGGATTCTCCCTCTGGTTGTGTTACAGGCACGGTCGGCCGGGTGGGGTGTCAGGGCTGAGTCAGGTCTCACTGGTATCTAGATGGTATCTCAGCTCCCCCAGGAGATGAAGGAAGCCACTGGAGACAGGAGAAGCCTGGCCGTCTCTGCTCCTGCTGTTGCTGCCACGACTCTGAAATGAACCAAGCCGTTTGAGGAATGGATGGATGGATGGATGTCTAAACCTTTTCTACAATTGTGGTTTACATTTGGTTGTAAAAGCCTGAATCTGCAGTGCACCACAAACGTAATAGCAGCAGTAGAATCTGACCTCAGTCAAACATCAAGAAGGAAACTAACACATTTGAAGTGGAACCAAAAACAAGAAAAAAATATGCTCTGGTAAAATACTATTTGAACAGTATAAGAAGAGGATGCTGAGCAGAGATCCACCCTTAAATGATCTGTGACCCCATTTGGGTTTACAGCGCACCGCTTCATCATCTGTACCACTACTGGACCGTGTGTACATTCTGCCTCTGTCATGATTTGAGTAAATGTCTGTGTGGTTTATGAATCAGAGATACTGAGATTCTGTAGAGACCACACCTTGGAAAAGTTGGAGCTGAAAATCGTAGGAGGATGGATCTTTTATTTTCTCTTTTTTCATTATGTATGTTTGCTTACAACCCACACATAGATATATATGAGCTACAAAAATACAGAAGATAAAACGTAACACCCTTAGAGGAGATTAATTCCCATTGATGTTCTGAGGATAATCTATACCACAACCGTTCTGACAAACCCCTACACACACACACATACAAAAAAAATTAAAACACATAGACATGACGACCGCATGAGCGAGTGTTTCCTGGCCTTTTGCTCCTCTACAAGGGAGCATTACCAGAAACATGTCTATCCAAGATCCACCACATCTGTCTGAGGTCGCAGACGTAACACCTAGCTCGACTCCGCCGTCATTTCCTACAGTAAATGTCGCGTCCTCCCCCAGCTTTGTCTGCAGTTCCATGAACAATCAGCCACAACCAGCAATGGGTGGACAGACTTAACTAATGCAGTGTAATTGTTGCAATTATTGGGAAGACAAATCAAATCATGAGGACTTAGCATGTCTTGAAAAGCCAGATATGTGGGTACCAGTCTGATGCCTGTTGACATGTAGAGCTGTGACAACCACTTGCGCAAGACTCGTCAGTACCTCGGTTGAGAAATAGGTTTTGACTCACTGACTTGATTTGCAATTGGGGTTTCTGGGGTCATTATCCAGCTGCTTGTGCAGAGTGCAGGCAGTTTAAGAGCACAAAAATTGGACAAAGAATTAGGACACTTTTCACTGCTATATCTGTTTGAAAAGTAGCCCAAAACCCTTTTCCTAATTGTCAATTTTCACTTGAAATGAAGTATTGGTACATTTAAAGACCATTACGACATATAGTACAATCAAGCTACAATATTATTGCATTCCAGGAAATATTATGCTGTCAAGTCTTTTTTTTTTTTTTTTTAGCTTTTCAGTGTACCCATTTTCACTTCTTTTTCAATCAGTCATTTCCTGTGTGTTTCCAAGAGTCAATTTCAACACATTCTAGACAACAAATGGAAAATAGAAGACAGAAAGTGCAATAGTGGTGGTGACAGCTATGCAGACTCTTGATTTCACATGTTTTGTGGTTGAATTGCATTCTGGTCTACTGAGAAAACTGCGAGTATGAGATTAGCTTCTTTGTCTTTCCTAAAATGATTTCCTCCCTTTGCAATTATTACAGCAATGGTGGAAATCTACACCAACAGCCCATCTGTTATTGAGCTTTTGTTTCTGTCTAGAAAATCATTTCATAAATTTAAATGTAAATGAGGAAATAGCTGAGTTTATTTTATTTACAGTCCAAAAGAAACAAACTAGCTGATAAATAACAGAAATAATTATTAGTTTTCCAAGATACAGCATTGTTTTAATGTCTCTGTCAGAAGATACATTGTCTTGCTCTTTCCATGGAATCTGACTTCTGTGGTAAATTCTGAAGACATTTTTAGGTCACTTGAATTCACCGCAACGCTTCTCACTTCTTAATTCTGTGTTAAAGCATCACGGGGCAACATCTCACACAGGAAGCACGAAAGGAAATGTTAGGACACTGTCTGGTTATCTGTGGGCGGTTTCAGCCTCATGACCTTTCATAACAAAAGCAGTAAACGCAAGGTTTCACTTTCAAGCATTGTTTTTCAGTTCACACTGATTTTTATCAGGACTCTGCACGCTGCAAATAAGCTGAACACCAAATAGACCGTTCCGTACAGGATGCACGTCTTACAGGCCAGGTAGTCATATTTAAAACATGCATATCTAAGGAAAGTTCTGGGTTTGGAGCCCAAAGCTGCTAGCACAGCATGCATTTTTTGCGAAGTGAAGTGAAGTCACCTTGGAGAACAATGACGTCTGCAGCTGCATTCCAGCTCAAGTGGTGCTCACTTACGAGCATGGTAACAGAGTATCCTCATGGCGGTTTGTTTGATTGAACACAGCCTTTCACTTGACTTTGTGGTGAATAATAAAACTAATGCACCCTGCTCTGTGGGAAATGTCAAGCCCGCAACCGATGTTCAATAAACATCCAGCCAATCTGGATAGAGGTCTGGTCAGCGTCAGCAGGCCAAGACAAGGAGGCTTAGCAATGGCACTGACACACACCGTAACCAGGACATCTGAACTTTTCCCCTTTTGGCAATATTAATCTGGACGTTGTTTAAACTAATTGAGATCGAGATAAATCTGTCATTTTGGCTGCCTGCGGTCATTGAAACGAGGTAGGAGTGTTAATGTGCCTGGAACACGCCGGCTGAGGATTCCCTTATTTCACAGTTAAGAGGAATAACAGTTGCGTGGTACAAGGGTGTGTGTGTAAAGTTGAATATAGTTCTGCATGCATGTGTGTGTGTGTGTGTTGGCCAGAGGGAATACAGTGACTCTGAAACCAAAAGAGCCCTGCCCACTCCCACAGTGGAAAGAATGATGTGTTATTCTGTAAATGACACTATTGACCAAACAGATGCTTGCCTGAGGTGAGACACTGGGCATTGTGTGTTTGTGTGTGTGTGTGTGTGTGCGTGTGTGTGTGTGTGTGTGTGTGTGTGTGCGCTTCTAGGAGAGGGACAACAACACAATGCATTTGTGAATCATCTTGCATGCAACACTTAACTATCAAAATATTTTAAAAATCTTTTGCCATGTGTGTTTTCCTGTGTGTGTGTGTTCATGAATTAGTCCTCCTGCAGATAGCGTTGGACACCATCAGTGCGGCCTCCGGTGGAGTGTTTGGTCTGTAGAGCTTCCATTGTCTGTTGTGGTTCCAATGTGTGTGTGCAGTGTGGGGGCCAGCCTCCTCGCTGTACTCTCTCAGGGTGCTTTCTAATCACACCGACCGCAGAGGAAGTTGTTTACGGTGTGTAGGTGTGCGTCCATGTGAGCAGCCGGTGGGTCCGTATCGTGAGATTGCAGGTGCAGATTCAAGCCGTGTTTGGGTTTATGAGCGTGTAAGCGAGTGAGTAAGTATAGTGTGTGAGGGTGCTTGAGCGAGTGTTTTGCGTGAGAGTGTATCTCCCTTTATGTGGTCACTGCATCTTGCCACAGTTAGCATAATTGTGTTTACAGTAAAGCTACTACCTACTTCTGACTGGCTGTGGAACAAACACTTACTGGATCAGAATCAAACAGCGGCCAAGTGTTGGAGTGTGGGATTTAAGTACAGTGTTCTTTCAAGTATTAAAGAAGACTTTCATTTCATTTCATATGGATACACAAAATGAGAAAATAATCCCCACAAGCTAAAACATGTTTTCAACAGTATTAATGTTCTATGACTGGATTTATTTTTTTTTTTTTGTACCTTTTGACTATTATGATCTCTCAAAGCAATGATTTAAATACCTTTAAATGTGAACACTAGCCTACCAAACTGGTTCAAACAGCTGTCCTACGACCAAAACAAAGTTAAAAGGCTTGATTCGGTAGACTGAGAGCCAGCTTTTTAGTCTTTTGTTGATATTTGCTAACTCCATTTTTATGCCAATAACTGTCTCAGTTGTCTACATCCACGATAATGCCCTGCACATTTATTCTTGTATAAAAGACATAGATTCTCCTCCAAAAACTTGTACTTGGCTTCCCTCTCTTAACAGCAGCAACAATGTTACACCAGCTACCGTTGGCTTAGAAATGACCAGCTCCCATCACAACCATGAAGTGTGTATATACTGTTTATCAGAATGCTGTTTCCTCCCACTATGTAAAAATTAAGCCAAAGTTTGGTGGTCAAGAGAACTGCCAAATTTGCACCTTTGGCACAATTTGGAACAAGACTCTACACAATACAGACATTTCTGGCTGTTGTAAATCACCCATTTTTACAGTATGGAATGACTTAATCAAAAAAGATTACATACTCAGAAACAGGACTATAATGAACCAATGGCAGCTGGTGCTAACCTTCCTCTTGTGTTAGCTTTCTGTTACCATCTCTGATGTTAATGGGTCGGTTTTGACCCATGTCTTAAATCAGCTGTAAAATACACTAAAAACAATTATCTATCATCCAATTTGTTTCTCATCTCTTGGTTACCTTATTAGGCTTCCTTATCCATGAAAATTTTTTTTTGTCAGTATACCCCCTGATGTGCACTCTGTAAGTCACCAACTCTACACTGAACTGACCTCACGTCTGGACATGTTGGTTTTTGCTTGTTTTGTTTTTGTGCAGGTAATAACAAGGCAAAATAAGAGTCCCCAAAAGCTCAGATGATTGGGAGAGGAGCTGGCTGTCTGTATTGGCTGACACGATTTCACTTTTGGCTCTAATTATTGGTTTATAACCTTATTTTTATAACCGGGTCAAAACCGACCCTAACAACACAAAGGTCATAATTTTAACCAGAGCATTTCCTAACTTAATAAAAAAAAAAAAAAAAGTATTATTTTGCTGAAATAGAGGTTCCTGACAAAGTCAAAAGAACTGATGCAATAAATAAGTTTTTTGTGGTTCTTTTATGCATTTAAAACCTAAAATGGGTCAGAGCTGACCTTAACACAAGAGGAAGGCTAAACAAGGTTGTGGAGGCTGACAAAAAGGAAATCTTTATGCACATCATAGGATTCAAACTTTAATTTCCCAGTTTCTGTTATAAATAATGAAATTATTTGCAACAAAAACTAAGAAATTATGACGACAATCATCACATACCTATTCTAAAGACTCAAAATCAGTTCAGTTCACATGTTTTTTAACCTGCTACCACAGTATAACACTTAACAGATGACAACTTAACAGACCGATATACACATCTAAATCACATCTAAATGGAAATATTCAACATATAAGCTACATTTTCAGATGTATCCCCACTGTTCTCAACCTCCTGCTTCTTTAGCCACACAGTTAAGGGAAGGCCAATCATTCCAAAAGACAAAAATACAATGTGGTTTAATGCTTCCATTTGTTCTGATTTACATTTTTGTATCCTGAGTAACTACATCTGCTCAGTTTATGTTTGAAGAAATGCCATAACAGGCATAATCATGATGAAGTCTGCACATACAAAATTTCAGCCTTGCCCTGAAGTTAAAGTCCTAAAATATTTGAATATAAACAGCAGACTTAAAACTCTACACAAACCCTATAAATAACCTGGAGCAATGTTTAGAGTGAAGATGTTTCTCTTTCCAACACAAGTGTCTTTGTAAATACACAAGACGACGACCCTTTGCAAAGAGTCTGCACAGTTTATGTTCATGGCCAGTAACCTGTCTCTTTATATTCTGCACCAAAGGCCTAAAAGAACATTGTGACTGGTACTTTCAGGTCTATAACACACTTATTTAATCTCAAACGCACTTGCCTACGGCTCATCTGAGGTTTCACATGGCCATCCGGTTCAGATATTACAGGTTTTCCCATCATCATGTCCAAAAACTGTGATGAGTGATGGCAGCCCGTCTAAGGCCAAGACCTGGGATTAGAGCGCGAAAGCATTTAGTGCTGAACTGACTTGGATGTAACTTATTGAAATTCAAGGATGCTGGAAAGCAGATGGATGGAATGCTGATTGAGATTGATTGATACCTCAAACCATGTTCCCTGCTGAGACTTAATTTTTCCTGTAAGCTGTCCTGATTTTGTTGATTTTGCAACTTGAAGAAAACCCGTAGGGCAGATTTGGGGAAATGGATACCTGTTTGCTGGATTACGGCCTTAACAATGAGCCAGCAGTCAACACTCCACAAGTACACATCAATACAGATTACAAGAAATCTATGAATATTGTGTGTTTTCCCACGTCCTCATCTGTCTTTGAATGTTGCATGAGTCGCAGTCCTGTCAGTGAGTTCATCACCCTGCCTCTGTAATTCTAAACAGCTGTTTGTGTGTGTGTGTGTGTGTGTGCGTGTGTGTGTGTGTGTGTGCGTGTGTGTGTTTAAGTATGTCTATGCATGCATGTAATCCTGTGTATATCTAAGTGTGTACGGTCTGTGTGTATGTGTGTGTGATCCTCTCCCAGACTAACGTTAACCTCAGCACCACACCACACCACACAGACAGACAGTTGTTGATTCCTGGATTCCTCTCTCTAATCTGCTACCGCTGCCGTGGTTTGCTGCAGACAAACTGACGGATCGCTGCAGGGAAATGGCCCTACATGACTTGTTTGTTTCCAATCAGTGGGGGGATTAACATAGAAAAAAATATGGTCTTCCGTCTCAGGTGATGCATCTCCGGCAATATACACATGCATGCCTCCAACTCATAAATGTGGTTGCTGCTGCTGGTTAATCCAGCAATAAGTATGGTATTTGAGTTTGATCCCATCCCAAGGTCAGCTGGATTCTGGTAAAAGGATGTTTGGCAGCTCAATCTCATGTCAATAACCCTGTGGGTGGAAGTTTTTACTAGTTCTCTGTGTGTGTCCTGTTGTTTAAGTGTGTGTATGCGCTCATATGGTTGTGTTCCTTGGTTGAATCTCTTGTGCTGTTACACAAATGTCAAGAGTGCTTCACTGAAGAGTTAGGGCCATTTGTTTATCTGTTCCGTTTCACAAACACTTAAATCATCAAGGGTCAAAGTAGGAACGGAGTGATGAAACGCATTTGGGAAGAAAAACAAAGCTTGAGGAAAGAATCAAAGCAAGAAACAGCAGATTTCATGTAAAAGAGAAACAGAATCATAAAGGATTACATAATGAATGATGAAGGCACTCGGGGAAAATCACATCATACATCTGTGATCAAAGTGACACACCACCACTGTCTACTTTTTGGATAGTTCTTAACTGCTGTATGTAATCACCTGCAATCAACTGCAGACTTGCTTATAAATGTAAAAAATGCTATGCGTGACAGTGAATGTAATCAGATAACTACAACTCATGCAAAGGAAAACATACGGTAATGAAAATGACAATCTCTATTCTGTCAACTTCGTAAAAGCACTGGATATACAATAGCTTTTGTGCAAAGAGCGGGGTATTATTCCATTGTTTGTGGCATACTGGAATAATCTCTAAGTTGCTCAGGGACAAGTGTGGGCTGCAAGTCTGGCTTCTGCAAAAGTATGACAGCAGCTTTGCAACAGGATGTTTCACATGTCACAGGAAGTGAACAGGGTCATCTGGGTCGAGGGGGTTGCCCAAACACACAATTTAGAACACAACTTAGTCTACATAATCAGTAAAGCTTTCTATGACAGTTATTTATTTATTTTTTTTATCAATTATTTTGGTCAGTGGTTAATTTTTTGAATAGTCTCATTGCAGTTAAAGGTATAATTTGTAATATAGTGGTGACTCACATACTTTCATTATATTAGATGTTTTTAACATTGTTCAAACTTTTATTTAATGTAGTGGGTAATTTCATTTCATCATTTGTCAGTGGCCTCATATCCCATCTACAGGGAAACACAGTAAAAAAAAAAAAAAGAAAAAAAAAAAAGGCTTAAATACTATGTTAATTAACTTGTCATGTGGCTATTTCATTACAAATGAAACAATGTCAATATACATTTTAAAGGTATTATGAATAAAATGACTTATGAACATAATTTCTGCCTGAATCCCATTAATAGTGATATTATATAATCCCCAGTGGCATTCATGATTTCAGACCCACTCTTTTTTTAGTTGGTAGGTGTCTAGTGGCAGAAATTACAAGCTATATTTTTAATCTAATGTGAATGTTACTGTTACTGTTAATTTTACTCCTCAGTGGAGAGATAAAACATTAAAACCCTCTGGTTAAAGCTACAAAGCAGCAGCCTTAAAAAGTCACAATTCCTGTGATATATATCATCCATCCATCCATTTTCTGAGCCCGCTTTATCCTCACTAGGGTCACGGGGGTCGCTGGAGCCTATCTTAAGGGCGAAGGCGGGGTACACCCTGGACATGTTGCCAGTACATCGCAGGGCTGACATATAGAGACAAACAAACA
>JAPQRP010000016.1:21887974-21903366 GCA_037367295.1 Apogon hyalosoma | reverse complement strand
CCGACTGGTGTTGGAATCGAACCCAGGACCTTCTTGCTGTGAGGCACGAGTGCTAACCACTGCACCACCGTGCCGCCTGATATATATCATATTACGGGAAATCAAAGAATTTGGGTCATGGCCTGATTTTAGTGCAGATTGATCCATAAACTAGGCTTGCACATTTGCATAAAAAATCCAAAGTGTAGTTTCATCTTATAGGTTTAGTTTGTAATATTTAAAGCATCTAATGGCGAAGTTGGACATTACAACCAGCTCAGTACCCCACACCTTACTCCCCTATATGACAGCTGTCTGCTCGATAGAGTCAGTGTTTGGTTTGTCTGTTGCATTAGTTTGGTTTAGAGGATATTAAGTCTAGTACACATGCAAGTTTCATAGAGGAAAGCCCTTAATGCTGGACGTTATTAACCCATAAAGCCCCAGTACTACTTTTGTGACAGTTCCCAAATCAATGTTTCTTTATATTTAAATTTTAAGAAATTTATCACCACTGATTGTAACATTATTCTCCTTATTTTGCATTTTTTCAATGTAAATCATGCATTTTCCTATATTTACAGGGTTCCTACAGGTTTCTACAAGTTAAATCTAAGACTTTTTAAGACTTTTTTTAAGACTACTTAGAACAGAAGTTAATGCCCATTTCATGGCCATACTGGCAAAAAAAATGTGTGACTCCTTGAATTTAGGAAAATGGATTTATTTACTCCAGCACCTTGATTCTGCAGTTAGCAATAATCAAGTCCTAATTTCAATATTAAACTGTTGGATGGAACCGAGTCTGAGTCAGCTTGAACATTTCCCAGACACATTTAAACACAATCCAGCCAACAAGTTTATGGCAACATAACTTAAAACCTACCATATAAAATGTAATACATTTTAAAGACTTTTTTAAGGTATTAAATGCAGATTTGTAAATTCAAGACTTTTAAGACCATGCGGGAACCCTGTATTTAATTTACTGCTCATGTAGATGTTCATAAAAGTTCAGAATAAAGTTGAGGGCTATTATATCAGAAACAGAGAAAACAGGAAAAAAACAGTGAATTTTTCAGAAAAGATATCAATAACTGGTACTTAAATCCACTGTGATTTATCAAACTCTGTGCGTTTTACTGGTGAATCAATGTTGTAGAAGATGACAGTGTTTCCACATTCACTACGAAGCCTCAAATCTGATGACCATGAAAAACTGATAAACTGCAATTTACACCAATTATTTACATGTATTGATGAGATTAATGGATGAACAGGTATTAAACATTTTAGATTAGTAGATGGTTTTTGTTGCCAGTGGTTGTTTGGGTTTTTATGGGTTAAGCAGAAAACAGGAGAGGAAGCGGAATTGTGACACACTTGCATCTTAACATAGCAGACACTAAGGAGGGAACCCACTCTTTGTGAAGGTATAAATGATTATACACTACTGAAAACATAATTATTAATATCATGTTCCATGTCTGCAATTAGATTCTCCTAGACCTCTAAACATCTCCTTGGTCAAGACTGTCCACAGTTCTCCCTGAATTCATTTTAAACAATACTTTTATGGCATTTTAAAAGAGGCCACAAGTGTTGCAGACAAACCCACAATATTGCATTTACAAACTGCCCAGAAAATGACCTTTTCAGTGCAGGAGACTTAGGGCTCTGCTGCTTTTCCATTTATGTGAGGGAGGCAAAAGGACTGGGAACCAGAAAAATCCAGCACAAAATATATGTTGTGAGTTTATCTATTGACTAAATCAATATTTGAGAGCAACTGAACACACAGTAGAAATGAACAATTTGCTAAAACAAACATTAGTAGGTGAAGTCGCTGAACCTTGTCTTGTTTAGGTGAAATTTGTTTTTGGACGAGTACAGGAATCATTTGCCTTCTAATGTTTTCTGATGGTTCATCATTGCTGATCCTGTTCCAAGACCATTTTCAACCACAGCCTTTTCTCTCTAAACCTGATTAACCTGTTATGTTTCTTGTGCTATCAAGAACATCAAACTGTATGCCAAAGGTGTCAACTCACATACAAACTTGGAGTGTCAACTTCCTAAGTTTTCAGGGTTCTGGTCTTATTTAACTAAGAGTAACGTTATTGGACACTAACGTTTTGTTAAGCTATTACAATAATTGCTTCACCATATTTGTTAGAAGAGGCTACCATGCCACAGACAGATATTTGGCAGAGTTTCTCTTCTTGTTGGCTATGAAACAACACAAGAATTTTTCTTCTGATGTGCCCAAACAGCCAGCAGTCCAAACACTCACTGACAGGCTGTGAGTTCAAAACACCGTTCAGGGGGAAAACCAGCAGAAGCCGTTTTAATGATATGCCATTATAGATATAAAGCCATGTGGACCTGACAAATAGAGAATGTGGCTGAGGCTGAGTGCCTTCCTGGTAGTGCTACGTCTCAGTGGTTAGTCTGTGCTGTGTGGTCGTATCAAGGCCAGCTTTAAGGAAAACTGCTGCTCTAATCAGAATCTGTGTTGTAGCACTAAGATAAAGATAAAGATCACATCTGATGCAAACATTGCAGCTGACACTGGCCTAGTTTGATGAAGATTAACAGAAAGATTGCCAACCATGATATTGATTTCCATTTGAGTGTATAGGGGAAGTTTTGTCATTTGAGTTATGGAAAGAAAACATGTTGGTAAATTGCCTGTGGCCTGTGGTCACAACTTAATACACCGTCTCAGCAAACTACAGATACTCGAAGGCTGAGTTATGAGATTATCCTCATTCTACACTCTTTGGCTTCAAGCAACTGCTCATTCTTTTAAATACAATCAGAGAAAGTAGGAAGTAGCATGTATGTATCTCCGGAAATCTCCATTATGAGCAACAATTTTGTTGTCTCCATAATACTAAAGAATATCAAGATTAAGAGTCTAAATCTACATGCAGTGAAGAGCCACAAGCAGTAGCTGGACGACGATGTGGCTAGCAGTGTTGGGCCAGTTACAAAAGTTTCAAAAATGATGTAATGACTTCAGCATTTTATACATCAAAAGTATTCTGTTTCTAGAAAAAAATACTGTTCCTTTAAATGTGCGCTTTAGTTGTTGACAGTTTTTTCAGTGTTGCTGTAACATTGTGCAGGACTGACAACTATCAGCTTACCTATTAGGCAAGGCAAGTTTATTTGTATAGCACTATTCATACACAGGGTAACTCAAAGTGCTTTACAAATGCATAAAAAGGATCACAGAAGAAAAGACATTAAAAATCACAAAAAGAAAATCACAGAAGAAAAGACATTAAAAATCACAAAAAGGGTAAAAGACATTAAAATAATCAGAGATAAAATGTGGTTTTTAAAATGCTTTCACAGAGTGAAATAAATCCATGAATTATATTAAAAGCATACATTAAAATTAACATTAAAATTAAAATGGAGAAAAGCAAGACATTAAAATAAAAAAAAGTGCATTTAAAAGACAAGATTGAAAAGAGTTTACTCATAAGTGCATGAAAAGAGGAAGGTTTTTTAACCTGGATTTAAAAATGTTCACGTTTGGGAATGATTTCAGGTCAGTTGGTATCATGTTAAAGAAGAATAACTTAACTGAACAATACTTTTCTACATGCTGCCCCACTGTTATGTGTCTGAAAGAAACTTTGCTTTTGGCATAAGTCGCATGTTTTCATGACATGTCACTCATCCTGTTTAGTTCTGCCTTATTTACATATTGTGGTTAATAAATGATTAAATAAATATTCTTCGCCAGAAGTAATGTTTTGCAGTAATCTGTTATACTGGTGACTTTAACCTGCAGGTCGATGAGCCAGTCAGCCACAAAAACAACATGAGCAAATGTAGGGATGTCCAGTTGGAATTTCTACTGACACTAACCAGTCAAACAATTCAGAGCCGAGCAGCAGGGTTCAAAAATTCCTTCAGTAATTTGTGTCATAAATCTTTAAATCCAATTCTCTGCCTTGAAGCTTTGTTTCATCACCATGCTATTTACAGCTGACCAGCACAGACAGGAATCACTGTTGCACCAAAACCAAAGTCTGTATTTGTGTATTTACAGCATGGATTAAAAAAAAAAAAAAAAAAAAAAGTCTTAACAAAAATGAGAGAAGAGTTCAGGAGGAAGCCAACAATGAAAAGATGCCAGAGAGTAAGTATACCAACATTTTGTAATTTGTCAGGTTTAAATGTTATTATTTAGCTACAGCATGGAATACTTATTATACATATCTTTATTTAGGTGGGACAGTGCACATTAATGAACACATTTATTCATTCCATTTCAATATAAACATGTGAATATGCCGGAGTTTGCATCAGTGCTAATTTTCATCTGCAGTTCCCTCTTAATAACTAAATTAATTCTTTGGAAGTCTTAGTTTATCTATCACAAAGTGATGTCAACTGGAGACTGTTATGTGTAACATTTTAATAATAACTACTATTAAAATGGTATCTAACTTTCATCTGAACAGTTGACTTTAATTGCTTGTAAATTTTGTTCTTTTCTGACTTTTTACAAAATGTCAGTAGGTAAAAGTGTGAAGATATTCAAGCAGAAGAAGGAAGGTGTCTTCAGAGTACTTGTTTGTTCTCACTAACAGTCAAATAAATGCATTTTACTGCTGTAAGACAGAGGGAAACTTCGAAAAGCTGTGAACACAATATGTTCAGCCATTTTTCATAAATGTCTTCACTGTCTTTAAGTCATTATCTAGGTCTGGCCCATGTTTACTTGTAAGATTATTTAAATATAATTAACCCAACCACTGTAAGAAGAATGTACCGCTGTAGTAATAGTGACAACTCAACCAACAACTGTGTCAAATGTTTCTCAGATGGTCAATCAACACTCACTCTGACATGTTAACCTGCCAAATAAGCTGCTGAAGTTCATTCACTGAGCCAGTTATTGGGTTAACAAAGCAGCCAACCAACCAACCAACCAACCAAAACCACCGATCCATCTCCTAGACATAGGATGGAAAAAGATGAGTGCAAGAGAGAGCGGGATGAAATCAGGACCATATGAATGACATTCCATCTAGTCTCGATTTTGGGTGTGTTACTTGTTGTTGCTGGTGGTTTGGGAAGTCTGGGAGCCTCTGCTGATTTAGGTCTCATATGTTGACATTGTCCTGGCTCAACCTTTTTGTCTGAGTCATCTCCCTTCCGTCACTTTATTACATTTGAGGCCTGCTGATTGAATTCATCATCAAGACATCTAAAGAATAACTGTGACATATCTGAACAGTCTATTAATACCTTTAAGATCTGACTTAACCAGACTGAAGGCTCAGTTGCAGGTGTCCTCATGAAGATTATTGTGTTGATCATTGTTACTTGTGACTCTGGCCAGGTGTCACCACATCTTAGAGGAAGCTGCCTGATCCATTTGAGATATTTTATCCAGGGATTATACTGAGGATTGAGCTTCTGTGATTGCGTACAACTTAGATGGGGATTCCCTCTGTGCATGTGCATATGCATCTCATGTGAGTGATGAGGCGTTGTTCATGTGGTTTCATGGATGCACGCATCTTTGTGTGTCTGCCTGCATCTGTATCGTCTGTATCTGTTAGCCTGATTTCAACCACAGTTTTCCCTGTTTTTTTGCTTTATTAGCATTCCCTCCTCCTCTGGGTATAATTTAGAGTTTTATGATTAAATCTGTGGGCTAACCAGTGATCAGAAAACTGAGCACTGAGTCTTAGCTGGAAATCTGTTGGGATACAATAAAAACTGAAAGGAAAACACTGTATTACATGGAGCTTTAATGATCCCTGTGGGGAATATGTAGAATCCAATAATGATCAAAATGAGTAAATGAAGCGATATAAATATGCACCACAGTTTTATGCAGAAATAATCTTTAAAATTGAAAGGGAAATCACTTGATGGGTTTATTATATAATGCACATTTTTCTACCTTTTGACTTTCTCTTTTGGGGTTTTAGTCTATTTTGGTTCATTGGTGATATATAATGCATAACATATTAAACTTTATTGGGTATAAAACTATAACGTCCTGGACTTTTTCCAGTCTCTGTTTGCAGAGGCAGCTATTTTTGGTTTTTAAGCCTTCAGGCATCCAAAGATTAGCATTAGAGTATTCAATATTTGTATATATATATATATATATTTTTTTTAATGAAGGGAAGCCACTACTGCAGTAGCTCCGTGTTTCTCAAACTGTGGGGTGGGCCCCTGGGGGGGTGTCACTCCTGGGTGTCTTTTTCTTCAGGTTAGAACATGTAGCAGGTGGAATGGAACTAATGTAGCTTTGGAGCACCCTGGACTCATTTTAGGGATAAATTTACTGTCATGGTGATCTATCACTAGACTAGACGAAGAGTTTAGGTTTAGAGAATTGGCAAAGATTGGACTGTAAAAGAAAAATGTGCAATGTTGCACTTTAAAGCTATACGTACCAATCTGGCATGTCTCACCGCACTTAGTAAAAATTTGAACATGAACAACCTGCCTCCCTCCAAAGCCCCGCCGGCTTCCCCCTGCCTGAGCTCTGACTCTCCCCTCCTCTTACCTGATGTGCGAGGTGGAAGCAGAGGTGGAGGCGGAGGTGTGGTCTGCTTCAGCATGGCCGTGGATGGACCCGTCCCTCAGCTATCAGACACATCATCCACCTGCTTCACAGCAGCAGCGCCTATTTCATTGGCAGATCCTGTATGTAAGGGTCTGGCCTGAGTAGCACTGGGTCATTGTCTTCACTGCACCTCATCATTGGGCGGACTGGGTCATACCATGAGCGCACAGACTCCAACACTGTCTGTGGATATTTGAGGTTTCATAGTCCATACATTTATCATCCTACATAATCCTACATTGTGTGACACCATGTACGTGTACATGGAGTAAAAGTTAAGCTTTGTGCAGACCTGTCAGCAGAGTCAAATACTCCCGACTTCTGGACTTTTATCTCCATCCTGAGTGCTGCAGTCAGGTTTTTCTGTTTGTTTTCAGTTTGTTCCCCTTGGTTGTTGTTTCTGTTCATAAATCCTTTTTTTTCTTTAAACACTGGGGATTTAAGTCCTATCCATTCACATCCCTAGACAGAAGACTGCGGTCAGTGACAGTAGGAGCAGCATGACTGAATCGTCAGATTCAGAGGCACCGGAATCTGATGTGGGACTGGGTAATGGATGACTGACAGGAGGCTCAGCCAGGCTTGGCCAGTTATTTTATTTGGACTGAACAAAATGATTGGTCACACTTTTATCAGAAATATATGAGAATTAAACATTTTTTAGTTTCAAAACCTGGTGGATTTCTTTTACATTTTAGTTTAACACATACTTATTAGGAGCATTTTAAGATGACAAAAGAAAAGTGTAAAAATGCCACATCGTATGGTATAGCTTTAATGTTCTGAGATGTGCAATGTAAATAGGCTCATTGTAGCCTCTGATATTGTTCAAATGTTCATCTTTAGTAGCAAAATTTGTTCTTCTAAAAAAAGTAACTTTATTGTCATAGTTGCAACATAATTGCACATTTCCTATTTTTATTTGGAAAAATATTGTCTCAGGGAGCAGTCTTGTTGAGTTTATTTGTATTATTACAGAAAAACATAAGAACCACTGCACTAGTCTACTTAAAATTCAACAAATATGGCAGTACATCACAGTATATTGAGAGAAATTTTACTTTCAATGTTCAGCCATGTTCCTTTAATTGTGTTTAATCTAAAATGTTGCGACTTTCTGAGGCATGTTTGATTGATATTTTACATGTGCTATCCATGGTGCTGAAGCCAGACCAAAAGGGGCAAGTGTAAGGTCAGAGGGGTCAATATAAGAGTAAGAAAAGATTTGTATGTAATGAGTTAAGTATGTAATGAGTTAAAGCTGATATATGTATTTCCTTTTTAATGAAAGGTAACAAGATTTTAATTTGTCTATGGAGCTTAACATAAAAACAAGGCCAAATTGCTGTCTTATTCATTTACAGCATATCATTCTATTAAATACTTAAAAATGGCTAATGGCTTACAATTTTTCAGACATAGACAGTCTGACATACACACACACACTTTGCCGACAGCTCATGCAGGAGATGACACGGCCTGGTTACAGTAATAACCCTCCTGCTATCTCACGCCCAAATGTCTGCAGTACAGCCTGTAAATCTCACTCTGTTATTGTTTTAATAACACTAATGTTAGCATTAGCCAAGTGGTAAAAACATCAGACATCAAAAGCCTAAAACATAGGAGCTATATTGGGGTGAAGACAAAGGGCGAGGGCCCAGCTTGTGAAAATACTTAGCTGCGCTGACTCAGCAGAGGAGTGTGTGTGCATGCGCGTTATGTAGTTTTGCCCGTAAGTGTGTTTGTTGATATGTGTGGGCACAGATACATACATTGATAGTGAGTGTGTGGATATTTAAATCTTTGCAAGCGTGTGAAGCACTAAGCAATCTGACTGCTCATAATAACGGCCTCCAGCTGCTCTGTAAAACACACTTCTCATGGCTCCATTTCCTCCAAACCACAAAGTCTCATAAAGCTAAGCACCCATAGTTTGCTAATAGCATTAACTTCTATATTGATGCCGCTGGTGCTGCTTATTGGGGAAAAACACCCTGATATATTTTCCAAAACATGACTTTGTTTTTCTGAATCTACAGCTCCACCTCTAAGCTGAGCCACAGGGAGAGGACGCTGAAATAATGTCTGGGGAGATGCAACATCATTAAACTGGAAAAACTGGAATAAGTAGAAGAAATGAGTAAAGACCGACATACGTTCATTGCGGAACATCTGAAGACCTGTGGACGGGAGGGAAAAAAACACAAGTCAGCAATCTATTTCATTCCGTCTGACATTAAAATCCATACCTACTTTGACATGGATTGGCTCATTTCTTTTCATTGCCATAGCCCCTTGTGTTTTTACATATGTGAGTAATAAAATAAGCTGGTAAGTTCTCCACTTCTGCCAAATGGGCCTATTTTATGAACCACTGAGTACAGCGAGCAAGTAAAATGCTTTGTACTCTATATGGACAAGCGTAAATGTGTTGAGTGCACGTTCGTGGGAGAATATGTATGCATTCAGAGTGGGGATACAGTGGGTGCCAAACTTTCCATAGTGTTTACTGACACAACACATTTTAATGGTTTCGATTTGGTGCCAAGACTTGAGAAATTGAGTCACTTCAAAAGAGTGGCACACTACGGAAGTCCAGTGTTTACACTTACAGCTAAAACTATTCAAATGTGAAACTGAGTAGCCCTATGGACACCAGTGTCTGGAATTTGCATTAAACATGTCCCTAAAAGACCATGTTTTAAGTACTAATGTTTTAGTACTATTGTCATTGTTGCTTGTGAGATATTTCGTAACAGGCGAAATATTTTCTGTACATTACAAAAAAATCTGGCACTGAAAATCATGTCAAAACTTGAAAACTAATCATCTCCGTATGCACTTTCCTCAAACCCCAGATTTTATTTCAAACTCTTTGAACAATGAGCTGAAAGCCGTGTGAGGTCCCGGCGTACAGCACAAACGTGTGAGCCCCAGCCATTCTCTGGCCATATGCTGGTGAACGCCCAAGTACAGACAATAGAGGGATTGTTTGGCCTCAGTTCTAACATTAAAAAAGTTTCTCTCGCACATGCTGTGGGGGCTTCATGGGAGACACATCACCACAGTAATCAAAACGTCTTATACATATTACATTGAAGTAATGAAATTCTCATCATTATTCCCATCCCATGCAGTCTGTTTCTTGTTTATTCTGCAGGTCGCTGTGTGCTGTGGTCCAAATGTCTGCTGTGAGTTAGCGGTGCTGCAGCAGCAGTGGGCGGTTTCTCTATACAACCTATCTCTGTAATGAGATGGTGGGCTGCTCTGACCAGCGCTGCAGTGGGGTAAAGGAACAGCATGACTTCACTCTGGTCATAATGCTGTTGAATTTTCCAAATATTGTGAACATTATCAGATTGCACATCGCCATAATATTACAGTCAGGGTGGCCTGTTTATCAGGTTACGCTGTGATCTAACCCTGTGAAGTTTAATCCTCCAGCCTGTATCAGGTAATATCAGTACACATGAAACACTGTTACAAAAGTAGTTTTTTTATTAAAACATACACAAACATAAATAAAAAGAACACTGAATGGAAAAAATCTATCAGATGAAATCAGATGAAGATCTTACAGGTATTCTACAATTTTGTAGATGAAACAATATATCCATATTGCTTTTGGCTAGGCAAGTGCACACAGAATCGTCAAAATCAAGATACATAAATATGGAATTAAAAATGAAGCCCCTGTGTTTTAATAACAAAAAGCGTGTCTAATATTTCCTCTAAGTGCTGCGTAATGAATGTCATACAGACATAAAATATAAATGATTTTTACAGCCGAAAGGTCACTTTAACAATGACCTGTCTCTGTACTTCTATAGCTAATAAATAAATATTTAGTGCATATTCCCATTTACCTCACTGACGAGCCAAATGAAAAAAAAACTTAAGTTAATGATGAATCAAACTCAATTTGATTCATCTAGTTAAAGAAGACAAGTCTATTTATGTCATTATCGGTCAGACAGTCCAGCTATCTGCATTGCTTGTTGATTGTCATGAACATTAAACTGATGTCATGTCATCCTTAGTTTAAAATGACATTGTCATGTTATTGGCTTCAGTGAAGCAGGCCACTCTGAAAATCTCACTAATTTCAAAGACAGACAACTGGATAACAAAGGAGTCTTTAGCAAAACACACATGACCACCTTTTTTAGACTACTAGTATTGCTTAAACAAACATCAAAGTCAAAATCTTTCGTGGTCTTAGACTTAAATGGTGCCTCAGAGATTTTGAGGGTGAAATAAATCAAAATTTAACTGCTTATTGCAAATTATACCGATGAGTTACTTACTGCGAGGACGCCTCATTGCCTGCCTTGTTCACACTTACACAACCTCTCAAGAAAACATTTGTGCATGCACTGCTGTGGGTCACAGACAGGTCTTGTTATTTTTATCCGGTTACAATCTGCTAAGTGTAAGCAGATGCTCTATCAGCTGAAATGTTCTTTGCAAACATTTCTAATATTCACTAATGATAAATCCTTTCACAATTCACTTCTTGCCAACATTTACTTCCTTAGTTGCTTCCTTGTGGTTTGTTTAATTAGTGCATACACACATGTCAATGCTTAAACCTACAAATGTTGTAATCTGAAGAGAATGTCATGAGTATTTCCCATGTAAACCACAATACCTAAGAAAAAATCCAGTGCTATTTTGGATAAAGTTGAGTTTCGTTAAGCCCAGATGTGTGTTTTGTGATTTTTGAGAGGGCTTGGTGCCAAAACAAGTTTATCAAAGATGACAACCTATTCCCTTTCATTCTATTCTCTTTTTCTTACAGATCCCATGGCTATTTCATGAAGAACAGAGTAAAAAAAGGATAAACAAACAATGCATCTAAAAAAAAACAACACTTTTTTGACAAATCAACATAAAAAACATCACTAACAGTGGTTCTTTGGCAATCAAATGTTCAGTAGCATGTCCGCTCCCCACGTTTATATCTCAGTTACCCGACTTTATGGCCCCAAAATATGTCCCTTCTCCCTCTGGGTCCAGCAACCAAGCATTGGACACATTAACATACAAGGCATCTCCCTCCTCTAGCCGGACCCCTCGGCCCTGCTGGGCACAGTACATGTTATAACTCATGTTGCTCCAGCGCATGGTGCTGCCTGTCTTCATCAGCAGTACAGCCTTGCTGTTTTGTTTGATGCTCTCTTGGTAGACGTACTGGATGAGCTGAGTATTGCTAACATCCACGCTCGGAACCCCCGTCTGACTGTTGTCCTCTGGTAAGTACTGATAGTAGCGGAAGCAGGTCTTGGCATAAACATAGTAGAAACCAGACTCCATCACAAGCAGCTTTCCTTTGTGGTAGTCCATCCTGTGGCGATATCCATGCACCTCATCCCAGTCGATGGTGATGGCTGTCGGCTCACCCTCTGCATAGCAATAAGAGTAATGGAAGCAAAAGTTTGGGTTAATGCGTCCATCAGTTATTTTGTTTACAACTGTCAAGTCATGTGTATTGATCATATTACATTTTACCTAGTTTACCCCTGAATCTAAATGTGTCAGATATTAGCAATATTACCTGAAATGTCAATTCATTTTTTTGTGTTTCTAGTCTTATGCGGAGTTCGTGTTGGAGTCTGTTTTGTGCAAGAAGTTGACCATTTGTTAACATTACCAAACATTATTTCTAATGTAAGACTGGCCTAGTTGACTATATCCATGACAACAGCTTGTACATACATTTATATGTAAAGGACTGTGGTCATTTTTCTGTGAAAATCCTTAAATTCACTTCTAAGTTCTCATGCACATCACTAATATAAGCTATTGTTACTGCTGAAATATGGTCTTAGCTCATGTCAGAACAATCTCAGTGCCACACACTTTATGTAAGCACATAATGTAAGATTGTTGAACCTTTAACATTAGTTTTATTAGCGCACAGTATCAAGTAAATGCATGTGTTCAGTAAAGACCTAGACACAGAGTACTCCACTTAGTTACACAACACTCACAAGAGTCATTTTAAAAGACTAACATTATTTTCATGCTTTTCTACTTCCTTATTAATATTACTTATTCTGCTTCTCCTATCATTGTGGCTCTTACTGACTCACATGTTAATCTGTAACCTTAGATTTTTCCTGGTTTGGTAAAGTTGTCTGAATCTGAAAAGTTGAATTACAACTATTTCCAGTGTGAGTATTTCAGACATGACAAACTGGACTTACTCTTAGAGTACTCCTGATGCGCTCTGATTGGTAGATGAGCAGATGGC
This sequence comes from Apogon hyalosoma, assembly GCA_037367295.1. Taxonomy (NCBI): domain Eukaryota; kingdom Metazoa; phylum Chordata; class Actinopteri; order Kurtiformes; family Apogonidae; genus Apogon; species Apogon hyalosoma. Next base: position 21,890,515 of record JAPQRP010000016.1, on the reverse strand, counting down.
AGACTTTCCTTCTGAGTCTTGCACCGTCTGTTTTTCCTTGTGTCTCTCAGTGCATTTACCACGGGCTCTGTCTGCACCTCCTGCAGAAAAACAACAACATTTGTTTTACAATAATACTGAATGACAGACGAAAGATGAATACGCTTCATGTGTATGACCTGTGTTTGCGGATCATGGTACTCTGAGAATTTTCCTGGTTTGAAATGTATCCACCACAGGACGGACTCATCAACAACTCCCACAAATTACTCTTTCTCACAGCGACAATACGATTTTGACATACTTTACCACAGCTTTGATATCCTGTCTCTTTAAGTGGCTGTTCTATTGAATTGTGTATCTGAAGACAGTAAGTGTGTGAGCATATAGACTGCACGTCTGTGTGTATTATCTATCCCTTTTGGCTTTCTTGCTCACTTCTCATTACAGCCGTGGTTACTTGGGGCCGTAGGCAGTGACAGCGAGGCCTCCTGGTCCGTGTAACCTTTCAGATAGATTGCACTTCTCACAGATTTGGCACAAACACTTGGAAGGAATTCAGCTTTGAGTGATGATTCTATTCAAGACTGATGACGTCACTGTCCCCAGTCTGAGGTGGGCCATCCTCCTCAGGCAAAATGGAGCATATATACTCAAGGAAAACATGGTTTCCAAGCAAGTAAACAGTTACTGCACCATAGCTGCCAACTCTGTTACACATCTGGCATGAGATGAAGATACCAGGAATGTTATGTTTTCTGACTTTACCTCTACCGCCACCAAACAGACTCATAAAACAGATTTTATTTAAGGAATACATGACTTTTATTTTAAAGAAAATCTGGCTCAGGGGCAAATATGGATGCATCTACTGATGACATGAGTACATGAGTCTGATAATTGTGCACTCATACATCAACAGATTTATGAGAATGACTGTAATTATGAGCATCCGTCAAATGTCAGTGGAAAGAATATTAAGCCTCATTTTATTATTTTATTCTTAGTGTTTTTATGACATCTGAAGGAGTTTTAACTTGTTCCTCTGATCTAAATTCTCAGGTATGCTGGTGGCATCATCTCATCTCTAACTGAGCCAGCGACTAAAAAAAGACAAAGCGAAAAGGAAAATGTTGACACGGACACTTGAACTTAAAAACCACACACAGCGCATCTCAAAGCAAACACTGCCACATATTCCAAATGAACTCAACTACCGAGACAGTGCCGTCATTAGCATGGTTTTGCAACGTGCACCTGTGCTGTGCTAATATTACTGAGAAATATTTATTCACAGCCTGAATCCAGACAAATTTGCACGACTCTCAAACTAAGATTAGCACTCTCTGTCTTCCAAAAACAATTTACTGCACAAACATGTTTATGGAGCAGTGTCTAGGAACGAGACATGGGTAAACAACGTCTTGCCAAGGCTACAAAGTAATTGTGAACGCTCTCCCAATTGGCCCTACACTGTGGGCTCTATCTTGATTTGTGGTCACACCGCGTCATACTACTTTAACCAGAAAGAAAAGATTATTTAAACAAAGTAGTAGCAACTTGGCAGCCTCCAGTGTTGAGTGGAAAATAAAGAGCAGAATGGTGACAACCACTCTGCACCAGACGGCGTTGCTCCATGAATAAGAAATGTCCGCCTGGAAACATACATTCAGCTATGGCAGATTTGATTACATGTGCATGGTTCTGCAACACCACAGTGCATGCCGGCTTTAGTTCAACCCTTTAACTATGCACCACATACATCATTCAAAGTCTCTATTATGTTGGTGCATGGTCTATGAGATGCGACAACGGAACAAAAGCCCGGCCACCCTGGCAGAACCTCTCTTCATGTTTCAAACTGCCTCAGCCACATCTTATCCTAACATAATTGTACCGATCTCCACTGACTGTAAACTAGAAGTTGACTTCTACAGACCAATGTCACAGGAAAATGCTGGTTATCCTTTACTCTACCTGAAACTATATAGGTGTTGAACTGAACATCTAAGCAGAATAATTCATACCTAAATATATATACGGTAACATATGTGCTTTCATCACTAAACTTCTGTCACAGTATTTAACATAATAGATTCACTTTCTACTACAACTGTTTATGTTGCAACACAAATTTCTTACTTCTACCCATACCATGAGTAACATAAAGCAACAGAATTAGGGGTGTAACGGCGCACCCATTTGTACCGAACCGTTTTGGTTCAGGGCCTTCGATACAATATGGAGGTGTACCGAATGAATACACGTAGCCAATGTGAAGACCACAAACACTCGGGCAGCAGGGTGGCCACAAGCAGAACCCGTGTGCAGGGTTTCCCCTATATACATTCTGCAGCAGGCCTGCGATGCTGCTGAATTCTCAGGGCCACTGCAAAAAAAACAAAAAAACAAAAAGACTTTATTCTGAGGCTGGGGCGCCAATAAGGGGGAGTAAACATGACAACACGGAGTATAACAGGCACAGAAGCTGGGTCGGACGTTCGAAGCATGTTAAGTTTCACTTTTGGTTTTCTGTAGATATGGAGCCCGACCCCCCCAACC
>JAPQRP010000016.1:21867359-21878493 GCA_037367295.1 Apogon hyalosoma | reverse complement strand
TAGTGAACGTGGAAACACTGTCATCTTCTACAACATTGATTCACCAGTAAAACCCATGGAGTTGGATCAATGACAGCCGATGGAGACACTGGGTTTATGTTCAGTTAATGAGAGATATTACTAAAAATGTCACTTTTTCTTTTCTTTTTTCGTTTTGATACAATAACCTTTGCCTTTACTCTGAGCTTTTATGAACATATACATGATTAGTCAATTAAACATAAGAAAATAGATGATTTTCACTGGAAAAAATGCAAAATTCAGAGGACAGTATAATAATAAAAGGTGATAAATTACTTAGGAAAGGATAAATAGAGAGAAAATTCCATTTGGAAACTGCCACAAAAGTCACTCTAGGTCCTCATGGGTTACGGATCTTATTCATTCCATTTTCTTTCTATTTATTATCACATTTGTCATGAAACTCCTGTGCACCAAATAACTGGAAATGGTCAGTTAACTTGGGTCAGTTAAGACCCAGCACTGCTTTTGTGGCAATTACAAATCTATTTTCTCTCTATTTAGCCTTTCTTGAGTGAATTATCACCATTTGTTACAATATTATCCTCTGCATTTTGCGTTATTTAAGTAAAAATTAGGTTTTTTCCTATATTTAATTCACTGATCATGTAAATGTTCATAAAAGCTCAGATTAAAGTTGAGGGTTATTATATTAGAAACAGAGAAAACAGAACAAAAAGTGACTTTTTCAGTAAAATATCTCATCAAGTGAACACAATCCAAGCATCTCCATCCAGTCTCAATGGGTTTTACTGGTGAATCCATGTTGTAGAAGATGACAGTGCTTCCACAGTAACTACGGAGCCTCTGAACGTCCTAATGGGTCATATCTGATGACCATGAAAAGATGACAAACTGCATTTTACACCAATTATTTACATGTATTGATAGGATTACTGGATCAACATTTATTAAACATGTTAGATCAGTTTATGCTTTAGGTCGGCGATGGATCTTTGGGTGTTTATGGGCTAATCATAAGTTAATCACAAGATGTTCCCTACACAAGAACTAGTATAAACATAAAAGAAAGTCTCCCTGGTTCTGTTCCAGATTGACTGGAAATGCTACAAATGGACATTTGACAAGTGAAGAAACCAGAACATATCAAAAATACCCCTGTATTCAGTAGATTATGCACTGCCAGTCCCCACTTGGACTTTACTAAGCAGTTCAGATCCTTCCCCTGAATTAATACTACAGTGATTAATATGTTGCATTTGCTACAGTTTCTTTAACCCTTTATCGAGCAAGTGACTATTTTTGGTAATTTCCACAAACATTAAATATGGGGCCAATCCCTTGCATCAGTGAGGTCAAGAAGCATGTTGGTTTGTATACTACTATACAGTGATTCACAGGGATTTTATAGAAATTTTGAAGCTCTAAATAGTGAATATGAGTGATTTTTGTCGGTTTATGACCTTATAACAGTTGTTTTATTGCATGTATTTACTTGCTAGCAAGTGCTGCTCGGATGTTTCATGACAAGAGGAGGTGTATGACGATGTCCAATAACACGCTAAGGTTGAAATTTTGGATTTTAGAGTATTTCAGTGAGCGCCCTGTAAAGGGTTAACTGATGCAGTAACTTCTCATTTCTTAAACAACTATCACTTTGATAGAGAGCATAAAGATTTCACTATATTTCAAAGGAAAAATGTCATGTGGTCTGATGAGTCCAGACTGACCCTGTTCTAAAGTGATGGGTGCATCAGGGTGAGAACAGGAGTGTACAACATAATTATCCATCATGCATAGTGCCTACAGTACAAGCCTGTAGGGGCAGTGTTATGACCTGGGGTTGGTTCAGTTGGTCAGGTCTAGGTTCAGTAACGTGTGTCCATAAAATGCGGATGACTTGAATATACTGAACGATGGCTTTAAACATCAGTGGATTGTTTTCCTTCCTGATGACACAGACATATTCCAAGATGACAACATCAGGATTCGTCAGACTCAGATTGTGAAAGAATGGTTCAGGGAGCATGAGACATCATTTTCACACATGGACTGGCCTCCACAGAGTCCAGACCCGAATGCCTGTGAGAATCTATGGGATGTGCAGGAAAAGACTTTATGAAAGACCTCGGTGAAAAAATTAGAACAAATATGGTCTGAAATAAATGTTGCTACATTTACTGTGACATTGCATAAGCATTGTGTGGAATAAATGATGCCCTGGTGAATGCATCCCATAATCAAAACTGAAGGTGCATGTGACTTTTTTGGCTGTGCAGCATATACATTAATTACCTTTATGGTTTGTATGAATTCATTTTTGTTACTAACATATCATCAACAGGGTGTCAATGGTATTTTCTTGGCCAACAGAATTATCTTCTCTTTGTCACTAATAACCCACATACATGAAGAGAACAGGCTAATCACATCACAAGGCTACTTTTGCACATTATTTGAGGTGTATTTTATTTTGTTAATATTGTTTGCAGTCAGACGTCCCTGGAGATTCAATTTAATATATTCTTTTTTAATTCTCTACAGCTAAAGTGATGTTTATCGCCTGTATTCAACACAAATAAAACATTAAATAAACATTGCTGTTGCCATAGTCACATTAAGAAATGCACATTTTACTGAGCAAGTGCAGAACATCAGCTTGAACTTGGAAATCTGTATGTGGACTGGAATACTGGAAATGGAATTCCAGTAATGTCTCCTTTAAATCTATTTTCTCCCCATTGTAGTATTGAAACAAAATCACTCTTTAGATACTGCATCTGTATTATGTTCATCAGCTTCTCATTTCACACATTTAGTCAAATGACGCGCTGAGCTTAAATGTGTGACTGCAGTGAGAATAAACCAACAGGAAAAAAACTGCAGGCCACAAACCAAAACTGTTCAGAAGCTCTACAAAGCTAAGGAAACCAAGTTACATCTCTCTGTTTTATCACTGCAGGAAGAAATTCAGAGATTCAATCTTAAATCTTTCTAAGAAAAATAGCTTTTTTTTCTTCTCCAAAAAACCCAAAAGAACAAAGTTTTAAGTAACTACTTTCTACTTTCTTGCACACTGAAGACAGATGACAGCACACCTGGCTCTCTGCTTTGACATCAAGTGAAGGAACTGATGAATACTAAACCCCCCAAACACAATTATGAGTCAGTGTGTGTTGTCAAGCCACAAACTGCCTAACAGGTGGATGCATGGATGTTATTCTGTCTTGAGAAAGGAAATCTGTCACACCACTAATTCTTGGTATTGTTTGGAAGGGTGCTGCTTGTGTCACAACAAAAACCACTATCCAAAAACAATGAATAACAAAATGATACTTTCTAGTGTTGTAACAAAGATGTACATTTATTAATGCTGATTATTCAGTGACGTAAATTAAGCTGTGAATCACAGATGGAACAATTCTGTGCTGAAACATATGCCTAAAATAAGAGCTTAGCCAATAGTTTTTGTGTCATTATTATATTTTAGATGTGATTTATTTTCCTTTTATGGCAGGTAATGATGAGATCTTAGTTCCAAAAAAGCACTAAAACTTTTAAAAGTTTTTCAACCCGTCATCACATCTTTTAAAGAACAAAAATTGAAATTGTACAATTTGCTGCCAGTATACAGTATATATACATGTGTTCTATATTTATGCATACATGGCATTAATAAAATATGATATATATGTGCAGTATTTTTTATTTCATTAATGTATTTTATTCTGCGATGTACTGGCGACATGTCCAGGGTGTACCCCGCCTTCGCCCTTAAATGGCTGGGATAGGCTCCAGCGACCCCCGTGACCCTAGTGAGGATAAAGCGGGTTCAGAAAATGGATGGATGGATGGATTTTATTTATGTTATTTCCTTTTTTAAACACCATCTCTCATTAATTGTTTCTTGACATTATGAGTCTTATTATATCATGGGGGTCTTTAATGTGGGAGCAGCAGCAATACCAAGTTAACTTAGATTAGATAAGTTAGTTTTCATCACCTCTTTTTAATTCTAGGAGGAAAGGAACAAAGCTGAGTGTTAATCATCTGTGGGTTTGGTACTTGTAGCGCTCATTGTTACTTTAAATGTAATGATTTTTACATGACAAAAATTTTCTTTGAGTCTTCTATATTCTGTCAAAAATGTAAATATGCCATATAGCACTATAATGTGGTCTTCCTTGGTCTTTAAGGCCATTAAAGGTAAATTATGTGACATTTCTCTCCTGTGTTCAGTCTTGGCCCGTCCTCTCCGCTCAGCATATGAAGGAAACAACTCAATGAATGAGGAGCAAGAGGTGATGGTGAGAAAGAATGAAATACAAAAAGGAACCTTTTTTTCCCCCTGAACTGGTTATATTCTAAAACACACACATGCACCCCCCCCCACACACACACACACACACCATTGCATAACTCTATGGAAATGTTCTCCAAGAAGCATAACCAAAGCACTGCCTGCTGCCTGTGCCTGATGGTCAAGCCTGTTTTAGAGGTGACAGCAGTGTTTGTGTGTGACCTTTGACCAGAATATTATTTCTCAGACAGAACTTCACAACATGAGCGGTGCAGTAAGAGAGAAGAGCGAGGTGAACTGGAGTTACCTTGTTATTTACTGTGTATTGCTGTGTTGGTGGCAATTGTTGAGAGATTGTTGAGCGATGAAAAAATGGCCAGATCGCTCAACAGTCTTTCAATGAGCACCCAGCGATCACCAAGATCTCTCAGTGATCTTTCAGTGATCTCCACGGTCTCCTCAGGGTTTTGACTCAGCCCAAAACAACCTCTCATTGATCACCGAGAGAAGCGATCTCTCAACGAACATTTAAAGAGCCCTCAACAATCTCCCAATGACCTCTCAGCAGTCTTTCTATGAACACCACATTTTTCCACCCTGAAGGCAGAGATGGTTGACAGATCAATGAGGGAATGGGTACAACTATCTCGATGAGCCCCCTGCCTGATCCATCTGACCAGACAGTTTGAAGTAGGAGGCCAAAGGCTCAACGAGCGCACAAGGATCTCCCAAACATTTACACAGAAACAGCTTTTTCGAGGCTTACGAGATCGTTGAGAGGCCAATTTTTGATCCCTCAATTGTCACCCAATGATCTCTGTACTGTGTAAAGGGCCTTTATTGATCAGATGGAGGTACAAACACACAGCCCCAATGTCCATAACCCAGAAACATCCTGACCACAGCAAAACAAGAGGAAAATACAGCGTCTCTGCAGCTAAATACACCACACACTCTGACAGAGGAACAGAGGTGATGTTTGCAAAAGGCTATTATTGTATGAGTCTACATATTGGAATAAAGTGTGTCGAACAGCTAGGATTTGCAGTTTTTTTTTTTTGCTCTTATCTCAGTAGCACATGTCAACTATTTTATTTCCTTGAAATAACAAAGCACAATTTATCGTGAACTGTGTTAACCATTTTGTTACCTCATGAAAACAAAGTTTGTTTTCTTGTAACAATGATAATAAGATGATTGTGACGTACGTTTTGTGCACATATGTTAGTTCATGTCACTGGGAAATATAACTGATTGTTCCCATGTCTTCATTCTAATTAATCATTGTTGTCAATATTTGGTTAGTTTATTCATGGATTTTTTTGTAACTACATACCAAGCTACATGTTAGCCTTAATTAGCTCCCCTGTGTTAAAAAAAAAAGTGAGATAAATTCCAGCCTCTACCACATTTAATACATTTACTACAACATTTAAAGTGTCATTTGAATCCATATCTTTTCATTGAGTTTCCTGAAATCAGGGCAGTTGTTTTTACACAATAATGCTGACAGAAGGACAAAGAAAGGGGAATGATCATATAACCTCCCCTCTGGAGGTAATAATGGGATTCATGACCATTCTTGGCTTCCACAGTCAATGTGGTTCTGCCTCTTTTCAAGTTCTTATTCTTGTTCATTGCCTTGAGGAACTTGAACTTGAACTCAGTTTCAGTGAATGCCTGAAAAAGAAAAAAAACAAACACTGGTAGTATTAATTCCTTCTCATCTCCCATTATAGTCCGCTTACATGCACGTTCTCCAGAAACATACACAATAAGATAGTCACACGGACCAGCTGGACCACCTCATTAAGCCTGAGTGTCCACAGACAGTCCGGCGGTCACACATCGTGGCTGTTGCAGCATCTAAACATGGCAGTGGCTCCTGTTAGCCCATAGAGTGACCTCCCTAACCCCCTGTTTTCCCACTGCTAGCAGAACAAGAGTGTAGTATTTGAAAACCCAGCAGAAAACGAACCTCCTTTAGGAACAGGAGTTATTTTAGGCAGAAGCAGTGACAATGGAAAGGAGGGGTGGTTGTAGTAGGTTGAGTGAGTTTGCGAAATCATAGTGAATTTCTGGGTGCCAAAGGAGTTCATGGGAGAAAGCTGGCTTTTTATAAGTGCCTCCCCCCTTCAAACCATCAAACCTCATGGCGCTACAATCATTTAATACTCCATCATTATGGGCTTTCTAACTTCATAAAACCACACACATGATTTCGGTTATGTTGTAGTATGACCACATTGCTCTCGTTTTTACCGTGATTGTATAGAACTGCCTCTGTTGATGTTTTGCTTCTGAAATGTAGCAGAAGGACTAGACTCTCCATTCGGCCAGACCTTTCTCCTGACATTGTTTCAGAGAAAACTGACCAAGGATATAGACCTTATCTTTCCCAGGAGATCTTCATAAAACCCGTGTCATGCTCCATGCAACCTCCTGCACTTGGCTGGCCTTGGCCTGGTCTTGGTGTTGGCACTGGATGTGGTACTATGAAGTGCTCTTCTCTCGGTCAGGGGTCATTAATACACCGTGAGAACCTGTGTTTAGCTGTGGGTTTCCTGTGCCCTCAGCTATTTCCTCAAGTAGTCAGGAGCTTGGTACTGCGGCAAAGAAGAGCGGAGGCAAGATTTTGGCGGTATTCAGGTTAACGCTTGTTTATTTGGGTTGTATCACACTTTTATTCATGTTGGGCTGATCTACAAGTGAGTGTGTGTACATGCACTGATATTTGTGTGTATGTGCAAGATGGAGAAAGAGTGTTTGGACAGTCTCCATGCCCTTGTGTTTTGCTATGTGCAGCCTGCCAGAGAGTGGAACCTGATGCGCTTTCAAATGACAGACAGCCAAAAGCCCTGTAGCTGAAGACAGGGGAAAAAGAAGAAAGGCTTGAATGAGAGAGAAAGGGTGAAGAGAGGTAAGTAGGAGACAGAAAGAGAAAAATGCCCATATAGCTGAATGCAAAGATAAAACTTGAGACGGGGTGTTTACCTTTGCCACTGGCCAAAGCGTGCATTGTTATGAGTGAGTGATTATCTCTGGTTTTTAAGAGCATTCTTAGTTAACCATGCACTTGGACTTACCCCTATCTTAAACTCAGCAACCTCACACTTGTCTATGAACTCTGACAGCAGTTTATCTTGTCTGAGGTAACAAGGTCGGAGGTGAAGGTTCAGACTGTGGAGTCACAGTGAGAAGGGTCCGGTCAGTCTGGTTCTGCCCATGGCTATTTCAGCTTCAAAGCAACCATCATGATTCCACTGGATTCAGCCTGTTTTGAAACCAGAAGGGTAGAGATGCATAAATTAGAGAAGCCAAATATGAGGAAATGGTTGGGGTGCCTCCTGGTATAAATGTTTGATGGCATGGATCCTGGACGGAGCAGCTGTATTGGTATTTAATGAACTGAAACAGCAGCATGCGTCCTCTAGATCCCTCATGCATGAGAAGGACATCATATAGCAGAGGTAAAACAAGCCGGGATTTTTCCACTGTTTATTATTGGTCTCTTTTATCTGATTGAGTGGCTGCTTTTAAGACTCGTGGCAAGAAGAGCAACGAATTGTCTCTTTCCCTTCACTCCCACATCCTCTGTGGTAAGAGGGTCACTCCAAGTCTGCTTTAAAACACACACACATGCTGCTGCCTCTCCGACTGTCTTCCTCCACGTTCAGGACTTCTTACACTGCCGCCTCCATAGCAACCCCAATGTTTACACTGCGCTCCCCTCCTCCTCTCCCATCCCTCCCGTCACATCACACAGGCCTGCGGTTTTATCAAAACTACACATTTGAAAAGAAAATTGGAGTGATGATCAGCCCAAACAGGGATATTCCAGACCATCAGGCAGATCTCAGTTCAATAGATGTGTGTGGGTTTGAGAGTGTGGGAGAGTCCGGGCGAACACTGAGCAGACTATCAAAGCAAGTACTTCTGGACTGTGTGGAAGGAAACAGAGTAAAATGACAAGTGACACCACCGTAACTGGTATGAAAGCTACATATAAAGCTCTGTATTATTTATTTTTAGGCAATTATCTGACTGTTATGGTATTAATGGTTCTCTTTTGGTTTCCTCGGGGCAGCAGTTCATGGGAACAAGCTATGGGAGGGGTCACATGACCACGCCTGCAAAGAGGAAAAGGATATCCTCTGACTAACCATTTCTTTTGGACAAATGAGACCTAATACAGAAATAATATAATATTACATAATCATATATGTCAGTGCAGGTACAGAGAGTTTCTTAACTCTAAGAGAAGTGCAGTTACTGAAGAGAAAATAAAATAATGTCAAAATAGATTTGATTTTCAATGGTGCTTGACAGTTTGTGACAGCTCCTGCATAATTATGACATAAATAAGATTAAAAAAAAAAAAAAAGCAACCATATTATTTATTATGTAATAGTATCCAATCTTAAGGATACTTCTGCATGGCAATAGTATATGAACATGTGTATTCAGTATGTGGTGTGACCTCCTTTTCAGCAATAATTTCAATTTATCAGTTTTGGCTTAGGTGTAGGGATGTTGACTCCTTAGCATGAACTTCCTGTTTCAGATTCTTCCATAGCATTTCAGGACATGGCAAAAGCTAAATATGAAACTCATCTGTGTTAAATAGTCCTTGTTAGTGTCTTTAAGGTTGCTGTTTTGCTGTCGTATCCACTTTCTGGTAAGCCTGATGTGTTCACACTGAAATTTCTGGTAAAAACCAAAATACATTCATTCAGAATTCATTACCAGTAACATTTCTCACAAATATGATACGGTTCTTATCTTGGAATATTTGGTCTTTGCACAATTTCCATTTAGGCCAAGTCTTTCTCCTCTGGTTTCATCCATCCACACAACATTCTTATCCTTGCTTTTGCATGTGGACTTTACCAGACTGTAAGGGTAGCAATATTCTTTAGAATTTTTTGTAAACATCATCAACTCCACTTCTTCGATTAAATCTTCAAGATCTCAGGCTTTAATTGTTCGAGCCGTGATGCCATGACTTCCACAAAGCTGTGTTGTCAGGACCAGGATTTGATAATGATGACCTGGTTTTCTCTCTAGGTTCTCACAGACTTAGATCTCTCATTAATATCTGATCATATCTAATAATATCTGCTTCAAATAATCTTACAGGATCATACATAAATACACAGTTGCCCATAGAGTTGGAACAATTTTGTTTTCAGACACATTCCTCATTTTATTCCTATTTATACACGTCAGTCATTACCTTTGACCAGGAGTAATGATTACATACTGTGTCTCAATTCCACTTTATCAAGAATAAATCACATTGTCACCATTAAATCATGAGGTCATGGTTTTTTTTTTTTTTTAACACTTTCTTTTAATTGTCTTTTTAAGAACAAGAAACAGATATATACATGTTTTATTCTAACTTTATGGGCAACAGTGTATGCAAAATTGAAAGTTTGGATAATTCTGTAACAAAGTTTTATTAATTTTCAATTTTAAAAAAACATTCTTTTATTTATTTTTTCAGGAAAATCTAATCATGCTGAGGCCGGGTTCATGCAAAAGAAAAGGGGAAAAAGAGAAAAGAGCTCACAAGCTGTGAACCGCTGTAATATGTAATCTACATATAAAAATGCCACACAGGTACATACCATATATAAAGCAAACATGTGCAGCAAAGATGCTTAGTCAGTACAGGACAAGCTGTCCTTGTTTAAAATGTGCCAACACATGTTACACCCCCACATGTTCTTCTCCCCAACACACTTACTAAAAGTTAAACACACAGTCTGTCAGCACTCCCACATCCTCTCATCCTCTACTGCTTCCTCTTTGCTCCCCTGCCTCCCGTCTTCCTCTCTTCTCTCCATCCATCTTACATCACTTTGCAGATATTGTTGTCTGTACAAACAAAAAAAGGTCATTCTCACATTTAACCATTTTGTTGGGAATTGGAGGGGTTTCCAGTGATGCAGCAAAGTCTCTACTGCATATGGGGTGGCTGGGACTCAGGAGGCAGAGTGGATTGTACATGAACCGGAAGTTTGGCTGCTCTGTTCAGTCTCCTGTCCACATGTCAAAGTGTCCTTGAGCAAGGTACTAAAACTGAATCCTCCCCCCACAGCCTGTGTAACACCTTGTCTTGTAAAAGCTGTATATATAAATATAAGTCCATTTCTGTATTTGTGTTGGGCATGTTATGTAATACTAAGTGCTGGATGTAACTCTGCTGTAATAAAAGCAGGATAATGGGATAAAGCACAGCACAGAGACATTAGGCTCCATTTTCAACACTTTTAATGTATGTCTCAAAAGAATATGTGAGAACACAACAATTCCTTTATCTCAAGGACTTATTACTCCACAAATCTAAGTCATTTTTCAACATTTTTGCCAAAAAAAAAAAAAAAAGTGTTATGTTACAGTATTCAATGCAGGGCCTCTTAACTTTCCTCTTGTGTTAGGGTCGGCACTGACCCATTTTAGGTTTGAAATGCATAAATGAACCACATTGGGGATTGCATCAAGGCTGTTTGACTTTGTCGGGAGCCTCTATTTCAACAAAATAATACCCAAAATGTTTTGTTTTTTTTCACTGAATTAAATGCTCTGGTTGAAATTATGACCTTTACATTGTTAGGGTCGGTTTTGACCCAGTTATAAAAATAAGATTTAAAGCAATAATTAGATCTAAAGCTGAAATCATAAGTGCACTGCCAGCCAACACACTGACAGCCAGCTCCTCTCCTAATCATGTCAGCTTTTGGGGATTCTGATTTTGCCTTGTTATCCAGTATACACTGCGTTCCAAATTATTATGCAAATTGTATTTAAGTGTCATAAAGATTAAATTTTGTGTTTTTCAGTTAA
>JAPQRP010000016.1:21815414-21843700 GCA_037367295.1 Apogon hyalosoma | reverse complement strand
GCTATCCTGCATGTTTTAGATGTTTCCCTCTTCCAGCACACCTGAAGGTCATTATCAGGCTTCTGCAGAGCTTGGTGCTAGGCTGATCATTTGAATCAGGGGTGTTGGAAGAGGGATACATCTATAACATGCAGGATAGCGGCTCTCTAGGACCAGGGTTGCAGACCCCTGCTCTAGTCAATACTGACCATTATGTCCAGTTTGGGTATTTTGGGTTTTTTTTTTTTAAGAAAATCCTCAGGTTTTAGGACAATTTTTAAGAAATGCTAAGATCTTAATAGGTCAGCTAGATAATGATAATTTTTGGCCATAAACAACCCAGTTTGTACCATTGTAGAATTTGTGTTTGCTTCTCATGTTTGAAATCTTATAATTATACACTCCTGCATAACACTGTCATTATTTGTACACACCTACTGTGGAAATTTATTTCCTTGTTAAGGACAAATAATGTATCCTTTTATGCACCAAATGCACACTAATGCACAAAGGATTATTAAGCAGCCCTTTACTCCCCCAGCCATGTTCTACTCAGTACTGGGTTCCCACGCTCCCACAGCAAGAACATACCCAACAAGGAGCCCCCCCTTCCAATGGAGGCTGCTCTGGTTCAACACACACACGTTGCAGACACACACTCGCATAACACAGAATGAGTGACTGTGGAGGGAGTGGAGTGGATGAATGAGCAATAGTGTGGCTGAATATGGGGGTGTAGAAATCCCCGGCTGCAACGCATTCAGACAGGCAGACAGACGCACACAACCAGCTACAATCAAGGCCAACTGTTGTGAATCTCAAAGAACGGAAAGACCAAAGTTAGGAGAAGAGCCTGTCTTTCTCCCAATTTCTCTTAGCTGTCAGAAATTGTAAAGTGAGTTTGAATCTTTTAGACAATTATACCTTTTGTTCAATAGCTCGCCTAAAATTGAAAAACCCCAGTATTCCCTCATCACAACAGATTATTCATAAGTAAAGTTGTGGGCAATGGCAGATCCTTACCACTGGATTCCTCTTTGACCTCAGTCTCCTTGTCCTCTGTATGGTCACTGTTGAAAAATATAAAATTACACACGTTAGTGAGAATCTGCAAACATTCAGCAGAGTTGAGTTTTTACTCACGGACAGATGACAAGAAGCATGTTACAGCTACGAGCATGCATGAAACCAGCCTCTGATACAAGTAAAGCGGGATAGAAGAAGCTCTGCAATCAAAGCAATCCTGATCCAGAGTTCTTCTGTATTCCAGTAAATCAGATTAATGACTTTTTTTCAGGTTAAGACAGAATGACTAAGAGTGCATTTTCATTAGTGTGAAAGTGTACTCAATATCCATTTCGTCAATTGTGCAAATATTTGCTCTGTGACGTGCCAACAGGTAAACAGTCATTTCTCCACTTTATAAGTTAGTTAATGACAGTCTTGTTGACACAGCCCTCGGCTACAGACACTGAGACTCTGCACATTATGATATACAGTAAGGATATCATTTTGGGAATCATGAAGCAGTGATGATACAATCAAAGCTGAGGTGAGGGGAACTGAAAACTAAGACAACGAAGGCAGCAACAAATACACAGCCATGTGAAACAAGACTACAGTAATTTTTGTTTTATCTTTTACTAATGTGCTTGAATAGTACAAACCCACCAGAAGACAATTCTTGCAGCAGCTGGCAACTACTATCAGGCTTCTAAATAATTCATTTCTCAGCTAAGTGTCATTCTCAAATCCAAGACAATGCTGCCTGACATTTCTTAAATTAATTGTACAGTATTTCTAACAGTCATGTTTAGAATTAACTAAACACACAAGCTAAATCTGTGAGAAGCCTGCCACCAAATGTTGAAAAGCAGGCACTGAACTGGAGATCTACTAACTAATCCTTTGTGCCCAGTGATTACATCGTTGTGAAGGGGTGGGCCACTATCACATTATAATCAAATATACAGCTCTGGAAAAAATGAGGAGCCCAGTTTAAACTTCCAGACCTGAACCCCATTGAAAACGTCTGGAACATGATCATGAGGAAGATAGGTGGTGACAAATTATCAAACAGAGCTGAGCTGCTTGCATTTTTTCCTGCCAGGAGTGACATAAAACAGCCAACAGCAATGTGAAAGACTCATATTGGAGAGCATGCCAAGACACATGGAAGACATGACTGAAAAGAGTCACGTAAACTCCATGTTGTAACATTAGTATATGATGTTATTTTGACCATTTTCTGCAAAAGTGATGAATTAAATGGCAATATTTATATGCAAAATTTGGGGGAAAGGTGATCAGGTACTTCTAGAATGAACAAGAAAGTGTTCATTTAATTCCAACACATACATTATAATCAAAATCAGTGAAACCTACCCTACTCCAATACTCGATACAAGTAATTATTGTGATATAGTTAAATCACGAAAGGAAAATCTACAGAGAATTAAATACCTAGTAAGTTCAGGTGGAAAAAAAACCTCAAGTGCCTACAATGAACGATAAATCTGATAGATGACATAAACATTTCCCACAGGACATAATGCCATGATGTACAGTACACACAGGGCTGCGTGTACTGTACAGATTTTGTAAATTATTAGTAAATACTCTCACTGAATTTTATCCAAGCTCTGATATTTTTATAAAGCATTAGTGTTTTTAAAACCCTGCTATGTTGATGCATTTGGTTGTTTGTGGAACCTGACATTTGAGAAACTGGAGATCTCTGCCAAAATGCACTGAATTAATGTGCTATGTTAAAGGAAGAACTCAGAAAAAAATTAATATGCAAACAGATTCTTATAAGGACAACATAAATGTGGTAGCTCTCTGCATTTAAATGAATACTCAACAACTGAATCCGAACTCTAGATGATACTGAAATTTCTTTCAAGTGCATTTTTTGTAAATGTAAATCGGAAATACTGAACTGTTTGAAGTTGAATCCAGCCTACAAAAACAAAGGTAAATTTACAAATGGTTGCCAACGCAGATTCGGTTTCGCTATATATATATATTTGCATGCCTTTGTCCTTTCTTTTATTGAATGGTGGAACAAGTCAATAACCTTGCAAGACTAAAAAGCAGTAGAAAAATATGGTGGGTTTAAACTGTTCAAAAGCACTAAACTACAGAGGGTAAGAATGCCCAAAATGATATGACACAACAAATTTAAAAAATACTGAAACAGCATAAGGTAAACAACACTTTGCATACATGCTGATAGTAACATCTACAAGCACATACAATGTCAAGCATTTTATATTTAGAGGCATTCATGCAAGAAGTTGGTGGTTCCTAGTATGAGACAATGGACAAATCAAAATACTATTGCACTAGGAATGTTGTAAATCATTTTCGTATGATGTAACCATCCTGTGGTTGCAATTTGGTAGTGAGATTTTGCACTAATGCAAGTGTAGCATGCTTTCTTACTTCCTTTTGGCTCCAGAGTGAATATTTTGATTTAGCCATGTCTTTGTCTCATTCTAGGTGATTCCCCCAAACCTTATGGGCATTTTGAAAACTTTGCGATTTCAACCAGTTGCTGACCGACCTGTCTGAGGGGGAGGACAGGCGCTCCTCACATGCCTCCCCCTCCAGGCCCAGACTGCTCCAGCTACTGCTGTTCCCATTGCTGCTAGAGAGAGAAGGAAGGTAACGCACCACTGAAATACTGAAAGATCTATTTAGATTAGAGGTGGGAATTAATAATACTTTATTGATACCATTGTCATTACTGATTCTACTTATCAGGTTGATAATTTTATGATTCCTTATTGATTTCTGATCAATTCTGTGTGTGGGGAAAAAAGTACTGTTATCCTCTTTTATGTGAAATGAAGTTTCACACTGCATTGTGTTTTCCTAGCCCCCCATTCCTCCTGTGGTGGCAAATTTCAAGAATCACAGATGTATGATTTTGGTGCTAATGTTTTACAATATACAGCTGTCAGAAAAACATGCCAGGATCAATAAACTGGATGATTGGAAGTGATTTGACAATCTAGAATTAGTGGAATCAGTTTCCGATTCCCATCCTTCGCTAAGATACAAGCATCTTTACAGACCTTATCACATGAGAGCCACTTAAATGGAACAAAGATCAGGCTATAATAAGCAGTTTTATCACATTTGTTATAATGATCATACCATGTCACATCATGTAGTTTGAACAAAACAGTACTCAGGATGATGACTATTACAGGCATTAGAAATCATCCTTTAAATACCAGATGAGAAACAAAACAAAGGTGGATTCCTCATATGATGCAGATATTTCCACCATATCCTACTGAATCACCCATAATGTTGATAAAGGCAATTTGTTGCTAAAGGCCTAACATGTGAGATCATTGCATTCCTGTCCTGACATAATCCAGTTAATCCTTTGGTTTATACCAGGACAACCAGTTGGCAACAGAAGCACAACAACAGAGACTCCCTCTGTAATTAGTCAATGATTAGCCTCCTGGCTACAACATGCATACTGTGGCTTGCAGCACGCAGAATAAGGCTGAAGGAAAGAACATTTCTCAAATCTAAAAATAACTCCATTAATCTGAATTACCTCAGCTTCAGTTTTCTCCCTGTGGTTTGAGTGAATGACACATGGTGAGAACTTGTTAATTAAGTTAATCAACATGCTCAGTGTCTCAATACGCCCTTGTGGTAATTTTTTCTTCCGTTATTTCATCTGCCGTGCAAAAATCAATGCAGTGGGCTTTTGAAGGTACTCTAATGAATTACATATGGTGGACTTTGTTCCTGGCACAACTGTGCCTAAAGTAAAGAGAGCACGCAAAGACACACCTTTTGAAAATATTATCATATGTGAACTTGGCCCTGATGCTAAAATAGCTAGCTGCTAACACACTCTGTTCTCTCAGTATCTTGGGAAAGAATTTCAAATGTTGTCAGTTTTGCTTCCATAGCGATAGCAGCCTTTGCCAGAAATTTCAACAGCTTAATTCCCAGAGACGAGAGGCCGTGTAAGACCATATCACTGAGAACGCTGACACTCATGCTGCCTCCCTCCTTTTCTTTGCAAACACACATATATAGTGATGATGATATGCCAATTGTCGAGATGCCAGTTCTGTCACAACATCTATTTAATCCTTATGCCTGTGGTGTATTTCACAAACATTCTCAGAAAAACTTACACATCCACAAGAGAGCTCAAATATAATGTCAACATTTGCACAAATCAGATAAAATTACATTTTGGTGGTGAGGTCTAAATAAGATTCCCCATTGACCCTGCTGTTAATGTAGAAACCTTTTATTGAAACTACAAAAACACCAAAATGGAAACTGAAATGTCATCTGTACATTTTTCTAGGTTAAATGTCAGGATGCTGTGCGTTTCAGTACTTCAAAACAGGAACTGACCAACATGATATGAACATGAGAGTATTATTTATCATTACAGTGTATCAATCTGGATGAAACAATGTTGTGGACTACATGGCTGCATGTAACACTAGTATGTAATTAACAAAATAAATGTAATTGTTTTCAGTTACAGCTACTGAGTTAAAAAAAAAAAAATAATCTACTGTACTTTATATAAAAATTTTGACTATGATCAGTGTTGAGTGTGATTTACAATACTTGGCACAAATGTATGTTATTACAAGTTTCTGGCTTTATTGCTAGTTTTACACTATTGTCTTATGACAAGAAACTTTGATTATTTTTCTGACAAGGCATGTAAACAAAGTCATCAAAGGAAAGTGTTTAGAATATTTGCATTAGTTATTACTTTTTAACAGTTTAACAAGTAAACTGTAACCTTCCCATCATTGGAAGTAAGATTAGTAGGCTCAGCATGCATGTAACACTTTATTAGATACTAAGTTGTGTACCTGTCACTGAGGTGGAGGAAGCTGCTGTTGTCATCTAGGTGCTCATCCTCAAAGCTCAAGTTTGACCAGCTGCCCAGGCTGTCATCTCCTACGCTCAACTGCTGGGACACAGTGGACTCTGTGGTTTCCCTCCCTTGAGAACTATTTGCGAAGATGAGGAAGCAGTATTATCAAAGGAAGAAGATGGGAAATGAAAGCAGCTTTAAAACAACCCCAAAGGACTGTTTTTAACTTATCAATGTAAAACACAGAGCATATACCTGATGTTGGCAGCCTGGCAGATGTTGGACAAGGCAGAGGTCATGATCTCAGCAGTTAGGCTTTCAGCGTAGCTTGTTCCATCATGCCCAATCCCACTGTCAGCATTCAGGCTAGTGTTGCTCAGCTCACGTTTTGCTGTCTCCATTGCCATAGACACCATCTCCTCTGCAAATACTGCCCTGTGATCCAAATTAATGTGAATCTTGGGAATCTCCAGGCCAGTGAGTCGTTCAGCCCTTGCCTGACTTTCTGGCCCTCTTCGCCTTCTCTGTAAAACAGGCTGGTGGTGGTGACTACTAAGTTTACTGCAGTAGGGGCACTCCTGAACCTGACAGTAATGGCATGTTCTCTCCCTTAGGGCATCAGACAACCTCTGAGTGTGAGAGTGTCGCTCATGGTCTTGTTTCCTCTGGTGATCGCGTGATGAATGTCCCAGGGATGCAAGGCTCATCTTCAGAGTGTCATCAACTATTTTCCTGGCATAATGCTCAATAACTTGCATCACTCTACTGCTGTAGCCTCCATCATACAGGCTTCCTGTACTGTGGTAATGCCTGCTCCTTCCTTCCTTGGACAACAGGGGGCAGGAGAAGGAATTCCTTATGAGATTCTCTGTCATATCTTCAAGTTTAGATTTTTTATACAGACAGGAGTCAGTGAGAGATTTGGGTAGTCGCACAGAGGAAAGATGAAGCTTGCGTGTGACATCACATGTGATATTGTAAGCTAAAGACTCTGCAAAGTTAACCAGATCCATGTACTCCCTTTGGCTCTGCTCTTCAGAAACTCTACAACAACACTGATTGTCCTCACCTGAGGGAGTAACCGCTGACTCTGCTCTCTCCTTGGGCGAAGATGCCTCACTGCCAGAAGCCTTCCACTCATCTGGCAGGGACCTGGAGAAGTGAAGGCGGGTGGTGCATGATCTCTGTTTGATCTTGCGGCTAGCATGAGCCAAGCCTAACTTTATGGAGCGGTAAGCCAAACGGCTCGCATACTGATCTAAAACTAACTCCCTGCTGCCCCCCTCCTTTTTTAGCACCCTTATAAGATACCCAGCGTATTCATCTGTCACACTCTCACAACTAGGATACTCTGATGACAACCCAGAGCTAGCACTGGAGACTGTGCTTGAGGTGGAGGTGGGAGACCGGAGAACAGAAGCTATTAGGTCATTGGACCACTGCTCAGCCAATTTCCCTACCCTCAAGTTCTGGTCTGTACTTGACTGGGACGGGTAGTGATGATGGGAACATTCAGAGTTTGACCTGTCAAAGCTTCTTCTTCTGAGGGCTCTGTGATATGGACATTGTTGCCCAGAACTCACCATCCTCTTTACATCATTAATAACCTCTCCTGCCACCTCCCCTGCATACACCCACAAAGTGTTAAGAGTCTGTTCTGAGAACTGAGCCACACTATCTCTTCTTTTCTCACTGCCCTTAATTATCTCGTCCTCCTCATCTGACACTCCCAGGGTGTCCATTTCTGTTGCCATGGAAACAATGTGGCAAGCCAACCGCTCAGCGTAGTGGAGAGCTTCCTTGTTGGACATTCTGCGAGCAGATGTTTTACTGAATTCATGGCCACCATGCCCTGACTCTGCGCATCTGTTTGGAGCCCTAACACCAACTGCTGCTTCCTCTGCCAACTGTTCCTCCTCTTCATCCTCATTACCATCTGCCTCCTCAGAAAGGGATCTCATCAGTTTGAGCATAAATTCTGCTTTGTCTGCATCAGGAGTAGTATCTTTTGGCCCTGGACCAGGCTCAGGCTGATAGTGAGGGGTTGGAGGGGGAGTAGCAGGGGAGAATTCCTTGGCCAGCTTGCTTTTCAGTTTCTTGGAGAACTGTTTTATCTGTTTCTCTTTAGATACCTCACTGGGCTGCTGAGGGGTAGAAGGAGGAGTGCCAGGAGTCCCACCAGACTTTTGGCCAGAGTTTGGAGCTGATTCATCTCCAGGAACTGATATCCTTCTTTGTCCGTACATAGCTGAACTCGGGACATCAAGAGTATCCATTAACACAGGATGGGTTTCAGCCACACCTCTGTTCCTGGGGTCTGTCTCACAGCTGGCTCTCCCTGTCTGGAAGGAAATGTGAGGCATGTTTGGCTCTTTTGAATGATGCAAAAAGCCACCCTTCCTAGTAGAATCTTTACAGTCATACTTAAAACTCTCCCTGATCACCCCCTGCTGAAAAGAGGAATCTAGAGCCTCATTATTTACAGTTTGCTTAGATGAAGCGACCCTTTGATTTCCTATTGTCTTTGTAAGAAAATCAGCACAGTCACCAAAACTCTTCTTCATTTTAGAGGCAGTTATAAGCTCACAAGCCTCAGTTACTATCATATCCACCATGGTGCCAGAGAAATTTTGAAAGGTGGACTTTCCTTGGGAGGAGTCTCCTTCAGGCATTTGGGTCTCAGTATCATGACCATAATGGCAAGTTTGTGTAGATGTGGTGGTGTCAGAGAAAGACTGAGTTAATAACCTTTTGGGGCTGTTCTGAGTCAAACCAGATTTATTCTGAGAAGCCTCCTCAGAGTCTTGAAGGTAGGAGAGAGCTTGGCCTGCCTTGGGCACAGGAATGCAGCTAGCCATTCCTGATACAGTGAACAGAGCTTTCTTCACTGTGCAGGTGGCATCTTCACTTGAAGGCCCTGAGGCTGGTGCAGCTGAGCTGGCACTGACAACCTGCTGGTTCGCAAAGGTACTGCAAGTGTGAGTGCTTGTATTTTCTGCACTGACATAACAGATATTATCTAAAGAGACACTGATAGCTGCTTGGCTAGTGAAGGCAACATCAGCCTGCGAAAGCTCTATGAAGGCCTCCTGGAGAACAGATTCTGACAAATCTGATGCATAAGAAGAAACAACTTCTTCCTCCTCTTCTTCCTCTTGCACACGGCCAAAGGTCCAATCACTAGGAGTGCGAGGTGTTGATGGGTGGGAGAACTGACACACTTCCATTATGCCTTCAAACACCAGTTCTTCTGCCAAATCAGCAGCAAAACGTGTCACTGTGCTGTGAAAAATTTGTTTTTTTACTGTCAGAAATTCTGCCAATGCTCCAGACAGCGCCTCTCCAACCAAGAACCCAGCCAGACCATTGATTGCTCGTTCCTTCAACACATAGGCATGGCGCATGCCAATCTCATGAAAGGCCATCTGAAACACTGAGGAAGTTAGCCTTGCAGCTAGGTGACACAAGGTGGTTGTACAAGAGGACACACCTTTTTGGAGATCTCGTAAAGCACTGCCCAGGCTCATTTCCACCAAATCAGTTGCAAACCTCTGAATGCCATCCTTTAAAGATTGAGATTTCTTTTGCAGTTTAGCCACTGTAACAGTCTCTTGGATTTCTGAGAGTTTCATCAGATAACCGGATGGGTTCTTGAATTCTTTGTGGCAGACGCAGCTGAGATTCTTGTTATCACTGATATCAACAGCAGACTGGTAGCCACAGACAGATCCTAGTATTTCTTTAGACAGACTGCTGGCAAAGTCTGAGTAAGTCTTATACAGAGAGCAAAGGTCCTGGGGTTTACGTAGTTCTGAGCTGTCCTGTCCGTCATCATCCGTCTTCCAAAAGTATTCCAGTGTCCCACTACAATCAGTAAGGGGACTAAAGGCTGAGGAGCTAACAGGGCTGAAGAGAGGACCGCCATTCTCATCTGAGGGGGTCTGCACTGGACGAGGTGAGTCAGGCACCTCAGAGTGGAGTGAATAGGGTGAGCCTGGCTTTAGAGGAGTGGGTTTTTTCACATTGTCAGGGAGAGTGGGTGGGTCAAAGCGGTGGGGATTCATACCCTTGGTTGAACAGCCCCTGGAAACATATTTGGATCCTGACCCACTGGTGCTTACATCTGCAGGCTTCTTCTGTGTGGTGGGGGCACTAATGGTATCCAGAGGCAGTGCAAGAGTGCAGCTCTCAGAGCTCAGCTCCTCCAGGTCGTCAAACTGGTCAAAGCTATCAAAAAACTCGCTCACTTCAGAATCTGAATCTTCAACTCGTTCCCTTGGCCCCCCCGGCACCTGAGGAATGTCCAGTTTAGCTAGGAGGCTCTTCTGGTAACCTACTTCATCCAGGAAAATAATTGGGCTGGGGCTGGAGCAGTCTGATTCTTCAGATTCACTGACATGAATTGGAGGTGAGGGGAAACGAGCTCCAGGGCTGCAGTAGGTCCACTGGGACTCCATACCTGCTGACCTCTGTACAGTGACAGATACATCTGGACCTGATGTATGTTTTGTTGAATACTTCTTTGAAGATGAGCTAATGATAACTCGGGACCCTAATAATTCCTTCCGCCTTTTATGTGAAGGGACTGTCTGTGATGCCACATCACGTTTTTTAAAATGTCGATAGGAGGCTGCAGCTGTGGTGGACAGAAGGAAAAAGCACATATTGAACAGGTATTAGTTACAATAATAACAAAATGCAAGTAACAAAACTATTATAACTATCAAATCTGTGTATTATACCCTGGATATAAAAATATAAAGGAAAAGTGCATCTCAAATGGAATGTAACTTATTACTGCCATCTAGCAGTGAATTGACTCTCTTCAAATTCTTCCCATTATTTATTCAAAACTTTTAACTGCATAAAAATAAAAATGTTTCAAGTTCTATCCCCTGTCATTGTTCTGAAATTTCCATTAGTTAAGTTACTTAATTTTTTATTTAGTCCTTCAGTTCAGGTTTCTGAGTGCTTAAGTAGGAGGATTAAGGGTGATCTAACAGCAGAAACTGAACATTTAGAATTATGTTTCCATCAGTGCATACTGTTGTGTATACCCCAAAAATAAGAACTTTCGTGTTTTCATTTTCTTAAAGTGAAATATCACAGGGAGCATGTTGTCTACATGGGGTCCATCATGTGTCTTCAGTGGCTCAGAATAGTCTTACTTTCCTTAACTAGACCCAGTGTTTTTAAAAACACAGAATATGAAACTGTAAATTTTTTGCATATTTACTAGGCCATCTTCTATACTGTGTCATGCATAAATGTTTTCTTTAACAAATTGATCTGTACTCATCATGTACAAACTCTAGTGCTGCCTTCAAAGTCCAGATTAAGTCAAAATGTTGCGGTTTCTGATAAGTTTCACACATTAACCAGTAGCTATAAAAACATGAGTGACAACACTAATCATTAATAGTTATGATGCCATGCTTGAGAGCAAACCAACATGAACAGGCCAACGGTATGGTGCTAGCAGGATATACAGATGGCTGTATCAACAAACTTTGTAGATCATCGTGTGTGTGTGTGTGTGTGTGTATGTATGTATAATATATATATGTGTATATGATACAGACAGACTAACTGCACCTGAGATCAACCACACAATGGCTAGCCACTTGTTATAACTCCTATTTACCATCATCATATCCACAGACAGGTTCATGTCACCTGCCATCATAGCAGCCGAGACTCTGAGACTTGCACAGTGGTTATTGCTTTGTATCAGTGGTGGATGAAATTTCCATGTGCACATCTGTAATTCCATGATGATTAAGACCATTACATGAGCTGAAATAGTCTTGATTTGTGTTTGCATATTGATTACTTGACAAAGGTGAGTCTATTTTCTGGTCGTCATTGTTTCCAAGTCATTAACTGCAGACTGATAAATGATTGTATGTTTTCAATGTGCTGGAGTATGTAACAACTCTTATGTGGAAAACAATTGACTGAAGAGCTACTCATCACCAATAAGTATTACAAGTTAAACCTACAGGGATTATCTCCTGTGTCATCCTCCTCTAGATGCTCCAGGGCGGTGACAAAGTCATCCTCGATTGATGAAACAGACTGGTTGGTGTCATCTTCCTCTTGTTGGCTGGACCCACCAGCACTCCTTTGAAGAACCTGCTGCTCCAAAGCATAGCGGACACCTGCCATATAGCACCCCAGCAAGCCCAGTAGAGACGCTACAGCGGACTGAGGATAGATGCTAGAGGAGGGATTATGCCTCAAAACGCACACAGTCTTTAACCACCACTACAGGGGTAGAGAAAAACCAAAAGAAAGAAACGGAGAGAAAAATATAGAGTTAGAGCTGCTTTGCAGGTGATTTATTCTGCTCATGTAGAAAAAAAGTCACATCAGAATCTGTAAGAAACAGTCAAGTAGAATAGTTAAAGCACCAAATCCACCATATTACACAATAACTTGATACATGACAACCCAATGATGAGAAAGATCTTGCTTTATAAAACTAAAAAGAATTCACAATGGAAGTTTTTTAGCCTGTGTTATGTCTGTACTGTGAAAACGAGTTGATATCTTGCATATGCAGAACACAAAATCATTTACTGCAATTCCATTTTGTAATGCGGGGAGGT
This sequence comes from Apogon hyalosoma, assembly GCA_037367295.1. Lineage (NCBI taxonomy): Eukaryota > Metazoa > Chordata > Actinopteri > Kurtiformes > Apogonidae > Apogon > Apogon hyalosoma. The sequence continues at coordinate 21,831,223 of JAPQRP010000016.1, read as the reverse complement.
GGGAGGTCTCACTGTCTAAAACGGTCAACAAAACCACAGATCAAGCTGTAGGGCCTGTGAGAACCCAAACATAGCACATATGGCCAGGAAGGACAAGGCTGCAATCGTGGGCTCTAGAAAAACAACCCTGTCTATCAACCCCACCTGCATATCCTCAAAGGCATGAGAAAGTTTTGGTTTATCTGTTTACATGCTTGCATAGACAAGGTCTTACTCTGGGAAAATTGTTTCATCCAAAACAGCTAGGTTTTGGATCAAGCAAAACATGACATTTCAGAAAAAGTAACTTTTTTTACTAATGGATTTTAAAAGGAGGATATAATAGCTACAAATGGAGTATTCTGTTTTACAAGTTTCTGGTAGAAATATACTTGTTAAAAGTCTTGGCTATAAGAAATATCAAAATCTGCAATGTCTTGTCACACACATTTGTCTGTGCTTAAGCAGGTTTTGGAACAAATCTGTATGTAGAGATAAAGAAAATGACATACTCATTCTAATTTCCCTTTCCCCTTTCTGTCCTCACTTCTACCTCATTTAGTATGTGGACCAAACCCATTCTTTGACTATGGTCTGTTGCCTACCTGAGGCCCAGCATCCTTGTGTTCTGCCAGCCTGCGGGAATCTCTGAGCAGCAGCACCTCATCATTCTTGAGGCTCTGGACATGAACTGACCGGAGGAGCTCACACAACCCCCCTGGCAGGGATGGCAAAGCCTGAGGAAAAAAAAAACAGAAGTGCATCAGTGTTAAGGTTAATTAAATAACAATTGCTCAAAAAGTGATTATATTTCACTGCCGTAAAACATTTAAGTGTGAGACAGGAGTGTTTCTATTATTGTCTGGAATATGTTACCTGTTGAGACACATCTTCCCCGTCACAATGACCAGGCAGACACACAAAATGAATCTGAAACAACACAATCGATTGTTATTTAAATAGTGCTTGTCGTTTATGGTTAAGCTTTACATATGCCCAGTGTTGTATGTGACAAACCTCAGTTAGTCTTGTGGTATCTCTGGGTGGCAGCTCCAGGCAAATGCTGCATAGCTCCTTTTTGTTCCTAAAAAGGCTCTTCACACACTGCACCCCACTGTCACGCACAGTCTAAAAACACATTAACATACTTTTTAAATTAGATTTGTATATAGATAGTGCACTGACAGAATATTAGGACTAGTGTTCATCACTATGTTCATCCTTAGCATGACAAGTGAATGCAAAATGTTGTGCATCCTCTTTTGTGTATTGGCCTGATTTTAAATGCCTTTATTCCTTTACAGAGTTCAACTTATCAGCATATTATCAATCCCAATAAATATATTTCAATCTGCAATTATATTAAACAAAAAAAAACAAAGCAACAGGACAATACAAACCAAAAAGACAAATGTTTTGTTACAATAAAATGTGAAATACAGCACGGGAAGTTACATATCTAATTTGACCTCTTCCAGTTAACACGGTTTTTAATATCAAGTACATGTGCACTTGAGCTAAAATCCTACGTCATCTGTAATAGTTATCCTAAAGAATCACTGCTACGTGAGTCTTGAAATCATCTTGCCAGTATATACTGCACATGTTTGTGACAAACCTCTTTCCTGACTGCAGCCCTGGACCTAACTGGCACTCCTCTAATGCGAGCACAGGCATCCATAGCAAACAGAGAGGTGCACGTGGTAGGCTGAGAGGCCACTCACCTAGAAATAGAAATAAAACAGAACAAGATACATAGAGAACAACAGAGTTAGTGACTGTGAAGTTCAAAAAAGTTCCAGCTACTGAAATGATGATACAAGGAAATGAGGACCCACGACTGTGCATTTTTTTTCCCTTCTAGACCAACTGTATTAAGTAAGGAAACTTGTGATACACAAATACATTTGTAGTATGGACAGACAAGGTTTTGTTTGTGCTCTAATATTTTAAAACTGTATAAACAACTTGCAGAAAAAGGTTTTCTTTAAGCCCATGTGAAAATACAATGAATCAACCCTTTAAAAGTAGGCCCAGACTTGTCCTGCTGGGGAGGTTAAGCTATAGTAGGCCATGCTTCATTGATATTCTTTGAACAGTTAGGCCTGCATCAAAGATCAAACAGCAAGGCAAGAGACCAGGGGTGTGTGCTTTGAGCAGGGGAAACACTTCGTAAGCATGAGAGAGTGGGTAAAGGAGGCAAAATATTTACAGTGTACAAGAAGGAAAAGTTTCCCAAGAAATCCAAGCCTCTCTTTTGAGGTATCATCCAAGGCAGCTAGTTGAGTCTACACACAAGCAGGCGGTCCTATTGATCAGCCCATCCTGCATCTTGAGAACCAGGAGGGGTAGAATATGCGCCACTGGCTTCCTCTAGTGATCTTGGACCTCCTAGCTTCTCACGAGTGCTTTGGTGGGCTATACAAAAACAACACATCCAACCACTGCTGCCTAACCTCAACTATGCAGTGCATCCCTATTCACTCACAAGGAAAGCAGGCACAATGACATCTATCACAGCTAAGACTATCTCAAACAGAAATGAACAACAAGAAGTGGCAGGCTAATGTGCATTTTTGGCTCACTATATTTCATGCTTGGGTCAATTTTTTAGCATTAATATATGACAGACCCCACATCTTCACCTCGTGCAAATAATGCAACCACATGCCATATGTTATTAGTCTTTGGCATTTCATAAACAAACTGCATATGTGTAACAAAGCTAGGCTTATTCATCAAACCAATTGCCAGTGTTAGCACAAAAATTTACAAAAGAAATGCAGATCTAGAAAAGGATTCTGGGGGCTATTTGTGATCGTCTTATGAGAATGAGAACATTACAGCCCGCCAAGTGCAGAAACTGTGTAGTCTGTGTAGTTAGCTGACGTGGGCCAATTTTCAAGCATTCTGAATGTGGGTGGCCAGAGGAATAGATAAACAGAGATTGAGAGAAAGAAGAACGGCCGGGAGAGCATGAGAAAAACTCACAGCTCACTAATGAGATGCAGATTATGTTGGGTTAGGTGATATCAGTGGATGGATGGATGGATGGATGGATGGACAAGAAAGTACAAGTATGTAGGAGACATCTCTTAGCTGTAAAAACTCCATCACCTTTCACCTGAGGAAGCAGTGAGGCCTTTTTTTTCCACAGACTACAGATGTGCAATACAACAATATATTGTGTGCTGATAGACAAAACATCTATTGTTTCATGTTACTTACCATAATATCCTATTGCTACCTCATCCCATTACCATTTGTTTTGTCAGAAATCACTCTTTAAAGCTACATTTTTCATCATTAAGACCACACCTCTTTCACGTGGCATGGATACAAGCAGAAAATTTGCATTAAAGCTTCACAAACAGAGAATGTGACACAAATCGGGGTACTTATCATATCACACTGCTCTATAATAGAGTTAAACAGTATTGAGATATGAATAGATGTTGTAACACCATTACTCCATTGAGAACAACTGCAAATGTGACTGCTTACATCTAAAATCATTTGGTGTGTTATCATCATCAACAAACCACCTCCTGAAAAACATCACAACTGTGGTTGTAGAAAGTTACTGTCTAAAAACACTTGTACAGCACAATGTAAATTCTGTTTTAGGGTGGATTTTCCCTCTGTTGCCTACTGTGGTGGTCTCTCTAACCACTGCTGAACAAAAACTTCCCTACACTTCAAGGGCCAATGCCAAACAACACATTAACTCATTTATATGTTAAAAAAAAAAAAAAAGTTATCTTCAGTGGTGGAGGAACTATTCAGAATTTTAGCTAAGTAAAAATACTAATACTAGACTGAAAACACTTCACTACAAGTAAACATTTTTACAAAGTCTTAATTAAAAATCTAATCAAATTTACTTAAAGTAATAAGTGTAAACACGGTTAGCATGCATTATCAACATTATTGTGTATTAATGTATATGTTGATTGTTAATGTTGCATCTAGAGTTGAGTTTATTGGGTTTAATTTACAGCAATGCATCATCATCATTCTATATGACCACTGTTGCTGTACTGTGAAAGACACATTTTTCGAAAAACTCAACAGAAAATAAAGAAAGACGGAAGCTTTGTGTGTATTTTCCATGTAATCTAAGATGGACAAAGAAATTATTTTGCACAAAATTCAACATAATGGTGTCATCATAGATATAAGTAACATGATTTAACTTGTTCACGTATACGACTTTTATTCCCGTTCTGCAGCAAAGAAATACCTGTTAGAACCATTTCCGTCCAAGCAAGTTGTTAAGTAAAGATGTATTTAATCTCAGACATTTAATAGAACAGGGATTTGTTGTGGTTAGCTTACGGACAGGTATCCGCCGCAGCAGGCCACAGAGGAGCCGATGCACTACGTCTGTGGATGCTTAGGTTGATTCACGACCACTCAACAACTGACAGAAGCCCACCTATTAGCTAACAATCATTCCAATATTAACGTTTTAAGAGCAAAGCGTCAGGATACACAAAATGACAGCCGCCCACAGAAACATAAACACCCCTTTTCGATGACAGGTTGTCAATCAATCGGCTAACAGCAGAACCAGGCCTCGGTCTGTGATGTCGCCTAACCGTTAGCTAGCTAACAACCCAATAGTTGCGTTAGCATAGATTAAAACGTATTAACAATAGCTGCGTGTGTTAATTTGTCGGATATTCCCAACATTGTTTTCTACTGTGTCGTGTGCCTTTTTAGTTACCTCACTGTCAGACCCCTACAGCGCTGGCGGAAGCCTCAGTGTTTTAATACACAACCCGTAAAGGTTTCGTCTGTTTTCAAGTCCTAGTGCTACGTTTTGTTAAGAATTGACAGGAATCAACTAAATGTCCAAGTCATATCTGCCTTTCTGCCTTAGTTACGTTATTTTTACAACTAAAAGTGGACAGAATCCATAGTGGCTAAACCTAAAGGATGCTGCATCAGTCTGTCTGACCAGAAAATGGCAACATAGGCGGTTATCACTAGTGTAGACAGCAGCAAATGGTACAATATTTACAGTTTGGGACAATATTCGCAGGTAAAATGGGCATTTAAAAAAAAAAATCTCCCCAAAGCGAGAGTTTTTCTACTGGATGAGCTCAAGGAGATGGATACATTACCCTCTTGTGATCGATTTCACCGTTTCTAAATATGAATCGAACTCTCCATTTGCTACAGCCTGCGCCTCCCATGAAAACAAGACTGTGTGAGGCATCACTAATCACACACCGAAAAAGCGATGTGTGGCACGATGTCGATGGCGGAAAAATCGAACTGCAGTCAAATTCACATTAATGCGTGAACACTCCATTCCAAGAGCCAGGGGCGGTTATGGGCGAAGTGGCCAATCTCCCAGGGCGGTATTTTATGAGGGGCACCACGAACTCTTAAAATAAATCTATATATTTGCACGTTGAGTCAATCTATCACGGTGTGCCGGGGAATTTGCGAAATGGCGCCCCCTCTGTTGTGCAGGCGCACCTGCGTGGTGAGATGGTGCCGTGCACACAGAGGCAGATGAGGGGAAGGGGAAGGGGGCGGATGGACAGTTACCTCTGGGTCTTTCAGGTGTCCAATTTAGACAAAGAAGATAAGAAGAGGAGAAACAGGCAGTAGATAAAGCTATGCAGATGTTCTCTCCGTATATTTATGTCATGAAAGTAGGGCTAAGGTTAATTAGGCAGGTTAGAACTCAATCACTTCGTTAGCTTTTGCTGTGATAATTGCTGTTCTCTACTACAATAATGTTTCGGTTGAACTGAACTAACAAACATGATGTACAATTTCACCATAATAATATATGTGTGTGTGTGTGTGTGTGTGTGTGCGTGTGTGTGTGCGTGTGTGTGTGTGTGTGTTAGTGCTACAAGTTCAGGTATTGTTTACATCGATCATTTGGGTTAACGTCTTCGGGTCCTGTCTTGTAAGAAGCTAACGGAATTTGCAATGCGGTAAAGTAATTTCAAAGACGAACATTTGTTAATTGCTAAAGGTCTTTCCTCCCTCAGAGTTAGATGAATAGCGTGTAAAGACAGACATGAATAGCATACAATTGCATGTTTGTTTAAATGTACAGTTCATAGATGTTTGTATCAGAGATTCAGAGTTATATTTACTGCCTTCTGATGCAGTTTCAGGGGCACTTCTAAAATATTTTGGGTCATGCCATGCCATTGGTCAGGATGAGCTGCCATCCACCTCAGATCCACAGGCCTCTGGAATGGGCTGGACACTTGAGAACAGCCACCATCTGTGTCTGCAGCAACAGCTTCTCCACTAATGTCTGATTCTGAGGAGGAAGACTTGTTTGCTTCTACTTCTCCCCAGCAGGAGGATCCTTCAGGTGGGTTTTTGCAAATGTGTGTGTGTATTTTCCTGCAAACATTCAGATAATGCCTGGCTTATGTGTTATGCTCTGCTGTCATGTGCTTTGAGTAATGTGCTGATATGCTGGCCGATAGAAATGCCTGGAGCTGAACCCCCACTGAGTCCCACTGCTGAGCATGAGCCTCTGTCCACTGACACTGCTAATTTGCCCTCACTTTTGACTGACAGGATTCGGACAGAGTTGGTTCACAGAGGATGTAGTAAGGTACCAACTGACTGTTTCCTGTAGGAATGAGAGTGATGGGAGAAGTAGCCACCACCGATATTTCAAGAAGACATTAGTTAGTGGTGGAAAAGATGGTTAGAAGTTGGCTGATATGTTCAGAGAACTACAGCCTTTTTAGCTTCTGATGCAAATTGTTTTCAGATGATCATTCATTTAACATGTGCAGGAATGGCAAATTGGAAACATGTGAGCACTTTACTCACATCACATGACAATAGGCTATTGTCTATTTGATTTAAATTCTATTATTATTTTTCCCCACAGATCCTGTTACATTTTTTATATTTAACATTTTTTTAAAATATTTGCTTAACCCTGTTGTGTTGTTTAAATTTTTATTTATTTATTTATGAGGATAAAGTGGATTCAGAAAATGAATGAATGAATGAATTTTTTTTTTTTTTTTGGTTTCCTTATGTTATTGTTCACTGTTGGTTAGGTGTTCATCATTGTTAAAACAGAGATAATAAACAGTAAAATATATTTTTTTTTTATTTTACAGCATCAACTTCCACTGTAATCATAAAGCATGAACTGTTAAAAACCTACACAATTCTTTAAAATTAAAAGATAAAATGCTTCTAATACATTTGAATTAGTGAAACTGCAGTTATTTATTTTTTGTTCATTTTCTTCATTTACTATGTGTCCTTGAAGTCATCTCCCACCCTTTTATAGTATATTGTACTTTATTACCTTTCCAAAAAGATGTCAATGCCAATGTTGCAGTTTTCAAGAAGTGGCATGAATGTTTTTCTACAGACCATGGCTTAGAAGGCTGGAGAGTCAGCTTTTGACCAAAGGGTTGCCGGTTCAATTCCCCGGACTGACAGAAAGTTGATCACTGATGTGCCCTTGAGCAAGGCATTTAATCCCTCATTTGCTCCCTGGGTGCTTGATATGGCAAACCCACTGCTCATAGTCTGTAGTGGGTGGTGTGTTCCTGCATGCTGTCATGAGTTAAATACAGAAGCCACATAATGCACACCAGTATTTCGGTGTGTGGTGCATGTTTGTGTGATCTAAATACTGACAAAATAAAGAATCTTAATTCACCTGCAAACAAATGCTGCAACTGCCCCTTCTACTTTTTTCTTTTTGAAACATTATTCTGCAGGTCACATTCTAAAGTTACACTCTATTAACATAGTATATCCACAACCTTTGTCCCCCAAAAAGAATATGTGAAAATATCTGAAATTCACTGAAGATCAATCAGTCAAATATCTACCCAGGTCTTAAATTTTATAATCATCCTTTTGATTTAATGTACACACGTTTTGTTTTTTTCTGTCTTCTCTCATTTGTTTTTGAGCCCCCGGGTTTGACAAATTCCTATTTTTAGAATTTAAAAATGTTACTATTCTGACTGAATGCTAATAAATAAATAAATAAATAAAAATATTGTGGTCATTCAGTTAAAAATGTTCTGTTTTTGCTCTTATAAGACAGTGTAGAAAAGTCTCATCTTCAAGACTAAATATTTATTTATTTCTCCATGTGTTTATATTTCAACAGCACATGTTTCCATTTATTTTATTTTCATGTATTGTGTCTGTGGTCTTGACCAATGCATTTAAAAAAATGCAGGTCTACTATTTTTGTCTCCGTCAATACTGCTGTGGCTCATTGACATCCACTTGAATGGCATCTATGTGGTTCAAAATTGGATTTTTGCTTCTGGGGAAAAAATGAGGTGGCTCTTTGTTAACAGCATGTGAAACAGATGTGGAAGTGAATGGACAGTCAGAAAAAAGGGAATATGTCGCCAAAAATCTGAGATGACATGACAAAAAACAGTGGTCAGTGTTCAAAAAGGAAAGAGCGCTACTGCTCACATGTCCAGTCCAAAAGAGGCTACAGTAAAACTAGAATGAGAATATAATGGAGAGATGAGTTTCATTAGTAGAAGGGATCCAGACAGAAATGTCTCAGGGATGTGGATGTTCTAAAAGAACCTCAAATGTCACAGATGGCCTGCAGTCTGCAGTCACAACACAAATATCTGTTTTGGTCTTCAAATGCCACAAAAAATTACTTTTCCAGAAGTGATTTATCCTATGGTATGGCGGAGAAATCAGAATAGAATGAGGCACAAAGACACTGCATATGTATTTGGTTTTATTGAAGAAGAGAGATATGAATAGGTAGCCTGTTTTAAGGCACCCTAAAAATGTACAACAAAAGCTGAACCATTTATTTATTCAGAATACAAAAATACACATCTTGGTGACTCCAAATTGTAATAAATAGTTAACCATGCATTCTAACCATAAAAAGGCACAGAAAACAGTCACTTAGTAGTCATAAAAATGATCAACTACTTTACCAAAATCATCCATATAGTAATACAGGTGACAACTGTAACAATATATTCCAAATGTGAAAACACAATACACATCGTATCATTTAACCTTAGGCAATAAATATGCAAATATTGTTATACCTACATATATATTCTTAAAAATTAAACCTGTGCCATTGTAAACATAATGTAAACAAATGAAACTCACTTTTCTCCCATTACTTTAGGAATCATATCAAAGACAATATATTATCCTGTCTTTTAGAGATCCTTGCATGGGTTTGTTGGTTTTTGAAAACCAGGCAGTTTGCAGCATTATTTACAGACGACTGGAAAACACAGCAAGGGTGAAAGGTGGCAACTTCCACTTTCTATGGAAGGGTCAAGCATTAGTCTTGCCATGAGCCTGCAACCAAAAACTCTTGAAATTTACAGAATCTGGCAGACACTTTGGATACACAATTAACCATAAACACAGACAGACACACACAGGTTGGGATCTGCAACAGAAAGTGAATTCAGATTGACCACCGGTGTGATGATCAAGTGTGCATGAGATCAAACGTCATGAGGACTGCATGGACAAGGCGGCATGCAGCAGTTGTACTATACTGCTCCAAATAAAGCACATAATAAAAGAAAGGCTTCACTTAAGACAAAACCTGCATCAAGTTTATGGCTAGTAATAGGCCAACTGCAATCAGGTGGTTAATGATGAATGTGGACCTACTGAGAAAAACAAAAGGCAAAGTTCTCTCCATGAGGCTAAATTATCTTCAGTCAGAGGTGCAACAAAATGATGATATATATAAACTGATGGTTTATAATGACTAACATTTTTGGCCATAAATTGCAGGTGAGCAAAAATATCAAATCAAAGTAAATCCTACTATGGAGTTTCACTCATTTGTATTCATTCTGCATTTGGTCTATTGTGTCAGACACATAATGCAATAGTCTGACACAGAAGGTTATCAGAATAAGTAATCATGCTGTCCAAGTGTGAACCTGTAGAAATAAGGGATATAAAATAGATTTCCCTCTGGTGGTCTACTAGTAGAAATGCATACCTCCGCTATGTCTTTGGGACATTTCACATTCTAATAAAATTAAGGATGGTTTGATGAGTAGTTAAAGCAAGTTGGCAATGTACATTTCAGTCCTCAATGTCAAAAAGGCCTTAAAAGTATCTCTTAATAGTAATAAGAGGGTAAAGGGTTAAATTAAAACCAATATACATAAAAGTTATTTTTGAAAGTGAGAAATCTAAATCAACATATTAGTTGGCAAAAGTCAATATAAAATTGTTGATAAGGTACAATATGCCACTGCTGTAGCACAAAAACACAACTGCAGGCACACAAACATATTGTGATCCATATTACATATTAAGACAACAGTCATGTCTGCCCTTCCTACTGATTCCTCAATATAATCCTACTTTAGTGTATCATTTTGGAAGCACGGAGGAGGAGAACTACAAACTAGTGAACTGCTGGAAGAAATCTGGAGTCCGTAAGAAAATGCAGTCTGTCTAGGGGCCTGCTTTCTAAAATCTAATCCTCTATCCTTGAGGAAGAGTACATGTACAAAAACTTTTTCAAGGGGTTTTCCCCACTGAGAAACATCATGTCAGAAAGCTGCAGAGACAGTATCAAAACAAGAGATAAAATATTGCACCATCATTAGATTACAACAGCATTATCATGTACAAGAGATTAGAACAAAATCAATACACAACTGTTATGGTGTAATATACACAATCAAATGTGTAAGCTGTTGACAATGCATGCCATGTCTGCAATCTACAAATGCAATAGACTACAACACTTACAAACATTGTTTGCATACACTGGTATACTGTATATACAGTGCAAATATATTTATATACATATATATAAACTTAGCATCACATATAGAAATATACCCTGTAATGCCACCAGTCTTAAAGAAACTAACAAGAAAAGTAGTGTTCTATTAACACCTTATTTGTAATTTGAAGAAAAAAAAGCTGCACTTGAACAATGCTATGCAGGCTGCAGATCAACTGCTCTACTAATATTTAAAACTGATATCTATTATTCTCACCAGCATTAGTGTTAAATACTGTGTTAATTGCCAGAAGTTAAAAAGTTGAGGTGGACTGTTAATTCTATGTAATGATATGAAGATTTGCACTTGCATAAAGCAAGAAGTAAAAAGTGCTTTTTAAGTATTCCTTAAAAAAACAACCCTACAGTATATCTGGTTGGCTTCAGGCCAACTATTTTACTCTCTTCCTGACTAGTACTAATCATCCTCCCAAGTTCAATGGATTTAAGACCTACTGGCTTATTGAATAAAGAGTGGCTTTCTGAACAAAGTCATCAGATGTTTTCTTAGACATTCACTTTGGTACTGATTTTCACATCCACAGAGAACGTGTCAACTTACGGATATTAATTCCATGTATTCATACCTCACCAATAATTTTCAAAACTTGTTATAATGTCTACTAATAAAGCACATTTTACACTAAGTGACCGAAAATGTGGCACTTGACATAGAGCTTGGACACATCATTATCATGCAAACAAAATAAATTAAAGCTTAAAAAAAAACAACAAAAAAACAGGTTGATTTAGAGAAAAGAGGTTGCCGTCAGTAGTAACAAATGGCATTGTAATACTTAAGTCATGTAAAACTTGTTCAAGTGTTATTCTGCACACAAAAAAATCAAGTCACTAATCATGCAATTAAACATATTTAAAATTGAGCAAGCATAGCATGCGACTGTATCCCACGTTTCTTAGACACCTTCTGTTCTGTCTCCTCTGAGCGGCAGCGCGACTAAAACCTGAAGGCTGCCTTAATTCATCTACAGCTCTGTAATGTGAGGCAGAGATCCAGTAAACATCACATTTTTACACTGGACTGAATTAAAACTAAATTCCTCAGGGGACACTCATGGAAGTCCTGGTTTTGCTACTAGTTTGTTATCACATCTCAGACAACAAATCAACTGCCAACAGTATGGTTATTTGCATACCTGATTGTGTGCTATGAATGGATATTAACTTAGAAATGGCTTTTTTTGTATGTGTGAAGATCCATGAATTCCTTTTGCACTTCCTGCAACATTCTCGCCTCTCATTTTGGCACCAAAGCACAAACAGACACACTAAAATATTTTGTTCACAACATCACAAAGGCTTGCTCCACAGAGGAATAAATTCACCCTCTCCTCGAACATCTGCCTTCTCCTTCATTGCTTACGGTGCTCACAAACACATCCACTGATGGCAGGGGAATGTTTGTTTCCCCTCTCCAGTAGCACCTGCTTCTGGGCTAGAGATCAACCATGGAGGCCTTGGCCAGGTCCTTAGTTCCCTGGAGAATTCTCTTCATATGACCCACTTTCGATATCCCCAGATCCTGAGAGGGGACAAAAAGGCCGATACATTAGGGAAAACACAGAAACCACAGTACATCATGCTTTATTTCCACAGGTCAGCCTTTAGGGGGGTTTATTAAAGAAACAGTTCATCATTTTGAAGAATAGGCTTATTTGCTTTCTGGCACGGAATGAGAAAGCTGGCACTGCATTCCTGCCTATACACTAAATAAAAAGCAACATCAAGTTAGCTTATTTTAGTTTAAAGACAGAAAACAAGGGCAGAAAATTACTACCTACCATTACATCAAAACATGGCTAATTAACAAGTTATATCTTCCTTATATAGTACAGTGTAGCTTTGCATAGCATCCACCAGTTAACTGTTGAAGACTCCAGGAAGGCGGTGCTCACTGCCAGGAATTACTGGAACATAATGTAGTCGTAGATGTGAGGTACAACTGGCTGCTGGTTGTAGTGTTTTATTTATGCCATAGAGGGACATCACTCTCAGCCAAAGTTTATGCCAAAAAGAGAATAAGCCTGTTTCCCAAAATGTGAAATTTATTCAGTAAAATGGGTGTCTCTGACCATATTAGACTGGATATCTAAATGTATTTTATCACCATAGCAACTTGGTCCTGTCATTATAATGAGCTGATTCTTGTTTCCCACTCACTGCTGCTGTTTTAATTATTAAAGATGAACTTCTACTATAAATAATAAATGGATAATATGGTTGCATCCCGTGTTTGTCGCTGTGATCAGACAGTCACGTGGCATGTGGGCTTTTGTGTATTGAGGTGCAAATGTGTGAAGCATAGTCATATAGCTGTGCCCAGTGTACAGAGGGCATATCAATAATAATAATAATAATAATAATAATAATAATAAAAGAATTCATTAACAACACACTTTTCATTCAGAGAATCTTTGAGTGCTACAGTAGAAAAGGACAGATTTAAAAAATATCAAAACATCAACAATCATAGGCTTTCTTAAATAGATACGTTTTCAATCACATTGTGAATTTGTTTCCAGAGATATAACACTACCTCTGGGTTAAACTTTATGCTTGTCTTCTCTTATACACGGCAAAAATCTAAATCTTACCAAGTGTATTTTTGTCATTTCTAGTCAAAATATCTCATCACACTTAAAATAAGACATAATCACCTAAAGAGAAACTTTTCAGTGAGATAGAAGAACTTATTTTTAGACAACAGATCTGGAAAATCTTATTTCAAGAAATCTTACCAAGATAATTTTCACTTATTCCATTGGTAGATTTTTTTTTTTTGCTTAATTCAAGATTTTTTATTTTTTTTGTTTTATTCAAGTAAAAAAAATCTGCCAATGGAACAAGTGAAAATGATCTTGATTTTTTTAAGTGCGATGAGATATTTTGACAAGAAATGAGAAAAATACACTTGGTAAGATTTAGATTTTTTTTCCAGTGTATTAGTTTTTAACTAAGATATGCCGACAAAAAAGAACTGAAAACTGGAATAACACACTTGTCTTTTTAATCCTAGTGTATTAAGGGGACGTTTGTTCAAAGTTCCCAAATTAATGTGATACAAGACTGTAAATATGACAGGATGTGGTAGTAGATGCATTTAACTTCTTTACTTTGGCAGGAGTACTAATAAGACAATGTGAAAACACTCCACTATTAGTAAAAGTACTGCATTCACGTAAAGGTATTTAATATTATCGACAATTTGAAAAGTATAAACAGTCATTGCCCTGTACAATGACTGTACTTTCTTACTAATATACATAATGTTTTTTGATTAGGATCATAAATGTATACAGGTGTATTACAGTATTTATGATCTGGCTAATTTTACAGTCTTTGTACTCTGTTGTGTTTTTTTAATCTGCAGAAATGTATCATATTCTAAATGATCCTTGTATGTTTCTGGAGTTATTCTGTGAGAACTATGTATCTCTAAAAAGTCAACTTTTTATAAGCTCAAACAAATCTAACCTATCATTGGACAAGAAAGGTGTTAAAATAGATGTCACTATAGTCAGTCACTCAGACAAATGGACTAAAGTAAGAATATTTGATATGTGGTGGTGTATAAGTAAAGTTGCATGAAATGGAATATACTGAAGTCGAGAAGAAGTTCATTAAAATGACAAAAATACTGGGATACATCACACTTACATCTTGTCAAAATTCCCATTGTTGTTGATTTGAAATATAATGATAAAAATGTACATGTCCTTTATTATAAATCATTTTAATGATAAACATCAAATCAATGTTTCTTTTAATTTTAAAGGTTGATTTTGGGGTTAAAAATTATTTATGGTCAGGATGTCAAATCTAGAGGTACAGTATTTAAAACAAATATAGTAATTAAAAAAAAAAAAAAAAAAGCCATTAAAATTCAGTAAAAACACACTGAAATAGATGACAATGTAAACAAATCGGACTCTAAAGATGAAACAAAAACAAAAACTGCTGTAATATCTTCTGCCATTTTTTCCCATAAAGCGTACCTCAAATTTATACTCAAGTAAAAATAGTGTCACATTCAAACACTGGTGACCATGGTATGGGGGCGCAGAAAAAGAGTAACTACAAATCTAATGTAACTTTGAATCTGTACTTTTTCTTGATGTCACTGCAGCTCAAACATGTAGTTGTGCTTCCTTCGGTCATCCTCCGAATCACATTTTTTTTGTTCTTATGAAAGTAAAAAACAAAAAAATACAGTTTTGATGGCAGCATGTGAACATAAATGCACTTAGTTGGGTCCCCACTCAAATGTCACTCAGATCACAACAGCAGTACATGGTGAAATAAAGTGTAATCTCTGGAGTTTTGTGCCTCTGTTGTAAAGAAATATGACACTAACAATTTTTTTTATACCATTCACAGATTCACACAATCTGATCTTAACATATCTCACTACCAGGCTCTTGTTGACATCTGTAATTGTTTGATCTCGCCCTTCCCTTCCCAACCCATCCCTGCCCTGAAGGCTTCCCCTCTCAGCAGGTACACACTGTTAGTGGCCAGTCTCTTTCACCAAGCAACAACAGAAGTAGCCAAGCAGAGCGATGCAGCGCAGCATAGAGAGGTGGCAAAACAGGCAGACGACTAACAGGTGAAAGAGAATGAGAAAAATAGCAAGAGAGAAATAACAGAGAAAGAACTGATTGTGGGTGGGAGGAAAGGGTTCACACCGACTTACTGAGGGATTGAGGTGTGTTAACAGGTGTGTGTGTATACCTTCAGGTCCCTCCTCTCCAGGTGCAGCAGTTCTGAGCCTCGGATGTCGTGCCGAGTGAAGGTGTCTCTGTACTCCCCCAGGCTCAGCTGTTCCAACCAGATGCCCACCTCCTCTGTGCCCCATCTCTCCACTGTACACAGACACACACACAAGCACACACGTACATTCACAGAGCAGAGCAGAGAGAGGCTCACAGGTATGAACACACACACACACACACACACACACACACACACACACACAAACTGCCGCAACCACATACTAGTGCTGGGTGGTATG
>JAPQRP010000016.1:21797304-21815314 GCA_037367295.1 Apogon hyalosoma | reverse complement strand
ACACACACACACACACACACACACACACACACACACACACAAACTGCCGCAACCACATACTAGTGCTGGGTGGTATGAACGTGAAGTTGGATGGAGTTTTGTTTTTTTTTTTACTTTTTGATGGTGAGTTGGTCTTTATATACATGTAAAATACAAAGAAACACATTTCATCATGTACTTCATCATACACTGCCTGACCAAAAAAAAAAAAAAAAAACATTATTTCCTCAATATAACGGCCTTTAGCCTTGATTGCTGGATACATTTGCTGTGTCACAGTTTATGCTGTGCAATTTTTAGGCGGTGTCACAATAAATGTTGCATTAGTCTTGGTTCTGATGATGGGAGTCAGACCACTGTATAAAATGTTTGCCACAACATCCCAAAGACTCTCAATGGGGTTTACTTTAGTTTAGTTTAGATTGTAAAAATAATGTCTCATACTCCTGACCGGCTTTGTCAATATTTATGCTCCG
Organism: Apogon hyalosoma; assembly: GCA_037367295.1. Classification (NCBI taxonomy): domain Eukaryota; kingdom Metazoa; phylum Chordata; class Actinopteri; order Kurtiformes; family Apogonidae; genus Apogon; species Apogon hyalosoma. The sequence continues at coordinate 21,814,838 of JAPQRP010000016.1, read as the reverse complement.
TAACAAACCTACGGTTGTCTAAGAAATGACATGGTACTTACTGCATCATTCATTCATTCATTTTCCAAACTGGGTTGAAGGGGTACTTGAGTCCATTGCAGCTACCACTGGGTTAAAGAACTTCTTGCAGATTAAACATATTAATAATTGCAGTAATTATCCAATGGAAAGATCTGGAGTATTTAGTCAGTTAAACCCAGGTGGGGACTGTTTTTTGTTATACAGTGTGTATTAAAGGCTCTTATACATGTAGGGTTTGCTTAAGCCCACATAATGCTAAAATATCTTGAGAAAAATGCATACATCAAACAGTTTCAGATGGTAAATCTGAAAGTTTAGGACTGAATTGAGTGAATTACATTTTTATTTCACTTCTAATTGTTGTTGTTTTAGCTCTAGTTGCATTATATTTTGTTGGCTACTATTGTTTACCCAGATATCAAGCTGTAATTCCTTCAATTATTTATTTTTTTTTAGAACTGACTGTTTATTGAATACATTGTTCTTATCATTAGTGTGTTTTTGTGTTTCCTTTGCCTTTACTTCAATAGATTCGGAGCTTAATTATAGCATGAAGGGAACAGAATGTAAACAATTTTTACTGTGCAAAGTGCAGTGGAGTAAAAATAGAACTTAAGAATAGAAATGCCGTAACCTTAACATAGCTTCCTTTTCAGAAATCTGGCATGTTTGTTGCAAGGCATCTTTGTACATAGGCTCCAATGGAATGAAAAAGAGGAAATTGTAGGTAACTAATTATGATGAAGTTATAATTTATTAAGAGGGGGAAACACAATTAACTAGGGTCAACTCTCAATGCATTCTGCACAGCACAGCTTCTAGTGGCAAACATTTAACATTTGCTTCCAATTTAAGCATAACGACTGGTGTTTTGACTATGCTATATGGTATGATAGTACATGGAAAAAGTCAAACTGTTCGAGAAATGAAAATCGGTACACCTTTTCATATGGTCCAGCAGCACTATGACATTCTGACAGACACCGCCAACTGTGTGGCCACCTCGTGTTCTCACTCCTTCTCATCATCACACACACAAATCGGTAAACCACTGGAGAAAAGGATGTAAAAAAGGATTTTGTGAGAAAGGGAACAAGCATCAGAGAAAGGGGAAGAAGGAGAGCAGCACCGGCAGCTGGCGGGATAGGGAGGAATTTAACAGAGGCCAAAGGTTGATCACAACAAGGCAGTGGCCAGTGACGTTCCAGGAAGGCTGAGGGCATGCATACTGTCAACACATACCAGAACACACAGAGAAAGTAGGAGGTAAAGGGAGGAGGAAGCCTGTGTGGTCTGCAGGAAATATTGCCCAATACTCAGCCAAAGAAGGGAAGGCTTATATTTTTTGCACCTGACCAAGTAGGTTATGTAATTGCTCCTGTATTTCTGTCTTTACATACATCTGCAGGATTACACAAAACTACTGCACCAATTTTCATGAAACTTGGTAGAAAGGGTAAGACAAGGGCCAAGGACAAACCCTAGAAAAATGAGCTAGCTGTATGCTAACTCAGATTTGCAAAGGTTAAAACAATCACCTTGCACCAACTGTTTTTTAATAATGTTGTGGAACATGAAAAAAAGTGGACTACTAGCCTTGGAGGACTTGGCGGTCAGAGCTCAAGTGTTTACGTACAGAAATGCATTCACATTTAATAAGCAGCCATATCAGTTAATGTTGGAGGTATTCTTCTTGTTGCTGTCGTGAACTTTTCTTCACTTTGTGTCTTCTGAAACCATGTTGTCAGCTTCGAGGTTACATGAATGGAGGGGAGGGGATTCAAGTTGGGGTTGGGATTGAGCCTAAAGCTCACACCGATTCTATCTCCTTGCATGAGGGAAATCAGAAAGCATCGCTACCTTTAATGGATGTGCTAATGGTTGGGATCAAACTGTCAACAGAACTATAGTTGTATTTTGTGTGAAAGGGTGAAGAGCAGTAAACTCATCTATGTCCATATGATCATGTATGTGCTTCTTCATCTCTCCATAATATGCGAGTATCTGAACGTGTATTTGACGAACAGTGTCTCTATATGCTTACTGATGAGCTAAGAAATACAAACCCCTGATCAGTTTTTACTCAAACATCATAAGATGGAGTATGAAGACAAATTTAAGTAAAAAAAAAAAAGAAACAAAAACAAATGTAAAAAGAGCCCGGGAGGGGGAAAAGCTCTGAGAAAAAACCCTCTAAAGTCAGAAAAAAAAGCATCTCTTAGATTCAAGTCTGTTTTTTGTGAAATATCCAAGTAATTTTACCACTTCGATTTCAAAGAATATCCATGTTTTTCTCCTTATATATTTCAAGCTGTAATTTCTCCGAATTTTCCCCCACTCCACCGTCTAGTTATTATCATTTAATGAAAATGATTCTAAGGCAACATTGCACAGTTCACCATGAAATCAGTTATTCTTCACTAACAACTGGCTTCAATTTGTCATTCAGTGATCTTTGATTAAATACTACCCTCTACTACATCTAAAATTACAGTCATGTAATGTGACCAAAATTGGAAGGAGGAGTGAATGCTGTTCCCCGTTACGTCCTGATGGCGGTCAGGACAGACTGATGGAGGTTCCATCCTGAGCAGATTGTAAAAATCTGTCACCAGTGAGGGAAATTTGGGCACAGCCCTACCTGACTGAGGGCTCGTCTTCTTGGCGGCCTTCTCCTTCTTGAACTTGGGCACTATGCGAAACATGCTGCTGCGACTGTTCCTCTTGCCGTAACCCAGAGAGTGGTCCTGGTACATAAGCACAGTCAACCTATAGCCTTTCATTTAGCTATTCAGCTCTCCCGTTACCTGGAGCCAGGTTACATTTAAGACATACAGTGCATTTATATGCTGATGGTGTTTTAAAATTCAATGTCCATATGTGCACATTTTTTATTTTCTATGTTACAAAAATGTGGTGTGTCTGTGTATGAGCGCAGTCATGTGTACATGTAATGAGGGAATCTGTTTACCTCCTCATCGTTGGGCTGCAGTATATGGTAAAGCCAGGGGATCTCTCCCAGTTTTCCCAGTTCCAGCTCCACACTTTGGAGTGCACTTGACAGCTGTTCTTCTTCTGGTGGGTCCAGTTGCTTTAAAGGGGAAAACACAAGGCATTATGATATATTATACATATTAAATCCAAAATAAGAGTGTAAACATAAGCTAAGTAAATAAAACTATTCCATAAACAGAAGGTAAAACTTCTCCTCAAATATTTAAATAATGTTCAGTGCAATAAACAAAGTTATTATACTGATTTTTCTGCTATTTTACTTCTAATCAAAGATATAACAAGTGGTGCCAGGCACAACAAGCTCCGCCCCTTGCACGTATTGTAGCTTATTTTGGCATCGATCCAGCTGATGTCATCATGTCTATGCATGTGCTGATGTCAGCATATCAGTTGCCTCTTTATATGTGCCAAGTTTGAAGTAAATTGAAACTAAATTTATGTTTTTATAGACATTTGAAATTTCTCCCATTACAAGTAAATGGGAGGGAAAAAAAAGATTAAAAAAAATCATAAAAAATGTTAACTGTGACCTACTACTCTCAAAATGTAATCACATCTATTCTGGGTGATTGGCAATCTATAAACCCAATTTGGTATGAATTCAGCCTATAGTTTTGCTGCTAGAGTGTTAACAAACAAAGAAACAAACAAACCGAACCAAAAACAGTAACCCTTGCCTGCCCTTCGGGGGGCAGGGTAATAACTTACCAGTGAGACTCGTCCCACTAGAAGAGATTCTGTCTCATTGTAGAGCGCCTTAACAGTGCTGGCAACTTCTATAGCTGTATTCCTAGTCAGACTCTAGATGAGGGACACAACAATCATTTAGTAAAGTCTCACATATCCAATGTACAACACAAGATTGTATACACAACTCTGGAGGCTTTACTGTGCCAGCACCTTCGCTTTAATTTGGTAAATGTTCTGTTACTCTAAGTGTTTTCAGTGGATTATTATGAAGAATCATATTCAGTATGTCACAGTATAATGGTTCTCTATGGTTATTATATTAAAGCAGATTTTTAAGTGTTTGCCCATAGAAGTCAATAGCAATGACATACACACACTTGTAAACCCCACTTGAAACTGAAGCCCTAGAAGGCAAATTCAGGTGAATGGATCTAGACAACATGAATTAAATTAACTTAGATTGCAACAAAACAAATGAGAGTAACTCGTCCTTAATGTGCAGTCTACAAGGACTCTGTGTTGTGTGATGTGTGTCAGTTGCTAACCTCTGGGAACTTTGGGTGTGTTTTGTTGATGGCATGAGATGCAGCATTGACAGCATGAGCCAGCTCCTGCTCCAAAAGCCCATAGGTCTTTGCAGCCTCACATATCCTGTAATTAGATAGAATACATGTCAAGAGGCATAAATCACTAGGAACAAAACATATTGCTAGGGCAAATTTGGGTCTGCCGAATGAGGCCTGAAGACAGTTCATGTTACCTTGTTATGAGCTCCTCTGCAGCTCGGGCACACATCTGCACCAGGGAGGCCTCTTCCTCCGTTGCTAGATCCACAGACTGCTGTGGGTAAAGATGAGGCCGCAAGGGAGGCTTATCATACTTCAACTTGTCTTCCCATGATTTCAATGTGTTCTCAAATGCCTGCACAAAAAAAAAACCAGAAAAAAAACAAAAAAAAAACCAAAGGAGACAAACGATAACTTAGTGTTTTACATTAGAGCCAACATTCAGTGTCTTCAGAGCACGCTTGTCCACACCAGAACCGAACGATACTGGAATAACTGATGCTGCAAGACTCTCTTTTCCTGCCTTATACATGACACTCTGCTCACACATTCATATTTATTGAGGTGACTTTTAGAGCAGTACATTTGGATGTAAAATACAAATAATACCAATAAAAGTGTCTTTTTACTGTTCGAAGCGTCCTTTTTTTGTCATATAAAGCAGATGCATATTGTAAGTCCTCTTCCTCTAAAATGTTTTTGGAGGGAAAAGCCAATGTCAACAGTACATGTTTTTAGTCAAAATACTCTTTTCGATCTTTTCCACACAACTGATGATGCTTTTGCCTTTCTTTCTTGCTTTTCGATTGTTTTTCTTTTTGTAATCAAATCTCACTTCTTAGTGTTTTTCTCATGTTCCTTCTTGATTTTCCTTCCTAATTTGCACCTCACAATAATGATAATAATACTGAAATGATATATTATGCAGTCCTACTCCTCACCAAACCTTACTTTACTCTAGTTTTGAGCCTTACCCGATCTCTGGTAAGCATCTGAGCTCTGTTCTTGTGCTGGATCTTGATGACACCCGGTGGCTGGATCCAGGCTTCACCATCCACCTGAATGGGAACCCCCTCGTCACCCAGGATAGTAATCTTCACTGTTCGACACTAGATTGGATTTAGCGACATCGATTAAATGTATGTTCCAGATGAATATATTTTCATTCCATATTGTATTACTGATGTTTTATGCATTTTAACCTGTGCAATACGATGGTGCTGTAGTTTGATCACTCTGGACACAGCCATCTGCATGCTTCCAAAAACAGCCACAACTTCAAGGATTTTATCATCAAATGATGGTGCACAGAAGATCTGCATGACAAGATCATGTGTTTGTTAGATACTCTACAGACAAGACCGTGTTACATTCGTTATAAAAGAGAGCCTGATGAGGTGAGGAGAAGACTATCAGTAAATACAAAGGTACAACAATATAATCATGACACACATTTAAGTCAAAAGTTGACGTAATAAATATAGTTAAATACTAAACAATTCAGAAAACTTTTAGACATGTTGGAAAAAATTTAACGGTGTGGCCTTAAAAAGTGTACATTAATGCATTTCATGAACCAGCAAGAAAAAAACAGATCAAACAATATCACAAAACATACAAAAATGACAGTAGCAGGAAAATGTGAAAATACCGGGAAAAAAGGTTATTTTTTAAATCAGAATTCTAATCATTTAACCTCTGCTGACAACTCATTTACAGTTAGAGTTTGTGTTACATTTGAGCCATGTTTTAGCTCGATTATGTTGTGTTTTAACAACGCTATACACAGAAACTACAAGATATTCCTTTTTAAATGAGGTTTACATAATACAGGATATGGATGTATTTTAGTTCTTCAGTTCTTCTGTTACAGGCCTGACCCTAACCTTAGGAAAAGTTCCATGAAAGGATGTTAAAGGTTGACAATTAAATCCACAGATATATTACTTTTCTTCAAAATTTGCCATGGTTTAGCTCCCTCTTGGCTCAATGATTTCATCATATGGTGCTAAATCAAAACTTATTTAATAGACACACAACCACAAGGCATTATAAAATAAAGCACTATGTAGAAAAGTACCTTTTCCTAACCACCTTTTCCCATCATGCTTAGGCCTGAAACACTACAACCACAGACACGAGGAATGTCACATTTTCAGTTTGTTTTTCCATGTCTATAAAACAGTGGTTACTAGACAATCAAACATGCTGCTACAATCTGGAATCATAGCGTCATTATTTAACTGTCTGTGCTTATGAAGGTTTTCTTTTAATGATTTAAAACACAATCAACCAGTGAGGGACTGCAAATGAAAATCAGCTTTTTTGGTGCAGTTACATTCATGATGTTACGTCTCTTGTTAAATTAATCAAACATAAACAGACTGAACTGCATAGCCACTGACATTCTTTATTGCCAGCCTTGTCCTTTAGAGACCTATGATTGGAGGGATTTGGGAACCTATATCTCTGTCCTTCAGTGATACTCTTGAAACCTGGCTCGAAGAACCATTTTGCTCTGTCAGCTCAGTTTAGCTGGAGCCCGAATGAGAAATGTTTCTGAAAGAAGAGGATCCTGACATCTCTGATATTGATCTGTCAGAAAACTGCCGTTAAAAGGTCAATGCCATGAGGAGTCAGCATCTGTATATAGGGAGAGACTCAGCAAAAAAAAAAAAAAAACAAAACTGCTGGGTAGCTCAATGACACCTCTGAGATTAAACCGAAGACCATGATCATATACTTGTGTGAAGCCTCGGCCACTAGAGGGAAACAGGAAGAACTTAGCAGCAAGAGCAGCAAGTATTCGATGGTAAAGTGTCAGTTATGCAGTTTTAAGCGTATTTTAAATCAATCTTAATCTACTTTTTTACTATAGAACTAAATATTAGCTGTAGCTGTACTAAAAATACACATAACCAAAGAAATAGGTTTGTCTGACATAACAAGGATATTTATTTATTTATTGCTGACAATGCACTATGTAATACATTACTAAGGGTATCTAAAAACTGTAACAGCCACCTTATGACCATCATTTTAAATGTAATTTATGTCTGTTTCATTTTGTGAGTGTATTATGATTAATTTAAGCTTTGCGTCCTCTTGCTCTTTTTTTTCCTCCTCTCCAGCAAAACAGTTACATAACACCAAATGCACATACAGTATGCGTGTGTCCAAGGGTAACCTCTGCAGGGGCTCACTCAGGGGTGTGTGTGCGTCTGTGCAAACTGACACTCTAATCCCTCAGTAACCCTTGTGCTCCGAGCACTAAACAAACAAGCACAGCTATTTCTCCAACCATGCTTTCCCCTGTACCTCCAGGCCATCGGGGTCATGTTAAACCAAGTTCAAGATCGTCTTGGCACAGAAAAACAGAGAGAGAACACTGTTTCTGGAATCTCGAGCTTAGACACTGGGTTGACAAAAAAAAAGTGATCAAAGGTGATTTAAGTTGCCTGTTCTATGACCAGTAGGATCCAAAATGACACACTGTGAACATGTAGTGTGTTGTAAATGTACTCACATCGTCCTCCTTGGTGCCACCCCAGAAGTTGGTCCCGCCTGCATAGCTGGGAATGTTTAACACTGCGATGCCCTGAAGGCTGGGCAGGGGGATGTACTGGCCGTCACACTGATTATGAAAATAAAACCAGTCAGAGCTCAGCTTATGGGTGTTTCACAGCAAAACTTAAATCAGATTTTTTATCCTTAAATAGAAAAATGCCTTGCTGTTTTCCTGCTTCTCACCTCCAGTTGGACTTTCTGTTCCAGATTCTTATAGGTTCTCTGTAGAAGCTCCTTTGTGCCCAGAACTCCATACCACATCATGTTCTTGGTCCGACTCCTGGTTTGGACAAAGAGGAAGATGAGAACAACATATTTAGGACATTTTAAGACCGTCATAAATGCCTTTTTTTTTTAACTTAGGATGTCTATAATGCTTTAATTCCCAAAGTTATTAATTTGAGCATTTTTTTTGCACAAGATGCAACATGGCACAGATTTATTTTTTTCATATATTTCATACAGTTGAACATCTAATTACTGGACTATTTAGGAATCTTTTACGGACCCAGAATTGACTGAAAATAAAGAGAACAATAAAAAACACGTATCCCACCTGCACTTCTCAGGATGCTCTTCTCGTTTATTATTGAACTCCAGAGAGATCTTGGCATCAAGGCCAATCCCAAAGTAGTTATTCATCACACACTTCTCCATGTAACCCTCTCTGGAGTGATTAAAAATCACACAAAGAGAACGGCACTGACTCCACACATACATAAATGTTATTATACATTTCCACATAAATGGACAGGGGAGGAATTAGAAAGTGGGCAGCGACACAGTGACAAAGATGAGAAGACAAAGAGCTCTTACAGCGAGTCGAGGTCGGGGTCGATGAAGGGTGTGGCACCAAACGGGTCGATGTTCGCCAGCAGCATCTTACTAATGATGGAGCTGCCAGCTATAGAGGCCGCCAGACCAGCCCGCAGACCTGCACACACAAACATATCTGTCACACAAGGTTGAGCTGGAATGTCTGTGTGATCCTGTCCTTGTCAGCTTTGCTTCGAGTTCAGGTGAAGGTCAATTAGTGTTATGCATACTTCAGACTACATTATATGTGAAATGTGTTGGCATGGACACAATTACACACACATTATTTCCCCTTTGTTTACTTTTTCAAATAACATAACAAAGCCAGAAATCTTACAGTGCTAACAGTTTATATTATGGTCCACATATCAACAACTAACACACTGCTTAATAACATTATAAGTCGTAACTTATAGGCTTTTAACAGGTCATTATGAAGCATGTATGACCGTATTTTACAACTAGTCACTGAACAGTTTCCCTAAACAACCCTTGATTGTTGCTTACTGATAGTAATTAAGGCTGTAGTAAAACAAAAAAGCAATTCCTCTTTAATAATACTTCTAATAATTCTTCAAAACTGAAAACTAAAAGTGTCAACAGTGTAAATAATTCTTAATCATACGGTTAATTTCTACGTGAGTTAATGGCCTAATGGTTGTAGAATATGCTGATACAAAATGATCGTCATTTGATATGTGCTTTTTAATACCTAATAAACAGCCAATGTTTTAGTACTGATAAATTATTAATAAGAAATTAATGATCAACACATATAGATTACTATAAAGTGGTGCCCTCATATATTAAAGCACTACATGAGTGAAATACTCGCTGCAAAACTGTTTTCTATATGTGTGTTTGGGCTGTGCAATATTGACCTAAATGTTCTATCAGCGAGTGTTGATAATTATCACAAAAAATGTGAAATCCTCTTTTAGATTGTTATGAGAAAACAAACATTTGATATATAGTGTATAAATTAAGTGAAACAACCTGAACATTGAAACATTTAACTTTATTAGACAACCTAAATAAAATACTCTAAACACAAACTAATGTACATCAAAATAATTAGTCTGATCTCCTGGGTATAAAGCAGAAATTATATTACGATAGTATATTATTATATTGCAATAATGACCCTTACTGATTCATTGTTCAGCCCTAATGTGTGCATATACTGTTGTATGGGTGAATTGTATGTATGACCGACTTCGTTCTTACCAGGACAGATGATGCGAGTGTTGAGCACTGGGAGGTTCTCCTTGCTGGTGGTGAAGGGGGTGATGGTGAAGGAGCCGTAGGACTGGGTACTGCGGCTCACCCTCCGCTCCGTAGGAGAACATGGACTTTTAGAAGCTAGAAACAGGGAGAAAACTTCCTATTATTTTCATGCCCTTTTTCTACTCATATTGTTTCTAAGATTTTATTGTAGCTGCAATTCCTTAGGGAGGCTACACAGTGATGTCAGTTTTAATGTTTCAAAAGCCCCTGAATCCCAGGAGGCATCATGAACCAGATACAGCTGTGGTTGAGTTGTGTTGACCTCCAACACACAAATATTGTTAAAAAGTAAAAGTTGTCTGAATGTACTACTGTCTGAGTGAATTGTTGAAATGTGGAGAGAACACAATTTGTTGCCAAATGCATGTATAAATCCAGCTTGACACTGATGTAATACAATCCATAGTCAAAATAATAAACTGTTGAATGAGACAGACCTTGGCCTTTGTGATATGTGGTACTCAGAGTAATGAGCTTGTCTTTTATTTTTTGAGTTTGCAGTAGAATGCTTGTCAGCTTAGGGCAAGTTAGGCTTTTTAAAGTGTTTTAACATTTTAAATAGAAAAATATAATAAATCAGTGACTGTTTGCAACACATAGTCATAACGATACCGTGTGGTGAGCTGACAATTCAAAGGAAATAATGAAATTAGGAAAAAAATCTAAGATTAGTCTTTAAGAAATTCCTATGTTGTTATTTAGAATGACTGACCATTTTTGAGTAAATACCGTCATGTACAATACAGTCAAATTCATCTGTCTGGTAACCAAAAATGAAGAAACAAATGAAAATGCTTAAGAATAAATCAAACTTACAGATCTGAGCAGTCTTGTTGGAGCTGCATGCAAACATCTGGGCAACTTTGGTGTGCAAAGACTAAGTCTCCTACTCCCTCTTTTTGACTAATGTATATGATTGGTGTTTTTGTTTATTTTTAAAAAAAAAAAAAGACAGATATTAACAAATATTTTTTATTCTATTTTCAGAAACTCTCACTCCTAGCATCTTAGAAGTTTTATGACATGCAAAATATTAGTATAAGACATGTTTAAAACCAATTAGGGCCTTATTGTTAGATTAATGAATCCACAGAAACAATCTCAGAAATAATCCTCTGTATGTAAACATTGGAAGACCTTTAGGAAGCTGAATAAAAGTAGTGAAAGATGGATTTGATTAACACCAGCGACACCTTCTCTCTTCTGCACTGAGTGTGGTTTATGTCCAGGTCAGGAAGGAGTAAGGAGGCAACAAGAGCAAGCAAGGAGAGGACACAGAGCAGAGGATCTGACTGATAGTCTTCTTACTGCTGGAAAATGTGTGGAAGGAAGGAAGCAGCCCCATGATAAACAGGAAGAACTTCTGCTCCTAAGACAATAACACATCCTGTGGCTGATGCACATACACACACACACAGGGACACACGTGTGTTAACCCACAGACAATACTCCAACAATTACACACGGGTTCGTATTAACACACAGTTTGCCTGTGTAGAGGCCTCCTCACCACAGTATTTGCAGGTACGACCATTCATTATTAAACAGCTTCTCCATTGCCGCAGACTTAAGACAGAGAGATAAACAGCTTAGTCTGGTGCAAGAGGTGGAATATCACAGGAGACAGGGTTTTCTCCACAGACTTTTAGTACTAATCCTTGAGTTTATTTATGACAGGAAACATGATGTGCGTCAGCGGCAGTTTTTCCATGAGCTGTTAGTCTGGTTGCCTGAGGTGCAGGGGAGGCCGTGTCCACAAGGTGGCGACATTTAAATCCTGTATTGTTTTCTATTAGTGTCCATTCACTTCACAAAGTAGAAAAAATACTTCTAGACTTTTTAAGAACACAACATGTCTTCATATTTTTTTTTTAAATATATGGTTATAATAATACTTCACACTTTTAATCGATTAAAGAGAAAGGAGTTTATTTTAACATATCTATTAGCAGAGTTTTACAAAGCTGGCTTGAAGCACTAATTAGATGTCCTTTAACAATGCCAGCTGGCAAAGTGGGACGTGTGGAGATCAGACCGGAAACTCTGTGCAGGTTAAGTGTTTTTGGATTTGGCCCAGGATAGAAATGCATCAGGGCCAAACAGGTACAAAAGGGAACAGGACCGGGGCAGAGAGGTCAGAGATTAGAAACAGGCCCAGACTAACAGCAGAAGCAGTGATAGACTTACACGGCACTGCTTCCAGCTCCTTGGTGTCCTCATCTTTCTCGCTGTCTCTGTTTTCCTCCTCGCTGTCCTTCCTGAACTCCAGGGGAGATGCCAGCTCCGTCTCCTCTGTGTGGGCATTCTGTTCATCCACCACTGAGTAGAAGAAGCACAGTTGGAGTGAAGACAGAGCGTGAGAATAAACAAATAAAAATATGCAGTTCATCAAATACAAAAAGAGTGTATCTGAATATACTATTTTCTCTATATATCCAAATAGATTCATGTGGCAGAATGTGCTCCAATTTTGAGTATTGTGTTTCATTAGTGCCTATGGTTTGTATTTGCAGTGTCTCTTCTCTGCAAATTCAATCATGTGCATTGCTCCAAACAACCAGAGTGGAATGGCTGAAATGGTTATATTACAGGTCAATGCTTTACAAGCCAAAATGTGCATATTGTGCATTGAAACAGTTTTTCTTTATGTTTTATGATAATAATCATTAAAATTAAGGTTAAACAGTGTGTGGCATTTCAGCAATATTCAAAAATAACTAGAGCTGTGTTATATATTTTTTTAACTTCTGTATTTGTGTTGCTGATGATTCACTGATATTTAAATTCTGGAAAATCCTTTACCTTATTGACTGTTAGCATGAGTTTCATCTGCCAATGGTTTTTAACTAAGATTAATAATAATTAAAATACATTGATATAAATTCAAACTTATAGTAAATGATACAAATACATTATAACAAATATTAAATTATTTAACCCATTGTTGTATTGTGACTGCCTCCACCACTACCGTCGCCACAATAATACTAGCGAATTAGACTATTGGTATTATTATTATTATACATGTTTGTGTTGTTGTTATTATTGTTATCATTATTACAACAATTATTATTCTTCCCCTCACCCCCCCCTCTTTCTCACTTTCATTCACACCCCCCTCTTCCCCTTTTCCCTATCACCCCTAATCAATATATATTGTTTAATTGCTCTTTACATTAATTATCTTGTTCACTGTAATATGATGTTGTCATTGTTGTTGTTTGTCATTACTCTGTTGTTGTTGCTGTTTTTGGCTTGTTTATTTGTTTGATTTTTCCCTTTGTTTATGTGTTGTTGTTTTTCTCTCCACTATGTCTTGTTAACTATCACTAAAAAAAAAAAAAAAGCAAAAAAAACAAAAAACAAAACTAAGATTAAAATGTAACGTTGAATGCAACTTTTTCATAATAATGAAGTCACATGACATGAATGTACATGATTAATATGATAGGTATAAAACTCTAATTTATTTTGCTGAGGTACCTTTTATTGAAATGCTATGAGCTTTTATTGTGATAGGTGATAACTGTGGAACTGTAATGTGCCGGAGTTGACACTGTCTGCTTATGTTTAGACTGAGAGACCCCTAGAGGTGGAAAAACACACAGTTTTGCTTGACAATACTGTATTTAGAAGTTGAATAAAAGTCGAACCAAAGGCTTAGTTTCTAACTTGTGTACCTCTCTCTGCCTGTTCTATGATCTGTCGCACAGCTTTCTTCAGACTGTTGGCCCTGAGCATCAGCTGCTCCCTGCACTTGAACAGCTGGTGTGGGGAACCTCCCCCTCCTTTTTCAGTCTCCTCTTCCTCCAGCTTCTCCTTCAGCTCTGTTAAACTCTCCTCGCTCGCCTCCTCCTCCTCCTCCTCTTCTTCCTGCTCCTCCTCTACAATGGGAGGAGTGGAGTGTGGAAGTGGAGGAAGAGACTCTGTGTGGAGGGTCTGAAGGAGGGAGTCCAGTTTCTCATTGAGGATGGCACACTGAGGGGAACAGAAGGGAAGAGATGGAGTGCTGTGGCAGCAATCATTTGATACAGGTCATTGCTTTCCAGCACAGGGTGAGGGATGTCAGCTGCCCTGTTTTTGGGACTTACTTTGAGAGACATTGTATCACACTCGTCTGCATTTTCTGTACTCTTTTCATAGGCTTTGCCCACTTTGGCAACAAAATCCTTTACTGTTTCACACAGGATCCTACAACACAGTAAAGAAAAAATAGCATTTTGAAATGTATGATATGAAACAGCTGACACCAGAAACAAAAGATATGATGGATGATCTACAGAATTTCATTGCTGTTTTTTTTCCCATAGTTTCTTAGTCATAATTTCTCCATTATCATCTTACTAGGTAATCATGTTAAATTTTATTACTTTGCAATAACAAAAATAACTAATAATAAAATGTAAGAACAACATGATTCATAAAAGTCCTGTCATTATTTTACACAAACATCTCTTAAAAAGGTCAGTGGAAATGTAAATACAAAACAGATGAGCTTTACTGTCGGACAAAAACACACTGTGCTAAATATAAGCCCCTTGTACTTTTATTGAGAACAGTATTTATTTTACTTAAGAAATTCTAGTAGCATTTTAGTCCTTGTTTAGTTTCTGCTGGTTCTAAACCACTGGTGTAGGCTGAAAAAGTTATGCTGGAGTCACTTACTTGGCAGAGGAGATGACCACAGAGTGCTGCTCAGAGTTGAGGATCTTTGTGAGATGAGCAGCTACTGAGTCTTCGTAGGTTGAAATGTGAAACTAGACAGAAAACAAACAGCAAAATGGTTAAAATAGTCTGTTACTGTATTGTTAAAGCCGCACATAAAAGTTATATCTTGTAGTCGGCGCTTCAACTCAAAGAAAACGTGAAAAATTTGAAAATGTAAGATTATTTCTGGAGAAACTCCCACTTCTCTATCCAGTTTTGATCCTAAAATGAACCGAAGCTGATTTTAAAATGTCACACACTATTTCCAGCATGTGCTCAGCTACCTCCTACTCATATCTGTCTGTCTGTCTGGAAGCCCTGCTGGGCCTGATTGTGTCTACTGATGCGTGTGAATATCTGTCAACTCTCGTGAGTACCTGGCAGTCGTCAGCTCCCTCAGGCGTGGTGGGGCAGCTGTGTTTGGGTGGGATCTTAATTTCATAGGTCATGATGCTCCAGCGGTCCAGCATCTTGGTGCTGGCCCTCTCTAACTTCTCCAGGATCTGGGGCAGCTGGGTGTCATCATCACATGATGGGCCCCAGCCCAGTACCCGTGCCAGATCGTTGCCTGTGCCCAAGGGCAACACCCCCAGCTGGCACTGAAAGACAAGGAGGGTTATGGCATCAGGGAAAACACCCCTGCTGCAGTCAGAAAAGGTCTGTGTGTGTCTATGCATGCCTGCTGGTGTGTGTATAATATGTGCGTGTCTTTATGTATGTTCGCCAGGAGCAAAGGCAAAAGGCAGGTGTAATGACTAAAGACACAGAGGACAGTGTTTACTTTACTTATCGTAAACTTATAGCTTACTGTGTTCTGAAATTGTTGTATCATATATATTTATATTCATATTTATACACAAATATCTGATCTTTTAATATATCAACAGACTTTATTTATTCATTTTAACCCATAAAGACCCAGTGCTACTTTTGTGTCAGTTCCCAAATGAACTTTTATCTATATCTAACCTCCCTTAAGTGATTTATCACCATTTATTGTAATATTAACCTCTGTATTTTACATTTTATCAGTACAAATCAGGTATTTTCCTGTATTTAATTTGCCGATCATGAAGATGTTCATAAAAGCTCAGATTAAAGCTGAGGGTTATTATATCAGAAACAGAGAAAACTGCAGAAAAAGTGACTTTTAGAGTAAAATCTATCATTAATTGAACAGAAACCAAGAATTTCCATCCACTGTCATCGATCCAACTCCATGGGTTTTACTGGTGAATCAATGTTGTAGAAGATGACGGTGTTTCCACATTCACTACAGAGCCTCTGAACGTCCAAATGGGTCATATCTGATGACCACGAAAAGACGGCAAACTGAATTTTACATCAATTATTTCCATGTATTGATTGGATCAGTGGATCAACAGATATTAAATAGTTTAGATCAGTAGATGGTTTTGGGCGATGGTGGATGTTTGGGTCTTTATGGGTTAATGTAATAGTAATGTATCCACTCTACTTCGTATTACCTGTTTGTGAAGATTGAGCTTGTCGATTTCTGAGAGGACCCAGCCCACACTCCCGTCACCTCCACAAACAAGGATCCGGAAGTTGTCAAACTTCTGAAAAAGGCGCAGACTGAAAAGATAAACAGACACCATCAGATGTGGTCAGATGAGTTCATCTATGTGCAACTCTGGAACAAATTAAGAGACCACTCCATAGTTTGTGACCAGAACTCCATTGAAAACCTCTGGAATGTGAACAATAAGAAGACAGATGGTCACAAAACTGAGCAGCTTAAGCATTTTTAGAACTGGAGTGTCATGATGCAGCCAACCACACTGTGAAATTCTGGTAGAGAACATGCCACAGCACATGAAAACTGTGACTGAAAATCTGGGTTATTCTACCAAATACTAAATGCTGAACCTTTTAAAGTTACAACAAAACCGAATTTTGTGTGGAGGAAGGAATATGAAGCTGTTTTGATTCCTTAAAATCTAAAAAACAATGTAGTTTTGCTTATTTTGACAAGTTCTCATTTTCAAACATATTCGTAGTAAAACCAGTGGTCTCGTCATTGTTTTCAGAGAGATAATATTTGTGCAGCTATTCTATTCATTATTTTTTCATTGTCCTCACCCAAGGTGTGGCCCTCCGTTAACCAGGTCAAAGACTTGTGCTGGGTTGAGGAGCTGCTTGAAGCGTCGCAAGAACTTGACTCCCTGGTTGTCTCCACTCTTGGAGTTGACAAAGACCAGGAGGGGACTGGCACACGATGGAGGACATGTAGCTTTCCAGAAGCCTGAAGAGAAGTGGCAACAAAAAAGGAGGTACGTCTCTTTAAAACATTGAACATTTCACGAGGAAGACTCTAAGCAAAACATTCATTGGAGGAACGACAAAAGCTCATTAGGGGATGTTGCAGGACTCGAACCAAAACAGATGCAGAAGGTGTAGGTTAACAATTCTGACAGCAAATTTTGTTTAGGTTAGTTTAGTTTTAGCATAAAATAACAGTTTTAAAATCTAATTTAGTTTCACTTAATACCATAGAGTCATTATCTTTATCTACAGTACATTTAGGCTACGCTCAGACAGCAGGTCTTAATGCACAATTTGGATTTTTTGGTGAAATCTGATTTTTTTTTTTTTTTTGTGGGCTTGTGCATATTACACATTAAACGCGACTTCTATCAGTTTTGAGTATGAACTGAATGCGGCTCTGAAAGGAGGTCCTGACGTAATACATTACCACGCACGCACGCACGCACTGTGTTTACAAAGTAACGCTCCTGGGATGCAGAATTGTGACATTTGTTGCATTTCAATGACGTAAAGGTTGGATAAATGCGACCTGGCCGTTCAGACTGAAGTCGCATTGCAAAATATCGGATACGTATC
>JAPQRP010000016.1:21760507-21772391 GCA_037367295.1 Apogon hyalosoma | reverse complement strand
GCAGAGCATTTACAGTTTATGTAGACCACAGGGAAATGTTTTAAAATGCATAATTCCATTTAAAAAAAAAAAAAAAAGGTAAATATCACTCCTTTAAAGGGATGAAACACATAAGAAGAAATACCTAAGAACAGATAGAGAAGATAAAATGCATTGGGAAGTGTATAAAAACCCTTCCTGACTCTTACAGATCTAGTACTCTAGTGTGTCACCTTGAATCAAACCATCCTTCCATGACTGACACAGTACACACACTCATCATCATTACACTATCATCTCGCACACACTTACACACACAAACGCACAGTTGACATACAGAGCAAATACAGTGAGGCATGGAACAGTGGACATGGAAAAGATAAAACACACATGAAATGCACACAGATGTTGTGATGGAAGAACATCATTCTCTCTGTTTGGGAACACACAAGCCACCCTTCTTCCTATCACTTGCGGAAACTATATAGATTTACTTTCATTTCATGAAGCTCTACCGTAATGCTAGTTAAGACTGTCACAACACTGAAATTTTAGATGAATATTATTCGTCATGTGAATAACTACGATTAACAATTAGCTGTGCTGTGATGAAAATCATGTGAGGAAAAAGTGATGAAACATGAGATTTCTGTCGCTTTCATCCTGATGCCTTCACGCAGCTGAAAAACACATGACACACCGATAATATAATCACATAACCCTAATATTAACTGCTACCTTAGTCTTCCCCCTAAAATGTAATGATCTATGTTGCAGAATCAAGCATTGTTGAAGCTGTCAGACTCAACATTGGAAGTGGGCTCCCATTTTAAGGACAAATACAGAAAAACATACCCTCACACACTTTGTGTTTCCACGTGTTTCTGGAACATTATATGAGTTACATTCATTTCCTGGAGACTTACCCGAAGCTTAAACATAACATGCTTAACATAATATGCCTGACACTAAGCCTAGCCTTACAAAGCTAACCTCCAAACAACTTTAACCTTCAAATGTAATGATTTATATTATGTAGACCTGGATTTCTTCCCCAGGAGGGAGTTGAGTCCCCACAAGTGAATGTGTAAATACATTTATGTCCCCATAATGTGAGAAACATGCACACACAGAAGCTATTTATAGAAAAGGAGGGCTGCTTTCTAAGGGGAGAATTACAAACAGAAAA
This sequence comes from Apogon hyalosoma, assembly GCA_037367295.1. NCBI lineage: Eukaryota > Metazoa > Chordata > Actinopteri > Kurtiformes > Apogonidae > Apogon > Apogon hyalosoma. The sequence goes on along the minus strand of JAPQRP010000016.1, from coordinate 21,771,223 downwards.
ACAGGCCTGTAGCTGACATCCTGCCCACCAGCTGTGTCAACTTAAACATAGAAAACACAGCCACAGAACAAAGGCTCACCGTGGATGAACACCATACACTCATACACTAGCATATGACACTGAATGAAGCGTGCATAAACAGCGGAGGACTAATGACAATGGTAATTTATATGTTGGAATAAACTGCTGGGGAAAAAATCCCTAGAATTAAACTTTCATGCTGTTTTTAGAGCACTTTTATAAGCACTTTAACCAGTGAAGTGGTCCTTGAAGTGCCAAATAAATTCCACAAAACTATTTTAAAATGATGTGTCTTTTCAGAAACTGTGTCCTTCATCACGTTGGATATTCCAAAATCCTCACAATTTTTAGATAGTAAATACAGCATAAGTGGAAATCTTGTGAGGTTCTCTCCCACAGCAGGATGAGACGCACCGTGAATTCACTACAGCAGCTGTCCTATGTTAATTCTCTGCTTCCCTTTCCGTAGGTACAGCTTCAAGACCAAATTCCTGCAGTGGATTAAGGTGAAATACCTCAATGCTGACTTCCCTATAAGGCCTTAGCTGCTTGCCGGCAACTGCAATCAAAGTAGGACTGAAAAACAGACATGGCAGATGAAGTCATCTCCTCATTTAGACCTGTTGGGCTACTGTAGCACACTGAAGGTGAAAAAGTGCATTCAGCTTTTCTGAATCCATCTCTTATATACATCTGAGCAGTTTTAAAGGTTCCCGACTGGAGTACTGCTCTGAAGGCACAAACTCACAAACGTGTTAAAGCTCTGTAATAAGACCAAAACATCACAACATCCAAATACAGGCTATTTCATATCCAGACGATGTATATTACAATATAGATTTTTTTTCTCCAAATAGTAGTAACAGTATGTTTTTTTCTTTAAATAGTAGCTTATGAAATTATATTTCTCCTTTTTTACTAAATGTAATACAAATGCTCAATTAATCAGTAACACAACTGGTGCCAGGCACAACAAACCCTGCCCCTTGCACGTATTGTAGCTTATTTTGGCATCGATCCAGCTGATGTCATCATGTCTATCCGTGTAGTGATATCAGCATATCAATTTCCTCTATATATATGCCAAGTCTGAAGTAAATTGAAACAAAATTGATGTTTTTATTGACATTTGGAATTTCACCCATTATAAGTAAATCGGAGAAAAAAAAATTAATTCATAAAAAATTTAACTTTGACCTACTTTTCCCAAAATGTGATAAGATCTATTTTGGGTCACTGGCGAATAATAAACCCAATTTGGTATGAATTCAACCAATAAACCAACAAACAAACAAACCAAACCAAAAACAATACCCCTTAAAGGAAAAAAAGAATACACATTTTAACAATAGATGCCATAATATAGGCTTTAAATGTTAACATGGATGTATGTAAACACTGAATAGAGAACACTTTTGAGCTTAAGAACCTCAATACTTGCTCCAAAATGAAGCCAGTTAGTAGGTATTTTAAAGTTGTAATACCACTCACAGATGCTTCGTTTGGTTCCAAAAAGCCCTGGCTCACATAGACTTACATTGAATTTCTTTGGGAAAATATTAATCAGTAATTTTTTTTTCTGGACTCATTCCAGTCTTATTTGTTTTATTTGGAATCTAAAATGTGATGGTCCATCTTTAAATTTTCCTTCATTAACAAGACAAATAGAAGCTTCAGTGTTGGTATGTTGATTGACAGGTTGGTACCACAGCTCTGTTGCCTGCCAAGTCAGATTTTTGTTTATTAAATGAAACATACTTTTGCTGACAAACAGCTTGGTTAAGCGGTTCCGATAAGAAAACTGTAAAATTATGCTGTTGCGCAATGCTTGATGAAGTTCATGGTTTACCAAGTCAGTAGTATTTAGCATTAGTTCACCTCTGACCCTTCAGGCTCCCATGGTTCTGCCCCTTACACCCAAATATGGTCACTTCTGGCCCCAAAAAGCCAACACAGCAATTGTCAAATCAGAAACTGCTGTCTTCAAAACTACAGGTTAGAAAGCAACAAGTAACATCACTGTTTCTCCGTCCACTAATTATGTATCTATAGTCTATGATTTAGCCCCAGTAATGGTATAACTAATGTCGGTAGCTAACTAACAAGACCTCAATCAAAACATAACCTGCCAGGCTTGCAAACTCTAAAGTTTAGAATGAGGTGTTACTTAATGTGATAACATATTCAATATCATTTGATCATTTATGCATTTTTACTATTTCAAACCTAAGCCACTTTCACACAGAGATCCCGGAAAAAAGGTGAGATGGTGATCCCACCTTTTTTTCCACCACTGACTGATTTCCACAGCCAAGCCACAGAAGTAACAGGTGAGACCGGCTGGACTTTTACACAGCGGACCTGCATTCTGGAATCAAAGGGGCGGTGACGCAGTGCAGCGTATAGTGTGACGAATCAATTCTGTGTCGGAAATACCCCAAGCATAGCGGTGTTGCTAACCTCTCCAGAGTCGGCCCGTCTTTCACTGATTTCCACAAATGTTATTATCGATAGAGTCCTCCGCCCGAAATGACAACAGCTCACGGATCTCGGCGTCTTCCCAGTTCAACATCTTTCTGGTCGCTTTGATATGTTTATTTACTGTTCACGGCCCGCACTCATTTTTAAATCCCCCCTGGCGTGGAGGTCAGACATGCAATACTTCATGAAAATGCTTTTACATAGCGTTCCAGAATCATGATCCCATCTTTATCGTGGCTCTGTTACTACCTCCAGAGGCATTACGAAGCCTCAATAAAGGTGGGACCAAATGATCCCACCACTTCGTTTACACAGACATCGTTCCGGAATAAAAGTGAAATATTCCCGTAACAGAAGTGCTGTGTAAAAGGGGCTCTAGTTTCCAGAGGCTTTAAGAAACAGAACAGATGTTTATCTATTGTTACACAGTGTCTACTCATATCACACAGATCTAGCATGTTTCTATAATTAGAACAAGAACTACTGTGTCATAAATCTCTAACTAGCTGGGGGTTTTCTTGCAGTAAGTGTAAGAAAATAAACTTGTTTGAGGCTGTGCCACTGAAGTTGAAAAAGTGGAACTTTAATTATCTTTGGCCAGCCTGAGCAGCACAAGTGACTTTGCTCTAGTTGGATGTTCTATTTTCTATTTTGTCCCTCCTTGGCCTCCATAGTTCCTTTCCTTGTCTTCATCTCCTTCCTGTTGCCAAGTAGGCCAGAAGTGATCTATAAATAGGCCGCCTCTGTGCACAGCTCCTCTCTTCTGCTAAATTGTAAGACAGAAAGCAAGTCCTGTGCCAAAGAGAAATGAGTAACCTGAGCACCATGTACCTTACACCCACACTCTGCCTGGCTACTGACAGGGTGACACACACGAGCTCAAAACAGCACACATACACATGCTTATACAATGGACAAAGGCACAGGCAGTTCGAATGAGTCGAGCAGCTGTGGCTGGTGGATAAGAGCGCAGCGAGAGTTTTCTGGAAGGCTAAATGAGGAGAGTAGATCAGTAAACCTGTGTTCGGCCTTTGAAGACACCCAGACAAACAGCTTACTCACATGGATACTTCATGTAGGTCCTGACTGTAAACTAAAGCCTGGGTTAAGAACAAATGGCTCATTTATTTATACTGGTGGTACAACCCCACTCCGTGCACTGTGTCCTAAAACTACTGTCTGCTTGTCCTGGTTAGCACTGCCCTTACTATCTGATCAATCTCATGAAAAGTACTTGACCTTCCACCTCCTTCTCTGGTTGGCTTAATTGTTTTGAAAATGTTTTAATGCATAGAGCAAAGGTTAAAGAGTCTAAAAATTACATCCCTGAGGTAGCTTCAGGGCTGATCATTTTGGCCTAAATACCGCTTTTTCTACCCATTACAAATCACTATTTTAAGAATTAAACTTAGAATTTGTGCTAAAATAGAACCTCTAACAGTGCGATGTCCTTACTGGCAACATCAAGTCATGATACACCACTTCCTCAAACTGGTCCTATAATTATTAAATGACATGTTCACATCATTGGCTAATATTGGAAAACCCAGTAAGACTAAATTTGGGAAACTTGCTTTTAGTTTTTGGGGCACTTAGAACATGGAACATGTTATCACAGACAAACTTATCAGCTTATCAAACTTATAGTAGCAATAGGTCAGTAATGAATGAGTTTTATGTGTACTTATTCTGCTTTAAGGGTTCTCTGAACATCATAGAGTTGTTAGCACTGACCAATAAATTACATTTTCATTTTTGTGCAATAAACATATTGAAAAAGAATGTCTGAAATGCAGTGAATTAGAAGATAACTTAGTTACACATGTCGTGCTTTCACTCAAGATCAAACATTTCACATATTAGATGGTACCCTATAGCTAACAGCCAGCTACCCTAAAGCTGGTGACAGTTTTGTGTTGTTGTTGTTGTTGTTGTTGTATTCACTGACTGTATGTTAAAAACCTCATAACATTCTGAAATATAATAATGAAAATCTATTCCGAGACTGTAGACTTCCTGGATAAATATTCTGATCTCACATTTTTGGTATTTCTGTAACTTACTTTGATAATTATTCATCTTCTTCATCATCTTGTTTATCAAATTCCCACATGTTATGAAGTGTTTTCAGTAACAAAACAGAAGATTCAGGCCAGAACTCAACACAGAGGCAGAATTCAGAGATTGCTTCTATGGGATAACAATCAGCCTGAGGTAGAAAGGCCAGAGCATCAGCCACCAGTGAGCTTTGTCTCCTTCACATAAGGCCTTCAGTGACACTTCTGCTGAAGGAACTTGTGTCAGAGTTTCCTCCCTGTTTTGAATAAGACAAAGATCTTTAATCTTCATCCAACTGAGCATTTCTATAACAGAACCAAGGCCTTGAATTACAAATATACACAGCTCTTGTACCTATTGGGCACAGAGTTCATACAAGCAGACAAAAGGAGATACCACAGCCTGCCAGAAGAAACTCTAACCCTGTCCAGTGTTTTCCCACTCATGGCTGATGAGACTAAACTGCTGTGTCTGTAATTGGCCTGTCTATAAAGAACAGTGCTTACTTATCTGTCCTTAGTTTTTGTGGATGCTAACTGGCTGCTGTGAGAAACCCAGTGTCTGCGAAATCATTCCATGCAGTTACATTCACTTAGACCTCCATTACTGAATCATTTGTCATTTGTGGATAAGACAGGAGTGCCTGTGGAGTGTAACAATCAATTCTTTAACACACAAGTGCTGAATGGTAAAATTCTTGGTTCATTCTGTTCATTTGTGCCTTGGTTTCCTGCATCTCCACTACCTTTCGTAGCTGTCTCTGCACACTGTCTTCACTGTTGGATCTAATTGCAACTCCGTAACACTTCCACCTCTTCCTCCCACCACATGCTAAAATTTCACCACTGTGATGGGAAAATTACTAACCAGTAGTTGGGAAGGGGCAATTCCCCTGTCTTTGGTCTCCGGTTTGCAAATAGACCACATATATAGTTATACATATGCCCAGTGGGTACAGGAGATGTTGGGAGATGTAGTTTAGGACACTAATTAACACACAGTCAGAGCTTTGGATGCACATTACAACTCAACTACATGTGCTTCATACACGTGTACTGGTTTATGGTATATAATTAGTAATATCTACAATTTCTATTTCTACAAGTATGAGAGATACAAAGCATTAGGTGAAGCCATCTCTTCATTTACAATCATATCAAGGAGGGATGATGTAGATACATGTTCCTGCTGCTTGCACTTGATTTTTGAAACCATACAGCCTGCACGATATGGGAACAATCTGCCATGCACAGTAATTTTGTTCAGTATTGTGATGGTAAATACACAAATTAGCTTTGTCAGCACCAAACTGACACCAATTAATATGAAGATCATTGACAGTCAGGATAACGGCATTTAAGTTGAGCGTCATTTGTCAACCAAATAACTGTGTGAGTTGACTTATACACATTTGGTGCCCACATTGGATAAAAACAACCTTATGTTGGCATTGAACACCTGAATATGTAGATAAAAATGTCTGCTTGCCTTTTAGGCTTTGTAAAAAAAATTGCACATGACAGATTTGACATAAATAACTAATGCTTACAAAGAACTTCAAGACAATAACAGGTTAAGCACCTCAACATGATGTCATTAAAAGCGGACCACTCAAATCACTGGAATGTGATGAGGAAATATTAAGTTTGACATTTATATCACTTTAATCTACCGGCTTTTGTACAGGTGAATGGAGGCAATCAGTGATGATGCCAAATTATTGTGGTAAACTCAAATAATAGCGATTATGTGATTACATAGTAGTTGTGACAAGTGCACTGATAGTTTGCTGTGGTTTCATTTGATTTGCCAAGTGATGTGAATGCATGCCATGTTTAAATAAAACCACTGTTATTTGTTGCAGCTCAAGATGGTGTTCTGCAATTTGTTTATTGCACATGGATATCAGTTACAGTAGAGATACAATTTCAGTACTGCTGAATACAATCGCAGAAAAAATTATTAGACCATCAAAAGTCATCAAAAACAGTGGTTATACGATCAAGTACTAACTCATGTGTGTATCATGTGACTAAAACAGACAGAAAAGAAAACACGGAATGCCTAAAAGCACTGTTTTTGTCAGTACAGTGTCATAGATATTGATGTAAGAACTGAAGTGATTTTGGTTATTATCAAGAACACATGGAAAATGAATAGATATCAGCTCTGAAATTAAACTCTTTTGAACTAATTTTGTTGTTGTTATATTTTTCTAAACAAATGTACCTTTAGTTGTACCAGGCATTAAATAAAACGAGAAATTGAAGAAAAAAAGGGTGGTCTAATAATGTTTTTCCGCAACTGTATATATAAATGGACAAGTTAGTGTTGTTTAGTCACTTTGCAGCTGATAATGAGTGTATTGATTGAATAATGATGAGAATTAATACTGTCTGTATAGTGCCGTATCAGAACCCAATCTACTTGTGCAACTGTCTGATCTGTATTATTCTGTCAGCCCTGGAAAGCAATAACAGTGTATTGTACATCATCAGCAGCAGCAGGCTCCACCGCACCATTAGCTCTGCTTTCAATCACACAGCTACAGTATTAGTCACAAGTTTATAAGCTCTCCTCCTCAGCTTCTACAGCACACCCTGAAAAGACAGAGAGGGGGCTGAGTAGACATGACAGGAGAGAAGAGGCTAGAAAAGACAATTATTGAGCAGAGCAGGTTGAACCTATACATATTTCATGTCCAACAGATATTTTTTGTGATAACATGTTTATGTCTTTACAATAATAGAAATTACTGCATAAACTACAAACAGTATAGAGGAGAAAATTGACAGTGTTCAACGCAGCTATCATAGAGTATCATATTCCCCTAATGTTTGGTCAAATCCCATTAACTTCTGGCTAACAAGAGAGGTTCTGAACAACAGGCTGGGTAAAATGATATCTCAATATCTCATCACTACAGCAGCCAACCATTTAACAACTATTCATAGCTGCCAATATATTGATTTTCCTTGAGGGGATTATGAGTGTGGCTATCAACAATGGTTCACATCAAGGATATATGAATGTGAAGTAGCAGCCAAAGCGTAAAGAGAGACAGAAACATATCAATGTAAACAACTAATGGAGTTTTAATATTTTATTTTTCTAAAATTATGCCAAGATATTTTAAGATTTTGATAAAAAGTTGTGAAATAACACCTCCTGAACAATTTCATTTAATTTCTTCTATAGCTTTTTAAACTTATCATGTGGTTTATTACTTTCAGTAATATTAGTAAGTGTAAAGGTGCAGTTTCTTTTATTTTTTTTCTTTGCTTTAATTTCTCGCCATATTTTTTGTTATTACACTCAAACTGAAATCAAACAAAAACACAAGGTATATCTGAGAAGACAGTAGAATTCTACGGTGGCATATGCTCCCCATCAACCAAACCAGCTGTCTTACAGGCAGTATTGCCATGGAGTCGTCCAATAAGGGACGGAAGATGTGGTTGTCTGTGGCAACCGAAGAACCGGTGAGATAGTGAATGAAGAGGGATGGACATAGACAATGTGATGGGTAACATGCATGTGCACACACACAGGCCAGAGCTGAGCAAACAATCCAGTGGAACAACACTCACTGAGTCAGTGCCTGCACGATCCATTAGTAACTCTCAGCATAGGCACACAGTAAAAAAGATGCACTGAGCCACACGACAGCAACTCTGAGACCTGCGTTTGCACAATGTCAACACACTAAACACAATTATATGATTACAGTAGAAGTGCTTTAAACCGCCGGTGATAGCAGGAAGAGCAGAGTCTCTCTAGTGTGACCTGCAGCCAGTCATATACAGTCACCCACAACAGATTAGGTCTATCTGAGCTCTCATCTGGCCAATCAAATTAACACCTCTTTAGTACATTACTCCACTCATACTGTACATTATAACTAGTATCAACTTCATTTTCATTCTGTTTAAAACTTCTGCCTTAACTGTGGAGGCAACAGGTGAGGAAAGAATCACGATGAGCATGGAAAAACTGACATATGATAAACAGTCCTGCAGGAAATTTCAGTAAACACTAGCTAATGAGGGACTGTCCTCAGCTCAGTCTCTGTTTACACTCACACCTATATTTCATCATATGTTATCTATGTGTTGAATGTTACATAACATTGTAGAAAGTTAGTAAACTGACATAATTCTTTGCAGTTGCAATTATATTGATATGTTTTTAGGAAATCTATTGCTTGATGTTCAGTATTTTAGTTTGTTTGCATTCATGGGGTAAATATCTGCTAAATTGTATGCTGGTACGACACAATAGGTAGAGATTTTCAGATCAGGCTCCATAAGTATTTTAAACATTTCATACACAAACAAAACGCATCAGGTATATATACAGAAAGAAAAACATCTGGCAAGGGAATTAGCATAAGAATGATATCACCAGACATTACTGGGCACTGGGTTTCTAAATATACCCAGATGCTGAATAATGTAGGTAGGGTGGAGTGGAGCAGTCAATAATTAAGTGGATCCATTGGTGTGTGAGGACAGCACTCATTTACACTGTAAAAAGATAAGTGGGCCAAGAAAGCTTAGGTGTCAGAGGTAAGAATTAGCATCTACTTACTCCTGCCCAACAAAAACAGAGGATGATAAACTGTTTCTAACATTAAATAATAGTGGCTATTGAAGGGGCTGATAAATAAAATCACTTGAGTTGTAATAATGGGTTCACTTTCAGCACTATAAGAGCACTTTAACACAAGTGATGTGCACCTGAAATTTACAATAGGTTTAGTAGATTGCACTTAAACTTACTATGCACAAGACTGAACATATTTTTTGCAATTTTATCTGTAAATGAATATTTGCCACACATGCTGAATATAAGACACCAAGCCAAACAACTAAGATTCATTATATATAGAGTCAAGCAGTTAAGACTAATACTGCTTGTGTTTTGCTGACACAGACACGCAACAGTTCCCACAACAGCTCATTTTCAATGCCAGGGCAGTGGGTGCGTCTGGGTCAGATACGAATCAACCATCTGTTTATTAGGAAATCAGTGCCTTGCTCAAGGACAAGACAAGCTGTTTGCCCACTGCTCATCCAGCTGAAAGAGATCAACAAGCCGGCCAGCTACCAGAGAAAAACGAACCCCACTACACACATCCACGCGTAAAAAAAAAAAAAAAAAAAATACTTCCACCTGAAAACATGCGTGTAACCCAGATGTCTTACCTTGCTCCTGATCTGCCCAGAGGTGGACACTTTCCGGATGAGTTTCTGGGGGCCTTCCTGCTCCGCATCGCTATCGGAGGACTCGTCAGCAGCACCGGAGCCGGCGACAGCCCCCACAACATGGGCATGGATCCCCGCCGCGGACCCTGACCCTTTCTCCGGCTCCTGTCGTGGGGAGGGATAAAACCAGTCGGGGTTATTAGCCTTCGCTCGGTCCACAGCGGCGCCTTTCCTCTCCTGGAGACGAGAGCTGCACAGCGGCTGGGAAGCGTCTCTCCTCGCTGTCATCTCTCACTGGCTCTATGATAAACACGGCTGTGTTTGGTGGAGTATGTGTGGGCTGGCAAACGCATAGGGGATGTAGCATGTCGCTGCACAGTGGGGATGGGCTCCACGGCGCGTAAAGAAAGCCCAGCTCCTGCTTGGCTGATGGTTATGGCTCCAGCCTGCAAAGCCAGTCCACACTGAGCCTAGAGACCGCCTCATCCACTCCGCACGCCGGTGGACATGTCCGTGGCATGGCAGACCCTAGCGGCTGCTTCACACAAACACTGCATCCAAGCGGTGCCAAAATAAGACGCATGCAACTTCTCCACTTAAATTAATTTAATCCGAGTCGAGTAGCTCAAAAAAAAACCAACAAAAAAAAAAAAAAAACGCAAACAATAAGGTGCAAGTAAAGTTATCAACTCCAAAACAAATAATAAATCAATTAAGTCATTCCCATAAGGTTAATAATAGCCATATGGAGGCAGTTACAGACTAAGTACTGTTATCTTAATGTACAGAAATTGGAAGTGCGCGTAAACAATGTATTATGGAGCCATAGTTTGTTTTGTTTCATAGATATATTTTTATAAATGAATGAACAAAAAGAGAAGAGAAGAGAAGAGAAGAGAAGAGAAGAGAAGAGAAGAGAAGAGAAGAGAAGAGAAGAGAAGAGAAGAGA
>JAPQRP010000016.1:21734064-21751580 GCA_037367295.1 Apogon hyalosoma | reverse complement strand
CTGAGATGGACACTCCTTCACCTTCACTTTTTTCTGCTGTAGCCAATGACAGGTCGACTTGGCCTTGTGTTTTGGGTGTTTGTCATGTTTAAACATCCAAGACCATCCCATGCGCATTCAGTCAGAGTATGTAAACTCATGAGCATAACTGCATATGCAAATAAAGATGATTACAATTATATATTTGTGATTCTGATTTCTTAACAAAGGATCTAAGCTAGGAGTGTCACTCAAAGTGCAAGTCATGCTAAAAGATGTCTCTGAGGGGATATACATTTTAGTAGTCGGATCTACAGTAGTATTTACTCACTAACTACACTGTGGTGAAGGATGAGTGATATATTTTCTGTTGCCTGTAACTAGGGATGCTAGCCAACCCCTTCAACACCCTGAAGCGCATCCACCTCCCACTTTCCCATCAAAATGTCCATTGTTTCCATGGAAACAACTCATACATAGATATAGCATTATTGACGGTGCTAATAGGTGTGAAAACCATTATTTCTGGTTTTCCTCAAATCTCATCTCAGTAAGCATGTTTCTGTCATTGGTGGAATTGATATAACTTTTTCTGCCTCAAAATGTGCCTGTGGGTAGGCAGTGCACGTGCACATTCCACTTTTTGACTCTCATTTTCTTCTTGGAATTGGACATGTGTGGGTGCAAATAAGCAAGGCTTTATGTTTGAGAATAGTTTGGTATCGTAGGAGGTGCGTGTTTGTGCATTAAGTAGAACGTCCAAGTATTCCTCAGGGCTCTGTGCTGATTTGGAGCCCTATATTCAGAAGTAACGTGTCAGCCCCTGTGCTTGCTCGCTCTGTACACTGCACTTTCCTCTTGAGTTCTGTAGTTGTCCGTCATTCTCCTTTTCACTCTTTCCTTCAGTCATTATCCTGTCAACTTCCCCAACTCCGCCCCCAAGTTTATGCGAAGAAATACTCACACGGATGCTATCACTGTTGTCTCTCTCCTCAGCAGGCTGTTATGTAAGAGGCTAACCTCAAACCTGCACAGCAAATGAGATAAATAAAAGGGCCTGCTACCTCCACCAGAGCTCAATTTGAACTGAGACCAGTGCAACACATTCAGTATTTAGCCTCCATGCATTAAATATGCTTATGCATTAAAGAGCAGGTGTGCTTCAGGCAGGGAAAGGAACCTTTGGATCAGGAAGTGCAGGGATGGACTCAGAGGTTCAGAAGCTTGGTGAATGCTGAATTAAGCCAAAACTGCATGTGTGGAGGTAAAAACAAGAGCAGTTTCCTTAAAATTAGACCCAAATAACCAGGTATTTGGGTCGTGCAAGTGGAACAGAACAGTGTCTTGACATCAGAGACATATGACTGCAGTGGACGCGAAACTTATTGGGGCTTTGCACTTACATAATCTGATGTCTCACAGGAGAGAAATCCACCTACAATCGAGATGATCCCTCTTTAGATATCAGACATGAATGTCAGGGCACAGACTTTGGCAATATAAATAACTGGGAAGCATTGTCAGGTGTGCTTAAATAGTTAATTGTTGATTTTCTTTTAAATAGTTACAGACTTGTTTATTCATTCTAATGTATTTTGTACACATATGATTTATATATTTTTACTTACTGATATTACATCTAGGATTTATTTATATTATGGTAATACTACTATGAGTTAGAGGTCGACCGATATGGGTTTTTCTAAGGATGATGTCAAATGCTAATTTTTAAGGTTGATTTTTTTTTTTTTAAAGCACATGAACCATAAAATACAATTGAAACACTCAGATAAGATTTTTGTGCAGCAATATAAATGAAATTATTAATACACATACACATAGTACTCTATTAACATTTATTGAACTTCAAGTGCTGCCCACACAGGTTTCCGATCAAAACTCTTATAACAGTTTTACTACGGATCAAATATCAGCTTTAAAAAAAAATTAAGGCAGAAAAAAATCAACACATCAGCCTGATATATGGACTGGCCGATATGTCGGTCTACCTCTACTTTGAATGTAAAAAAAGCCACAAAAATAGTGATGTAATGTGAAATGTATTTATTTATTCTGTTAATATGGAAAACTAGTTTTGAAAATAATTTCATTCATCAACCTGTACAGAAGCAAAGGTATCAACATTAGTACCAGTGTTGAAATATCTTTTAATTACCCGTGACCCTTAGTGCAAACAATACCTGCAGACATTTTGCAAAAAACATATTAAGCCCTTCAAAAATTAATTTTCATGTACACTAATTAAGGCTAATTAAATCTGCAGCTACAGATACAGCTATAGATTTAGCATGTTTTATACATGTTTGATAAATAAGGTCCATTTGGAGTCAAACCATGTTAGAACTGTAAAGACATATAGTGTATCTTGGAATGAAAATGTACAAAATATTTAAGACAAAGAAGTTTTTTCCATGTATGACAGTAGACATTTTACTTCATGTAATTGTAGCCTCTTAAATTCAAAAACTTATTTAAAATAATTTCCTGAAAACTTTCTCAGCATCTGTTGGGATCTCACTCCTGTCAGCACGAGCACAAGGCCTGTCTGTGATTCCCCTTTTCTCTGGCCATACTGCGTCACATAGATTTCTAGCAATTATCTGATTACAGCGTTGGTGCCGAAAATGGATCAGGAGTTAAATATAGACCATCTGGTCCTCACTATAGTTTTATGGCTCCGCTTCCCACACAACCTGCCACGTATTTACATGTTAACCTAATTACATGGTCACTCACTCTGTGGTCCACCCAGACAGCTAAAGTTTCCTGCCTCTTGACGTCAGATGTGCTTTTGGATTTTTGCAGAAGTGTGTGCCTTAATACACGCATACACGCAAATATATATACACACAAACCTGCTCACAGACACTGTACACACAGTATAAACTAACCAAATAGAACTAACTTTCATCCCACATGTAGTGGCAGAAATAGGCCTCCCTAAAAGAGTCAAGACTATTTTGAAGGATGGTTTGAGGTAGTTTGGAGGATGTTGGACACAATAAGCTGAGGACATCCTCAGGAAAGGTTTTAGGGCAAGCTTATATCATTATTTCAGCATTTACAGTACAAGTTAACACACAGTCAGATCACTCTTTTTGTAAACTTGTAATAGGTTTTTTGTGCATCAAAGTATGCCTCTGGGTAGTTAGTAGATGTTCTTACTTCAAAGTTTGACACTTATTTTATTTAATTGCTTTGACTCTTATAAACATTGAGACATTTACTCATTTAGGTTCAGCGATCATACCAGATAGTGGAGCAGCAGATTTCAGTCATGGAAGTGATTTATTAACTTATATTAACTTCATTGACTATAATCTTTAGGCCGATCTGTTTTTGAGTATTGATTCAGTCCTCTGACCAGTCATGACATCGTATGTATTTGTCCCCAGTGTGCTGTAAGAGCAGCAACACAAGGTCGTGTCCTGGTCCTGGAGGGGCTGGAGAAGGCAGAAAGAAATGTCCTGCCTGTCCTCAACAACCTCCTGGAGAACAGAGAGATGCAGCTGGAGGACGGGCGCTTCCTTATGTCGTCTGAGCGTTATGACAAGCTGCTGCAGGTCAGTGAAGCACATTCACCGAAATAAGAAAAGAGTGACAAAGTAACTTAATTTGGGTGCTATTGAGTAAAGAGTAAGTATTTTTCATGATCACAGTTTCTGTGTATTGAACTATATCTGTTAGTGTCGTCACACTTTAGCAGTGAATTTTCACAAAAGCTACAATGTTTCTCATATTTCGATGAAAAAGTACTGTAAAAAATACTGTCATACACATAGTAGGGGTTTTTGATGCAAAGTTGTATTTCTGCCGCCCTCTGAGATAAACAATAACCATAAATTGTATCAGATTCAGCAAACCTTGCATTATAATCTGTTTTCCCTATTCTATCAACTAATTTCAGCTAATGAAGAGACAATAAAAGGGGTTGAATTTTTTTTTTTTTTTTACTTTGAATACCCACAAGGTCACTGATGATCTAATTAAAGGTCCACTGTCTGATATTAAAGGGAATTAAGATATTAGAAGTATATAAATAGTACTTACTGAACCATTAATGGTTAAGATTAGGTGTATGTTTACATTTGAGCCAAGTTTGAACAGAGATAGCTTAAGATGTGTTTTAGTGATATTTTAACTTAAAAACTTAAAGATATTCCCTTTAAACTTAAATCTAACACATCCATTTTTTTCATTACAGTAACTCTCTTATAAGGCTAATCCTAATCCGAGACACTGTTCTGTGAGGTGGGTGGATGTTAAAAGATTTGAATGCCTTGTTCTAATGCAGGAGCACACCAAAGAGGAGTTGGACAACTGGAAGATTGTCCGTGTAAGTGAGGACTTTCGAGTTATAGCTCTTGGTCTACCTGTCCCCAAGTACAAGGGCAACCCTTTGGATCCACCTCTTCGTTCTCGCTTCCAGGCCAGAGACATCTATTACCTACCATTCAAGGTCAGCCCAGAAATTAACACATTACACCTTTTTCCTTTCAACGATTACTATTCCCTTACTTAACAAACCACATAAAATGTAAGTCAGTAAACATACCCATATCATAAATTGACAAAATCCCTAAAACTGTATACACCAAAAAATCTGACTTAATCTCTTAAAAGCTACTGACTGATTCTTAATTAAGCCATGTTAAAGAAATCTTAGAGATAGGTCTTTCCAAACTTGAGCATTTTACACCAGTTGAAATAAAATGATTCAATAAAAGTTATGAAATTATAAAATATAATGAAATCACTTGATCAAACTGTACACTTTTTCAGGATCAGTTGGAATTGTTGTACACAGCAGGACCAAACATTGCTGCAGAAAGGTAAACAACACCTCTTTTAGGCTATTTTTTCTTTTTCTTTTTAGTATTGTGTTCAGTTACTGGAAGTCCCACTGGTTTTCAAATCACGTTGTGTTATGTTCTGTGCCAGGGTGTCCCAGCTGCTGTCATTAGCCACTACGCTGTGCTCCCAGGAATCCTCCACCCTGGGCCTTCCTGACTTCCCTGTGGATAACCTGCTTCCTGCTCTCCATGTGCTGGTGAGAAACCAGGAAACCCAAATTTTCCTGAGTCAGAGAGAAGAATAAAATTGACTCAAACAAAGCAAAATACATGCATTGTTGTCTGGAATCTTATGTTTAACTCTTATCTTCCCTGTGCTTTTGCAGAACATTTTTCCCATGCTGTCGGCACAGCAGCTTGTGCAGAGACTGTACCCCTATACCAGCATACTGGGCAAAGATGGGCGTACTGCTGTGGAGAGTGTCCTCAGTGTAAGACAAGATGTGATCCACAATTTTTTAACTGGTTGTAATAGAGCATATACTTTGTTTTTCACATTCTCATTCTTATTCTCAATCTCAACTAAGCTCATGCTGTGACACCATTGTTTTCTTTTTTAGAGATTTGAGCTTTTGGATGCTCGTCGTCAGCCAGCACCTAGTGCAGTTCTGAGTGTGTCCACTATAAAGGATGTGAGGCGTCATGCCAATGTCACATTAGGTATTGCAGACAAAGAGGTCACCTTTCAGGTACCAGTATACCTATTCTTTTTTTATATTTATTAAAAAATGAAATCAGCCTTCACCTTAAAATTGAATTTAAAGCCCCTTCATTAATGTGAGGGGGAAAAAACCATGAGTAATATGCTAGTCAGAGATGCTTCTCTTCTTGTAAATGGCCACACACTAATAAGTAGTTTGGTCAATAGCTTGTTCAGCTTATCTCAAAGGTTTTGTGACTTTTAAGAGTCTCTAGAGTGAACATTGTTTGCAATCTTCTTTTTTCTTTCTTGGATAAAAACAGTGTGTTAGAATGAGTCACTGTGTGGGGTTTGAGAGAACAGATATTCCAGAGTTCTAAGAATAGGGATGCTGATTTTCCCGCCAAACAAATTATATCACTCTCATTAACCCTTAATGCCTGAAGCATTTGTGGCAGCAGTTCTTTTGGCGTCTACGATGTAATGAAAAGTCTCTCATATGATGTCTTCTGTGACACTGGCTCAGACACAGCATCTAAGCTGAAGTAACAGAAATATTATTCTACGATTTCTTTCCTGTTCTGGAGAGAAAAGGTATGATATTAGCCTGAATATAAGATGATGGTCTTTTAGGGAAATAAGCTTTATATTTGTAAATTATATTATTATCTATTTTAAGTCTTGAGAAGTTTGTTTTATTTGTAAATCACAAATTTTCCTCAAAGGAACTGCTGTTTGTACAATGTACAACACTCTCTACATGTTCAACCCTTGGTTTCAATTAAAGAAAAAAAGAAGGAAAAAAAAAAGAAGGAATCCTCAGGGACATACATTGGGGGGGGCTCATCCACCAACAGCCCAGTTTGTGTTGCATGTACAGAAATGTGTTGATATTTTGAAAGGAGAAAATGCACACATATGTGCAGTAGTGATATATCATGATGAGCAGCATTCAGAGGAATTTAGTTTTTTATTAGAGACTGACAGCCTTTAAAATGTTGTTAGTCCTCTTTTAAGATGCAGGAGTTAATGTATTTTGCTGCTACTGAGCAAATAATGTCAAGTTAAGAAGGTCACCATAGGAAATTGTTTTACTGCAGGAATGAACAGAAATAAGTATAGCTTTGAAAGATGGATTGAAAATCACAAACTGCCTGAGAAAAATGATTGAGAGAGGACTGAGAGTGAAAGGACTTGACTCAGTCTTTCAGTGTGCTGCTGGTGGCTACAGACATCCCACTGTGCAGTAAATCCAGGTTTTATCAATGTCACTTTTTTGGCACAGAGATAGGTGCGTGTGAACATAGTGTTTATATCATTAATGCTTTGTTTTTGCCTCTTCTAAATATTGTAATAATATATAACTTACCACCACCAGAGTGTGAATGTAAAAGTGAATGACTAATGGATCCACTGTATGTGCTTTGAGTATGTGTTAATAGAAGACCGCTATATAAATCTAATCCATTTTTGTTATTTTTATTATTATTGTTAGGTCAAAAATACAGTTTTAGTACAACTAAAAACAACAAAATAGACATCACACTGCCCAAGTCCACCAATAAAACTTTCTTTTCAGGTCTTTTTCAGATTTTTCCTTTTATTTAAAGGAAACGGAACAGAATTTGCAAATTTTGTGGAATCATTAAAATCATTTTGCTTTGTCTTGTCTCTGTCAAATTCCAGGTTCCATCAGGCACCAATGAGCCACGTCCACCCAACAGTAGCTCCAACTTCGTCAATACACCAAGCCACTCCCAGCTGATTGCTGAAATGATGCAGTCACACATGGTTAAGGACATGTGCCTGATAGGAGCCAAGGTATATAACATGATTCACACCACCTACAGTACCTATGTGAATCATCTCTGCATGTATTTAAAAAAACCTCCTGCATGTATTAGAAAAAAAAACAAACTCCTCTTTCCTCTAGGGTTGTGGCAAGTCAGTGATTGCCAGAGAATTTGCTGAGATACTGGGCTACAGCATAGAACCAGTCATGCTCTACCAGGTAAATCAAAACTCACTTCAAAACGTGAAACAACTTTCACTTTTCAAGTCTGCTTCTATCTTTATCTATTATATGAAACCCAAATATTGGTGACTTGTGATGAAAATGTAGTCAGTTGAGAGAACATTCTGTTTCACTGCAATGTATGTCAAAGCCCCAAATTATTCATGAGGCGATAATGCCTACCATCTGTTCATCATCTGACCAATATTGTGAACAAACGCACAAAATAATTTATTTTCTTTTCTGTCATCAGTCTTTTTGTCACTTTTTGATATCCATTTGCACTTCATGTTTACATAATGTGTTTTCTATTAAGAGTGATCCTTATCTTTAAATAAGCCTTGATGCACTTCACTTTATTTTAATTTGTGGGTTCTGGCTTTTTTTACCATGGTCTTAACTTATTTATCATTTATTTATTCATTGTCCCTTGTATTGTATCATATTATATTTTTAGCAAGCTTTTAACAGATTTTATATTGGCATTTTAAGTGATATCTGATGACTTTTATTTATTTTAGTCTGTTTTTTTTTATCTATTTATTTCTACTCTGTTTTAACCATGATCAGCAAGCTATGGGGAGTACCTGTCCATGTCTTTTGTCTGTGCTGTTTTTAATCTTTTAATCTGTCCCCTGTGTGTGTCCTGTGCTTTTAATGTTTTTGTGTATAACATTTGAGATGCCCTCTCCAGACTGCAGAACAAATCTATCTACAGGTATTAATAAAGTCCCGTTGAACCTTGAACCTATATCTATCAGTCACTATAGCGATATGTAGTACATTCCCAGTACAATCACCATTCTGTGGATGAGGTTGCAAATGGTTCTTATCCAGGGTCAGTGTTTTACCTATATGAGTTGGAAGCTAAGCAGTGCATTGATATGGACAGGCGCTGCAGTAAAATGTATGTCAATCAAAGAAAAAAAAATTATCTATGTTAGAATAGTTTCTTATTTTCTGCTTTACCTTGCCATCAGACAGTCCTTTGCGACAAGGAACTAAAACCATTATATCGCTTGATCCAAAGTTACTAAACATGTTTGAAAATAGTAACAGTGATTTTTATCTCAAGGAATGCATGAGTTGCTGGTCTACAGTATCTTCAATAGCTCAAATTGTTTGTCTTATTTGTATGACTTTGGGCTTTAAAACCTTAGTTTAACGACATGAGCAAAGTAACTGTTCAAAGTAGTAGTAGTAATGAAGTAGGAGCAGTAGTAGTAAATTTATAATATAGCAGCAACTCCTATGTCTGTGAGGCAAAATTACTCTTTTGTAAATGGCTTCACTTCCTGAGTTTTGAGGTCTTTTTGTCTTTTTGGGGCTAGGCGGTAGAGCGGGTCAGCCAGTAACCAAAGTGTTGGTGGTTCGAATCCAACTCTGTCCTTGTCATGTGCCGTTGTGTCCTTGGCCACTTCACCCACCTCCAGTGTCACGCACACTGGTGTATGAATGCTCATTAATGTTTGGTGGTGGTCGGAGGGGCCGTTTGGCGTGTATTGGCAGCCACACTTCCGTCAGCCTGCCCCTGTGCTGTAGCTGTGGCTACAAATTTGGCTTACTGAATTTGATTGAATTTGAGAGTGAATGAATAATGGTTCAATAATGTAAAGTGATTCGGGTACCTTGAAAAGCACTATAGAAATTAGAAATCCATTATTATTATTATTATTTTGTTGCTACTAAAATACATTGCTTGTTGCACCTCTTCACAGTAGTGCATTGATCAGCTTCAGGTCAAGCATTGTGACTGAAGGTAATACACTGACCTCATACCTCTTACCTCATTGAACTCCACTTTAAAAAAATCAAATCTAATTTTTCAACAAAAAACAATTACTCAGGGGAAGCTGCCCTCATCTTTTACTAAGATATGTACATACAGAATATATTTTTTACACTTTTTTTAACTACAAGGAAGCTAGTTAATAACTATAGTGGACAGTTTTCTTAGAGTATTGCTTCCAGTAAAATCTCACTTAGTGTAGGTTGTGATTTAAAACATAACAGATCCTTCAGCATTACTCCATGGTGTGGAGGTGTGGTCTCTCACATATGAAAGGCCAGTAAGGGTATAATGAGATACAATACGTGTATTTATATTTAGAGCCATTTTTCTCTTTATTTAGCTGAAATGTAGGCTTGCTGTCAGGCCAGAAATTGACACTGACTGAAAAAGAGTGGAGGAGGTCCACAATGTGCCCATGTCTTGTCTTTGTGTGTAATTCTATGGAATGTGGTCAGCCGGGTGATGATTGTGCAGGAAACGGGTGCGCTTAAGCCGTATGTATTAATGCATCATGCTGACGCTATTTTTAGCTAGCTGAGGTCAGGGGTGACTTGTGCTGCGGGAATTGTGGAATCCTTTACTGGGCAGTTCATTTTGTCAGCTCTGAAAATCCCATTTTTGGAAAACAAAGTGATATGACAGACTAGAAGATTGGTTGTTGGCTTGTATACATGCATGTGTCCTTCAGTGGAGAAAAGAAATTGCTGAAAGAAATGAAATGTGATCACCCTGATAACACAAAAAATGAAATTATTCCAGAATGGCATTTCCTAACACGAAGACAAGCATTAATTACACATAAATTGATCTGAAAATTATTATTATTTTGTATTTATCACCCCAAACACAACAGTTTAGTCATGTTTTTAGTTTAGTTCATTATTCAGTTTCTTCTCGTGTGAGGAGATAAACTTAAGGGATAAAGTTAGTGAGTGCACAATTATGCTTCTCTTATCACTGGTACCTTTTCCACATATCTGGCCTGGTGGCTGTAGTAAACAGCTCTGCGTTTTAACAAGAAACCTATTCAGTAGCAAACAATGATTTGTCCCCATGGTTGAGGAGCCAGAGACCCAGTTAACCCATTAACAACACTTAAGGAGAGTGAATGTCAGACGTGTGTTACGAAATCAGCATCTGTGACTTCCTAACCTTTACCTCCCTGAACGTGTTGCTGTTGCTAAAGAAGGCTTTCTGTTCAATATTTACTTTTTAATGGGGTTGTAAATTTTATTTTTTTCATAATTGGCCTTCCTTTTTAATTTAATCCATTCTCTTTTTCTGAAAACACAAAATGGAAAGCACAAAGCCAGTTTTCTAGGTTGACGCAAAATGTCTTTTTGCTGTTAGCAATTCACTGCCTGGAACAAATTACACAACTCTGCTTGTTTTCTTTCCTGTGTTTTCTGCCTCTGCCTTAACATGGTTGCATGATAGTGAATGTGACAGTCTTGCTCCACTGACATTTTCCCTCAACAGATTTGTGACATTAACTCGTCTGTAGACAGAAGATATCAAATCATGGTGGGGCTAGAAATCTGGATTATGATTGCAAGGAGATCTTAGATGACTTGAAATATGTATTAGACACAACAGAAAACTGAACCAGGGGTCATTTTGTTGTTGTGTTTTCAGTCACGGCACACACAGATTGTTGAAAAATCTTAAAATGTTTACATTTACTGTAGAAGAGGCAATTTATTTGGTCCCAGGCAGATTGAATGAGCTCTATGTTTTGGTTCTTTTTTTTTTGTTTGTTTTGTTTTGTTTTGTTTTATTTGGGGTGACACGACACGGTGGTGCAGTGGATAGCACTTGTGCCTCACAGCAAGAAGGTCCTGGGTTCGATTCCAACACCAGTCAGTGGGACCTTTCTGTGTGGAGTTTGCATGTTCTCCCCGTGTCTGCGTGGGTTCTCTCCGGGCACTCTGGCTTCCCCCCACCATCCAAAGACATGCACTGATAGGTTAATCGGTTAATCTAAATTGCAGGTTTGAATGTGAGTGTGTTTGTTTGTCTCTATATGTCAGCCCTGTGATGTACTGGTGACACGTTCAGGGTGTACCCCGCCTTCGCCCATAAGTGGTTGGGATAGGCTCCAGCGACTCCCGTGACCCTTGTGAGGATAAAGCGGGGATGGATGTTTTATTTAACTGGTATTTTACATATGAGGACAGTGACTACCTATTTCCATTTGGCTGTGCAGTACATACTAGAGGTGATTAGCCAACTGCATATGTGCACTATAGTTAAGTTTTCAGGCTCTGCTACAATTAATTTAGCCACCATGACAACAGAAGTGCTCTAGATTTAACATCACCTCTACGTTTATACCGTCTTCTATAAATGTTTCCTATTGTTTTGTGAGTTTCTTTTGCTGCCGTAACAGTCTTATTTTTCACTTTTAGAGGTTTTAAATAGGTGTTTAAAACCATTAAATCTCTACTTCAAAATGTGCAAATATCTTGAAACGGCTGGCTTTTTTTGTTTTTGATTTCTTCCCCCACCTTAGCCGTCCTCGCTCTTTTCCTATCTTCCTTTTCTTTGCGCCTACATGTGAGCATATATCTGTTTCCTCTTTGAAACAGATATTTGCCCCTTTTCACGCTTGTTTCTTTACAGGACATGACCGCTCGGGACCTTCTCCAGCAGAGATACACTCTCCCTAATGGAGACACTTCATGGAGGCCTTCTCCTCTGGTCACGGCTGCCATTGAGGGCAAGTTATTGCTGCTGGATGGTATTCACAGAGTCAATTTGGGAACGCTGGCTGTACTATCTAGGTACAATGTCCATTTTTAATTTACTGTGTAATTTTTTTGACTCCTCAAAATCCTTAATTGCATTACCGGTACTTTGCATCAGGTTTATTGTGATCTGTTTCTCAGGGCTTGTTTTCAGAAATAAAGAGAGCTAAAATAATTCCTCATACAGATACATACTTTGAACTCATTTGACTGTGTTGTGTTCAAGGTTGCTTCATGACAGGGAGTTGGATCTGTATGATGGGTCCAGGCTGCTGAGGTGGGACAGATACCAGACTTTAAAAGAAGAACAGCAGTTGAGTGACCAGCAGCTCCAGGAGAGGTAAACACACACACACACACGCACACACGCACACACACACACACACACACACACACACACACACACGCACATACGGGTCAGTAGCCTTAAGATTATGGTGTGTGCTAGAAAGATCAGGAAAGGTTCTGAATCTGCATTTGTGTCAACTGTGGCAAAGACGTATGTTGTCCTTGGCTTTCCAAAGACAACAATAACAAGATTCAGAACTAGCACCATAACAGGAAGAAAAACCCAGAGAGTGGGGGGAGACAAATGGAGAGAGAGGCATAAAGTACAGAGGAAAAGAGTATTCCAGGTAAACTTCAGGGGTATTTACAGGTGTATAGCTGTCTGAAGAAAAGAAAAGTCAAATAAATAGATCAGAGTGTGATAAATGTGTATTTAAATTGTATTCTAAATACAATATATATATGAAAACACACCAAACACTAAAACTGTATATTTCTGTTGTGGTGGGGGATTTTGTTTAAGCACTGGTAGGGAAAAATATTACAAAGAAAGGCCAGTTTGATCTCTCAATTGGATTTGATGGATTTGACCTTAGCTGTCCTTCTTTTTGCCGATGCATTGACCGTTAAGTGTGTACATGTTTGTGTGTGTGTGTGTTTACAAGCACATGTGTGTATTTAAAAACCACCTTAGTTGGCAGGAAGGATGTGTGTGGTGGGGCGTCTGGGCTGAAATAAACCCACTTCCTCTTCCTCTGCTTCTGTGGCTCAGGCAAAGTGCATGTGTGTGTGCGTGTGTGTGTGCGTGTGCGTGTGTGTGTGCTTGTGCGTGTGTGTGTGTGTGTCTGTCCAGGATTTAGTTGTTCATTATAGAAGGCAGATTTTAATTTCTTTCTCAAAATCCATTGTACTTTAGCAAGATGTGACTAAGTCAAAAATAGCCAGCATGTTGTTAGGCAGCAAATGTGCGGTTTTACTCAGATTTGCATTGTATATAATATAATGTGTATAGAATGTGTGTAACCATTTATGCTGTACTGCCTGCTCTTCTCTTAGCATTCAGGGGTGTAAAGGTCTTACCAGGAGTGTTTGTCTTTTTTTTTTTTTTTTTTTAATTTATAAATCACACTTAATCTTCATTTGTTCTTGCTAAGCTTTAAGTACTACAAAAATGAGACACATCAAATGTCCTGTTTCTATATGACAGTGAAAGTTTTTGCCCAGTTTTAATGATGCAGACTGTATTTATTGTGGTTGTTTTCTTTAAAGCACTTTGTAGCCTTGTTTTAGAAAAGTGCTATATAAATATACATTTTGGATGGGTAAATTTCTCCTCATTCACACTTCCGGTGACACTGAAAATGGTTAGCACCCGCTCCTGCCCACATTAGGGTAAATATATCCTGCTGCAATGTGGGTGTCTTTGTGGAGTGATAGAAATGGACTTTGCTGTCCTCTTGAATCAAAAGATTACACAGCCAGCTGTCAGAAGTCATGCTCTTGTCCCTGACATAGATTAGGTGTGACATGCACACATCTGTCACAAACACCACGTGCACCTGCACTCCACACCAATTTAAATATGGCTGAACAGCTGTGTATGTTTTTCCCTTACTGCTCTTATGAAACGCTTATCCTGTGTGTGTTTCCAGGTCAATCTTCCCCATTCACCCATCATTCAGGGTGCTGGCCTTGGCAGAGCCCCCTGTTGTTGGTGCTAATACAAGTGCGACGAACAGCAAAGGTCAACAGTGGTTAGGCCCAGAGCTGCTCACCATGTTCCTCTACCACACTGTCACCCCACTTAGCAAAACAGAGGAGATGGGCCTCATAGATGGACTGGTGAGACATAACAGTACATATACACTTAAATGCTGATGAAGTTAATTAGATGATCCCCAACGCATGAACTGTGAAACACACTTTGGTGATTTTTGACTGTTAGTTCATGGTTGTGTCGCTAGAAAAGTAGCAAGTTTGTGGTATAATATGAAACATTCCTTTATTAAAATATATAAAAACAACTAGTCCCACATCATATATATTTGTTGACTTGTGTATGTACACCATATTAACTAATCCAGAGTAATTTATAATGGCCAATTTCAGTTCATTGTCTATCAGTGACTAATGTTAGTGGTCTACCAAGCCACCAAGCTAATGTATATAATCATATTAATAGCTAATTTATGATCAGTAAGTTGATTCATCTAATATTAATTTAGCCTTTAAGATTACATTATCTTATGTTACTTTTTAATGCTATGACTGAGACCCCTAGTGGCAGTTAAATCACATACTGTGCATTTAAGATGTTTATATTAATAGCTGTGCTTATCTTAATAGTGTGTCTGTCCTTCCATAGTGATCATTTCTGTCCTTTGTTTTTCTCCTGCTAGACTCCAAGTGTTCCAAAGGAAGCAGCAGAGCAGCTATTGCACCTCACTCACAGCCTCCGCAAGGCAAACGACCCTACGGTGAGGGTGCCGATGCGTGTGCACTAATAGGTTTATTTATATTTGTAATCTGCTATAAGAAATTTATGTTTTGTGGAATGTGTTTGCAGGCACAGTCTCTGGCCTCGTCTCTGTCCACCAGACAGCTATTGAGGATCTGTCGCCGTCTTTCTCAGTATCCTGAGGAGAGCATTGCTCGAGCTGTCAACAAGGCTTGTCTC
Organism: Apogon hyalosoma; assembly: GCA_037367295.1. Taxonomy (NCBI): domain Eukaryota; kingdom Metazoa; phylum Chordata; class Actinopteri; order Kurtiformes; family Apogonidae; genus Apogon; species Apogon hyalosoma. Next base: position 21,736,569 of record JAPQRP010000016.1, on the reverse strand, counting down.
TCTAGGTGCACATACACACAGATTTCCTAAAAAGCAACCTGTTTATCTCCTAGTGCAGTAGAAACAGCTTGGTTTTTTTTATGTATCCCAGTTCAGAAGCGTGTTTGTTTGTGTGTGTTTTAGATTCCTGCCCAGTCTGGCTCGTTCGTCTCTGGAGAAAAGCCTCGCCAATTCTTCCATAGTGGACACAGCAGATCCTACTGAACACACTCGAGATTACAGCTGTGAGTTCCAGTCACCAATCCAGTTATGAAAGCCACCAATACACACTGACTGACTCTCCTATACTTTCTTAGCTAAGGTAAAGGATGGTGTGTTGACCATTGGCAGTGTGTCAGCTCCCGTCTACAACCCCAGTGAGAAAATGAAGATTCCAGATGTGCTCTTCTATGATAATCCACAGGTAATCACATTTCATTTAACATTTTCTTAGAGAAATATGTAAGTTTACACCTAATAATAGTAAGCGCTAGAAAAGTGTCCTGTGTGGTTGTAAAACATTTGTTCTGAGAACAAACCCAGATACCATTAGAAAACATAAGAACGAGTATATTTTTTCCATCTTCTTCTTCACTACAGCAATGAAATGCATCTCTGATCTGCTGACTTTGCCTTCAGTCTCATTCCTGCTTGACGTTACTTTTATTATCATTGTTCTCACAGAGTTTGGACATTGTTTTATTATGAAGGATTTTTCATTTAGTTCTGGTTCTTTTCAGACACAAGATTGTCCAAGATGCTAATCTAAGCCCTGGCCTGGCCTCAGTGCACTGAAATTGACCTGTGACTACTGTCATAGATGGATTTATTGGATAAGACCAGCAATCTAATTTTAATTGTATTTGTTATTTATTTTGTTATTTAAGCCTTACAATACTCCTTTGATGGAATCAGATAATGGCCAAGCACTGCCAAGTTTTTGCTTTATGCACTTTTACCACTTTCCATTAACAAATTAATAATAAAACTGTAAATTGTGCGATCTGCCATGTTTGTCCAGGGGTAAATGAATATACTAAAAATACTCGAAGTGATCAGCAAAATATTTCCTGTACTGCATATTGGAAATATTTATGTATGGTGGGCAAGAGCTCAATATACTGCAGAAAACATATACAAAGTGACAGAGTAAAAGCAAATTAATAAAACATCTCAGAGAGCTTTGGATAAATAGGTTGCCGTCTGTACAAGGACAGGTAGGTATTTACACAGAATTTATTTACATTACCTTCAGAGTCATATGTCTGATCCTTATCCTACTGGCCAGTGTGATTTGACTACAGCGTGTCTAAAGAGGAACGAACTAAGGAGACACTCTGACATCCTCTGGCAACACTGGTGATGCGATGTGGCCCAGATTTATCTCATTCCACTCACTTTCTATCCGTCCTCATTCTGCCCTTTTTCCTCTGCCTGCTTGCGCTGGAGAATGAAATAAGAGTGGAGATGAGAGCAAGAAATATGCCCTACTTTTGTGTGACCTGTTTTCTGTCTTCTTAGTTGAAGTGCAGTTGGAAACAGTAAGAGAAGCTGAGGGGAGGAGAAGTCAAACCCCTATAAACCAATACGATTTAACAGAAAATATAGCTTCAGATCAGGACAGAATTATCTTTTTTTAATCAAATATGTTCAATAGAATAGAATAGAATAGAATAGAATAGAATAGAATAACAGTCCAGAACACCTCTGATTTTAATTTAAGTATCAATAAAATAAATAATTTCAGTGCTCCTTACCAGTTAAATGTTTTGTTGTTTGCAGCATATGATGGTGATGGAGGACATGCTGAAAGACTTTCTTTTAGGAGAGCACCTCCTCTTGGTGGGCAACCAGGTGAGTTACCTAACATTCTTCTTTAATTACAAGAAAAGAATAGTACAGTTTAGATGCATCACTGGGACTTGAGAGCCTTGAGCTAACTTCAGTAGCACTAATAGATGTTCAGATGTTCTGTCAGCGTGGTTCATCATGGAGGTTTGGAGAAGGCCTGCAGTAGTATTGTTAATCAAGTCATCGAGTCAAGTCATCGATATTTGTGTTTAGTCTTTTCATTTGGTAGAGTAGAGAGAATAGTTACAGAAGAGTTACAGAAGGAAGGTATTAAAAAATTCTGTTTTTCCTGATTTTAGCTCCTCCAGCATCAGGCATTGCAAAAGGTAGTTTAGTATTTATATTCAAAAAAAGAAGCATGAAAAACAGAGCAAAGAAGACAATAAAACCATGAAAAATCAATAATTGGTGTTCAAAAAGTAGTACAAAAATGTAGTATTCAGAAATAATATGAGACACTCTGCTGCAAAAATAAAAAAAAAATTGCCACAGGGACACCATCACCAGTGCATTTTGACTACACAAAGTCTTCAAAAAACCAAAAGCCAGAAAACCCTCTGCATTTACTTGCATGCACATACATGCATATCCATACTCTGCACATTGAAACACAGCCATATATATATATATATGTGTGTGTGTGTGTGTGTGTGTGTGTGTGTGTGTGTGTGTGTA
>JAPQRP010000016.1:21722044-21733770 GCA_037367295.1 Apogon hyalosoma | reverse complement strand
ACACACAATTATATATGGTCATGTGTAAACCCTTCCTTACATACATTATGTATTAAGCAAAAAAAAAAAAGGAACTTTGTCATTGCATAGGTTCATCTGTTTAGTGGATCAGCTCTACTTGACCATGAAGGGAGAATATATTAAAAAAAAAAAAAATCTGTGTCCCCTGATGTGACCTTTAAACCTCTCATGTTCTCAGCTGTGGGTTTAAGGAAGCTTGGAGCATTTCCTTGGGGACACAGTGTGTCCACTGCCTGGTGCTAACGGGCTACTTACAGGGAGAAGAGAGAAAGTAGACATGATGTACTTACTGGCTGTCAAGAGGGGGTTGTCTCTGTATGTTTTTGGGAGAATCTATTTGCAAATCTGAGTGCATGACCATGCATGGACGAAGGAGCTGTCATAGCGACTTACTCGATATCTGACAGACTGGCCGAGAGACTCAGCAGCCATCCAGGAGAGGCAGGCTGTGTAGGAAGCCAGTGGGAGTCCCAAAGAACAGCCCCTGTCAGACTATAGCACCATCAAAACTGAGGGACACACTGTGCTCTTCCTGACAGCGTTGCTTCTCCACACATGCACTGAGCTACGGCTTAATTGTACACAGACGTTTCTAAAATGCAGTCGGTGCAATGAGATTAACTCCATTAATCAGTGGTGCCTTCTGACTGTTCTGTGTTTGTATCCACCAATAGGGTGTGGGCAAGAATAAAATAGTGGACCGGTTCCTACACCTTCTGAACCGCCCCAGAGAATACCTACAACTCCACAGGTAAGGAAATGCAGAAACATGGTGCACATACACATTTTATCCATACAGGATTTTTCTTTACAGTGTCAAGGGAAAAAAAGACCAAACATATGTGACAAATGAGCTTTGAAGACACATATTTACAGCAATGAACGTTCTACTTGTTGAACCATGAAGAGCTGGCAAATTAGGTGGAAATGTTAGTCACTGCAGTCTTTATTCTCATTCATAATCCTGTTTAAACATGGCGAGCATCTCCATGTACCACTTTAGAGAGTGGTAAACGTCTAATTCTGCAGGTTAAAAAAATCTATTGACCGACTTTTTCTATTCTAGGTTACTGTCTCAAACCCTCTATGAATACCTTCCTCTAAAACGTTCCTCAAATATCCAGAATAATTAATAAAAGTTTCCTTCTTTGAGGATGCATTCTAAACCAAAGTGTTATTGCTTTTGTGTGTTAGAAAGCCTCTGTTGCAGGATATCGGTTTCTGTAACAGAAATGATGCTTTTCAGGGGTGGTAGATGCATAAAATATGTAACTCATATTATTTTTGGTTTCCAAGAAGCCACAGCTACTGTTAGTTTGATACAAACTGTGGCCTTTCCACTTAAGGCTGTCTAAAGCTATTTTAATTCTCAGTAAATCAACAGAACAGTAAATCAACTCAACATTTAAGAGGACACATTCAAAAAAGTCCTTGTTAATGCATGTTCAGAGTATTTGTCAAAAAAAAAAAAAAATCACATTCCAAGAAAATTAGGTCAAAGTTGCTCATCCATACCGCAGTGTGTGGTGTACCATGATATCTGCCTTGCTGCTCAGTGTAACTAAGATCAATCAGAGGCAGAGATGGGCCTTGTATTGATCTTGACACTAATAAGAAGGCAGTGCTTTATGGGTCAGTGACTGAAATGCGAGATAGGGAGCCCACAACGCCAATATAAGTCATCACTTGTTCAAGCTTAAAGATTTCAGATCTTTAAGCTTGAAGATCTGAAGTAACATGTTGAAATGTTCGATCATACATCAATCACAGAATCAATCTGTAAATGGTGATTAGATTGAATGTGAAGTTAAACACACCCTACACACACACATAATGTAAGTAAAACTGATTTTCCTTTAATGTGTGCACACCGAGTGTGTGTGTTTGTAGTTTGTCAAAGTCTTGTGAAAGTCGAAGTAGAGCTAAGCATGGATTTGGCCTGGTTAGCCAATGTACCAGCAGCTAATATTAGACCAGGGCAGAGTCAGGAAGATCTGTGCATGTGGCTTTTGGGAGCCTGTGACTGAAAGCCTACAGAGATGTGGCTCAGAAAAGTGAGAGATGCATCTAGCCAGGAAGGAAACTAGGACAGCTCCTGGGTCATACTGTGAGGTATCTGGGAGAGAGGGGTGGGGTGGGGTGTGGGGGGCAGGCTGTGGCATAAGATATTCAGAGAGAAAGTGATAATTTTGGAAAGCCACTCGGGGATCAAAGTTGTCGGGGAAATATCATGGATCAGCTGTTGATCTGCCACAACCGATCCAAGTGTAGGGTTAGTGACAGCTTTTGTCACTGATCTGCATCATTCTTGATTAAATGGTTTTCAGGTAAAAGAAAAATATGTAATCCAGATGAGCTAATGGGGCCAAATCAGTGAAATCAGTGAGTTCAGCTAAATCAGTGACATTTTAAGATATGTGTCTTGATTAAAACCTAAACAAATTGCTGATGTTTTTTTTATTTTTACATAATTTAAACAGATTGTTTTTTTACATAAATGTGTACTTGTATATAAGTGTAAAATGTGTGAGTTTGTGTTTCCTCAGAGATACAACTGTCCAGACTCTGACCCTGCAACCTTCAGTCAGGGATGGTATTATCACATATGAAGACTCACCTCTGGTCAGTTTCAAAGCACACTTCGTTTGTTTTCACAGTTATAAAATCACACTGTCTCCACCTTTTTACAGTCAGATTGTCAGACAGGTTTCCCCAAAAGGCCACACCTGGCAACCGGTCTGTGGAGTTTGTATGTTTGTCTCGAATTAACTCAAAAGATAACCTAAAACGTAAAAAAAGTTCTCAGGCCCAAGTGGTGATAACTGAAAGATTTTACTTGTTGAAATAGAAAGATGGATATGAATAATGCTGAATTTATAAAATGCCACCTATTGTAGTTCTTTAGCTAGTTTTGTACTTTGTATTAATTCTGGGATTTCACCTCCATAACCTGGATAAACAACTTTACTATCAACTCTCTTAAACCATTGCACATTTGGATGAGATTCTGTTCAGGCAGAAGTTATTACTTTTTTAAATCAAAGGACTCAAAACCAAAAAATGTCCACTGAGAATCTCCAGTTCAAATATTGCATGAACAAATGCTGAGCTCATCTGTGTGCTGTTATGTTTACCCACAGGTAAAAGCAGTAAAGATGGGTCACATTTTAGTGATCGATGAGGCAGACAAAGCTCCCACAAATGTCACCTGTATCCTAAAAACCCTGGTAGAAAGTGGTGAAATGATTCTGGCTGATGGCCGCAGAATCATCTCAGGTACTAACACACGCACATCAGCACACACATGTTAGACTTTGCACCTCGACAGTAGAGGCACTCCAGATACAGTGTGTGCAGACAGAAGCAAGGACATTAAATGAACAAGTTGGGTATTGAATATCCTGAAAGACAAACACATGTAAAACATCACATGCAGGCTATTAAAAGCACCTTAAGATAAAAGCCTTTATGGATAAGTACCAGTGGATTTTGGAGCATACTAGTCTGACAGTTTGCAGTTTTTCTGTCTAGTTTTACGTAATCACACTAGCTGTAGAGAGGTTTTCCAATCCTGAGACGCTCCACTTTCCAAAGGAATGTAAATAGAACCATGAGACTTCATAAACACAAATGTGACGCTACCTGATGCTATCAGAAGAAAGTAAAAATTAAAGAGATGGTAGAAGCTGAACAGATGCAAAAATACAAATAAAGAGTGGCTGTCTTTGTGTACTAACTGACTCTGTTTCCTTCAAAGATCCACGTGAAGCCAAAGGGAGGCCCAACACCATAGTCATGCACCCAGACTTCAGGATGCTTGTACTTGCTAACCGACCTGGTTTTCCTTTCCTGGGAAATGACTTCTTTGGAGCTCTAGGTACACACACACGCACACACACACGCACACACACGCGCACACGCGCACACACACACACACACACACACACACACACACACACACACACACACACGTATGACAGCCAAATTCATCTGCAGTGAACTCTACTGTTGTATTTCATTTAATTATATTTCTTATTTGAAAACTAAGCAGCTTAAATAAATGTACAAACAAAAGATGCCGCTCTATTAGTCGATCAATCAGGATTATAGGTGCAAAACTTGGTTTCTGGTGTTTTGTGTTAGTTGTGTGATATTTCCAGGGTACGCAAGTAGCTAGACTGTTAGCACAGTAAAGTACCATTGTACAAATAGGTCTAGACAGACCACTTCCTTCAAAAATGCAGAGTGGGATAAAAAACAACATAAGCAGATATTACACTGCAAAAATCCAAATCTTACCGAGTGTATTTTTCTCATTTGTAGTCAAAATATCTCAGGTGATTATGTCTTATTTTAAGTGTGATGAGATATTTTGACTAGAAATGGGAAACACTTGCTAAAATTTTTATTTTTTCCAGTGTAGCAAATTGTAATGTAGTAACACTGCAAGAAAAGGATGACAAGTTACTCTTCTTTGATCAGGCGATATCTTCAGCTGCCATGCTGTGGACAATCCTAAGCCCCAGGCAGAGCTGGCTATGCTGAAACAGTACGGTCCAGATGTTCCTGATGCTACTTTGCAGAAGCTCGTGGCAGCCTTTGGAGAACTGAGATCAATGGCTGATCAGGGCACCATTACTTACCCTTACTCAACCCGCGAGGTCGTCAACATTGTTAAACACCTTCAGGTAAGAAACATATTACACATAACCTACCACACCCAAAGTAGTTTTTTTCCCTTTCTCTTTCTTCAGGTTTTACTTTTTAAAAACATTTATGAAGACTGCACATCCTTAAACTATTCAGCTGTGTACTCTAGAAGATTTTTTTTTCTATGTGCCATTTTACTCCCAAACCTGTGTTTTCTTCTCTCTTCTTGAACACTACTTACCCCCCCCCTTCTTTCAGTATTCAGCATCTGAAGATTTACATCATGCGCAATCATCTTATTGAGCAGATAGCTGAGCAAAATGATATCCCATCTTTTACTTCTGTGTCCTCTTGATTTGGCTTAAGACTGGGTTCGTATTTATTGTTAAGATTAAAAACTGTAAAAATAACTTAAATGCACGTGCTGTTTTTCTAAAACTAGAAAGAGAGTGCAGATCTTCAACGGCCTATTGACCACTCTTGATCTCACTGACATGGTAAACCAGGTCTTAGTTTTATGTTACCCTGGGAGTAGTCCATGCCCTGCCTTCTACCAAGTTTCATGAAAATTAGTGCAGTAGTTTTTGTGTAATCCTGCTGACAGACAAATGTAATGATATAACCTCCTTGGTAGAAGTAAAGATAAAAGAGATGAGACATGAATGTTTAGCCTCAAATATGGCCAAAAGGCTGCCCTATTTTGAATTCAGTCTTATCTCTGTTTCCATTGCATTCTTATTGTTGTAAATATTAAGCAGCGTCCCCACTCATTTATCTCCAGCCTTCTAGGAACAATGTGGAACCATAGTGTAGAGCACCAGCTGTTTACATAGACCATTTCCACTCCCACCTCACTCCCTCCAATCATCAACAATGGCCGTTGTTTACACGTGTCCTTCTGTTGTATCACTGTTTTGTCACTGGCTGCATACAGCCATATATACTCACGCTGAACACATGCAGCGATATCAGTTATCACAGTCCTGTCTTTATGAGAAACGTACACAGTAGTAAAACCTGACACGGAGAGAGGAAATAATAATAGCAAGTAAGTAGAACATCAGGGCTTGGAGAAGAGGTAAATAAGCTCAGCCTTTGAGCTCACAGTACTGTAGATCAATAATAAAGTGCACAGGGAGGGACAAGGCTTCTGCCTGATTTCCCAACTGACCACCCAGTTCCATCATCAATCACTACAGCTATTGACATCTGCAGGAGTACATGTAGGATTAGTGAAAATCTAAATTGGTAGTGTATGCCCTAATTGCCATTTCACATTTGGTCATAATCGCACTGTTGTGCTAACAGGAAACCCAGATCAATACAGCCCATTTGACATTCAGTATGGGTTTTAGTAGGGTTGATGTCCTCAATGATTGTGTATAAATATACAATGTTAAAAGTGTAAAATAAAAGTCTTAACGTGCAATTACATTGTACATTGTTCCCCAAGACCCACTGCTGTTGAACCTTTATAAACAGTGTCAGTTTTAAAATGGATCAAGATGACTCTGAGTTTAATGTGACATTGTTGACGTGACAATGTTCATTCACTTCTAATCTTTCAAGTAATTTTTCAGTAATGACCATTGTAGGAATAGGGCCAGAGCTCAATAACACTAAAAGCTGGAATTGAATGCCTGGTCGGATGCATAATCACATTCCTTTTTTAAATCAATTTTTCTACAAGATGTTAATTTTGTTTCATTTATTCTATTGTCTTCAAAAAAAATGTAAAAGATTTTTGGTTAAGATCGGAACACAAGTGACACATCAGCTCGTTTAAGTGGTGTGTGTCTGATGAAAGTGGAAAATTAGTTGCTTGAAGCTGGAAGTCTGCTATAGTTTCAGAAATGTAATATTCATCGTACTCTCATTGGATGCTGCGCTGCACTGTGCTCATAATATATTACTTTCTCCCTCTGTTTTGTTTCTTTGTGACCTATAGTAGTTTATTTATGAAACTAAGTATAGAGCAGTGACCGAAGCCATATACCGTACATCATGCCAAACAGACAAAACAAATGGTGTTAACAGTCTAAGAAGATTTCCTTTGCAATGTGTCAGCGTGAAGTGTGTTATATTTATACAAAGCACTTCTTACTCCAGACTGTCTGTTCCTGCAATGACCCTCGTTGATAATTTGTAAATTATATTAAAATTCTAAACCTTTTCCACCCACCTTTTTCCTCTTCACTACTATCCCCACTCCTCTTCATCCCTTTTTTTCTTATCACCTGTTCATTACTTTCACTGTCCTCTCTCTCTCTGTTCTCTTTTCCTTTCATTCTCCCCCACATTTCTTTTCCCTCTCCTCATTTCTCTCACTATTCTTGCATTTTTTTTTTGCCTTTTGCCTATTTAATCTCCTTTTATTGCTAAAATTATTTCCTGTTTTCTGTCTTCTTTGTTAACTGTGGATTTTCTTATTTTTTCAATGGTCCTTTCCCTTCTTTCTCCTTCTGCACTGTCTTATCTCCTCTGTGCTTTCTCCTCTCCCTCTCACACTTTCTCTCTTGCTGCTTTTCAGAAATTCCCAGAGGAGGGTTTGGCCAACGTGGTGCGAAACGTCTTTGACTTTGACTCCTACAATAAAGACATGCGGGAGGTTCTGATTGAAGCGTTGCACAAACACGGCATTCCCATCGGAGCCAAGCCCAACTCTGTCAAACTGGCTAAGGAGTAAGGCATTAGGGACACCAGATGGATGACACACACAGAAACACACTGCACTTCCAGTTACTTAAAATACATGACTAATATTGCACAGAGCAGTGTCAGACTATGATACAGTGAAAGATCAGACAATTTGTTCAGACGACGTTTAATTGGAAAAAGGAAAAATTTAAAACCTTATAATGTGTTTTATTTGATTTACATCATTTTACTCACATAAGGATCATTAGAATGAGGGTTAAAAGCTTTTTTAGTTATTTTAATACATTACGAAAACATTGGTGCTTGGCTTCATTTTGATGTTACATTTATGACGAAATCCTGAAAACCTGAGATAAACTAATGTTGTTTTTAGCCCTCAAAGTTAATTTTAGGCTTCCATGAAGTCACCTCATTGCCTCCATAAGTGTTAAAATAATGACTCATATTACCTCACCTTTCTTTCAATGGAAAGATACATTTTAACTGCGCTACATTTGTCACACTATGTACAGATTTGTCTTATAAATAAAGGAAAATATTTGTTTCTTCTGTCTCTTGTGGTTTTATTCTGAATAATGATGTTGATAAATTAGGTTTTGTTTATTGCTCAGTTGAAATTTTCAGAACTGAAGAGGCCAGAAACAAGTATTTTCCTTGAATAATGAATGATATTGTAGGTTATCTGCTGCATATTATGTCTCTACTTATGTAAGTCTTGTATGTTTTGTGATTCATTAGTGAGGTGACATCTGTCTCGAGCAGTTTATGTAGGACTAGTTTCACAATAGTTCACCACATGTTGTGTACATAAAAGCAAATACTTTGTCTCTTGATTTCCAAATTTGGACATGGAAAACAGGAAATGTATTTTTTCTTGTGGATGTTGTTGCTTTTCCATTCACAGAAATATTTATGGTTTGAAGCATGTCCATCCTCTAAACCTACTATTCCCCTACATTTTTCTGTATTTTGTGGTTGTGTTGCATCTTTTCACCCACCTGCAGCCAATAAGTCTGTGGCCACAATTCAGCCATGATTCATGGAAATAGCAGTAAACATTTGGCCAGACACAAAAAGCAGAACAAGGATTTGGACACACAGACAGATGTCCCACATACAGCATCTGCACTTTCTCTAGAGACAGTGAGATGAAACCTAAGCCTATGGCACTTTCTGAGGAAATCCAATTCAATTTTTTTTTTTTTTTTAATCTTACCAGGCACTTGTCATTATTTGACTTTTAATCTCCAGGTTGCCCTTGCCTGAGGTAAAGATGACAGGGTACTGGACCATAAACCAAGGTGGCAATGCACGACGCAAACTGCTCTGTCCTACAGAGACACACCCCATAGACATCAAGGTAAAGATACAAGGGATTCTACTGATACAATTATAGTAACAGCATTTTCACAGTTGACAAAGAGTAAGAACATTCTCTAAAAATTACTCCTCCAGTACTCTCTCCTGCTGTTTATCTGAAAGACACCCCTCAATAAGCTCAGGATGTTGTAAAACTGAGAATAACTGAATGTACTGAGACTATGGAAGCATCGCTAAGAAGCAAAAATTGCACAGCAGCAGTGTCTGACAGTTAACTGGTATGAACGCAAGCTGATGAAAGCAGCTTATCTATTTGAAAAATAAACCAATCAACCATTTATTATTTTCAGAATGGGATCAAGTTTTGATACTTGATATTCTTTGACTTTATAACAATTTTAGAAGACTGAGTTGGTAGCATCAGCTTGGCATGATGGCCTCTTTTTCAGTATTTATAGGAAAAAAAAATTAAAACAGAATCAAACAGAATCTAATTTAAACCTTAAATATGAATAGTAAACATCCACACTTTGTGACTGTGTCTATGACAGTAATATATGTCGTCTTTCCAGGGTCCTGTGTTTCTGCGTGTTCAAGGTTACCCCTGCAACAGACAGGAAAGCAGGGCTTTGAGTTTTAGCGAAGAGAAAGCCCACTGGCAAATTCCCATGAATGAAGTCAACATCATTTGCGATGTCACCACCAAAGATGGTATACACACACAGACACTTCCACCTCTGACACTCAATGCTTTCTCAGGCCCCTGGTCTCAGGTTTGTGATCATTTAAGGGCATATCAGAAGATTTAAAGGTTAAAACATTTAACAGAGGAGCAGGAGCAGAGTTGTCGAGGGTGCTGTAATGTCCCGGTTTGGGGACATTTCACTCTGCTTTCGTGCAGTTTTTCTGCTGTCTGTACAACCAGGACACAGAAAATGGGACACTAAAAATAACACAGTATTAAAAAGGAACACTTTTCATGCATTCATAGAATTCACAATCATTCACATTAGCCTAGAGATCAACATATTCTTATGTTGACATCACAGTTAGATTCCTGTTTGCTTGTTTTGTTTTGCAGACACGCTCTACGTGGCCACGTGTAATCCAGTTTCCCTATACTCAATGAAGGAGAATGGGGACACAGTCCACTGCATTGAGCTTTATGATGTCTTTCCCCGGACCATCAGTGGGGTCTGGCAGCCCTTTGTAACCATCGCTCCCCTTGGAAATCCACTGGATGGACAGGTCGTGCTGCATGAAGAACAGGTTAGCACACGCTCACCCTTTTCACATTTTGTTGTTTTTGTTTTGGGAACTGCACAGTTAGATTACATTAGATTGCATCACTTCTTTAACCCTAAAAAAACTCTTAGAAGCCCTCAAAATAGAGTCAGGGAATACATCATTAATCAACACTCATTGCACAAATATCTAGTTACTTAGATACTTAAACCAATATACAGTAAATGTCAGCATTTTATTCTGTCAAACACCAAACATAAGCTGTGGAGTTTGGTGTGGAAATAGTAACTTGTCTCAGTATTATTTACAAAGTCGCACTCTAACTGCTAGAAAGGAGTCAGTTTATGATGTGTCTTGTCTGTTATGTCCTTGTTTACCATTAGGAAAAACCTGACACTTACGCAACACTGGTAAACTTTTTATATGACACCCACAGGTTTAAAATAGCTTTGCACAACTCTGGAAGTGTGTCTTAAAATGGTGGATGGTTAGTGGTTGTTTGTTTGGTAAACTTCTTTACCCCATAAGACCCTGGCTTATGACAGGAGAGCCGTGCAAGACAAGAACAATGCATGTTAGCTATTTCTCCGAACAGAACAGTTCTACAGCTGGTGCATATTAGGCAAGAGGAGGACTTCTAAAAATACCGTTGTGATGGATCATGTTACGTCTGTCTAAAAATGAAGAGGTCCAGACAACATAAGTTCATTCACAGGTCACTGGCCTTCCAGGGAAATTACAGAAACCAATAGACTTGCATACACAAGTGCAGGTTATAATAGGAATTCACACTTAAATTTATGCATGTGCGCAAACATAAAATAATTATGCGATATTCTCCTGTAAGAGAAAGGTTAAAATAAAACTAAAACGAAACATGTCTGGCAGTCATTTACATACAGAAGGAATAAGCATCCTCACACATGTGCACTCTCCCTCTAAAGATAGTATATGTTTAGAATCAGGAAATGGGGTTTGCCGTCTCTGAATAGCTTAACTGGTATACAGTACAGCAGTGTGTATGTCAGGAATGGGAGGCCATAAGGAAACCATTAGTGCAAAGCAGGGCAGCCAGGGCTGAGGCCAGCTCCCCCGTGGCTCTTTCTCATAAAACTCAATTGAAGATGAAGCCTAGTGCGTCACAAACGAAAACCTTTGCACAGTTCACCCAATACTTTTGCACACACAGACTAAGCTATACTGTATACACACACACACACACACACACACACACACACACACACACACACACACACATGCACAGATATCTCATTGCTTATCTGATATGAGTGAAGGGTGTACACAAACACAGGAGCAGTGCTATCTAAATTGAATTGAGCCAACTTACAGAGCAGATTTAGCTGGTGTTAACAGGACATCCACACTTTAATCAGAGGAATTCCACTAGGTGAAGAGCACCCTCTGTTGGTTTGCAGGAGACCAAGACTTCTTTCAAAGAATGGACTTGTCATCTCTCTATTTTCTGCCGCTTAAACTCCTCACTCATTGGTCTACCTTCTTGTGGCACAGAAATCAATCTCAGCATACTGTCATTAAGCAACTTCTAAGATGCAACTGAGGATCAAGGAAGCATGCTGGAACTTCAGAAACAGCATTTATTTTTTTAAATAATCATAAATGTGTTAAATTAAAAAAAAGCATGTATGACATCACAACATAGCTTACACATTATGTCGTGTTGTGAACTTACAATTTTTTTTAGCTGCTGGAGCCAAAATGGGTGGTGGTGATGATGGTGTGTGTGTGTGTGTGTGTGTGTGTGTGTGTGTGTGTGTGTGCGTGTGTGTGTGTGTGTGTGTGTGTGTGTGTGT
>JAPQRP010000016.1:21707636-21721944 GCA_037367295.1 Apogon hyalosoma | reverse complement strand
CCCCCCCCCCCCCCCCCCCGGATGACTGGGATTTGGAAACACACACCTTCTCTCTGCAGCTCTCTCCTCTCAGTTCAAAATGCTACATATAAATATGGATGATGTAATGTCATTTCATACTGTTATGGATAAGTGATGCCATTTTTTCAATTAAGTGAATCTTGTCAAATCTGACATCCGAGAAGCAATTAATTACATCTGCCAGTTACATGTTTAAGCTTCCTACCCACCTGAAAATGTCTACGATCCGAAATCATCTACAGTCTGAAAACACAAGAAACTTGAATCACAATATGCTGAACTATAATTATGGAGGATTTGCCCACTGAAGTTAAAAAAGGATCAAGCAGTACAATTTTAATAACGAATTTACATGAACACTGTTACGCTCATTTAACAGAGATCTTAAAATATTGTGGTATATTTAAAAAAAAGTAGGTAAATGATGCAGCTTTTCCGCGTGTTGCATATAAAGAGCATTTCTCGCAAAAAGGCCTCAGTTTCTTAAATGCCTCTTGCTCCGACTCTTCCGTTCTTGTTTTACCATGGTAGAGAAATAATGGTTGATACTACAGTAACTAAAAAGTGCATTATAACACATAAAACATTTATAAAGAACATGTCATGACTTTTTGCGACTCATCCAAAGGGTCTGCCAATCTGTAAAAACATGTTACAGTAACTTCTCCCCATGAGAAGTAAACATCACACACAAAAAGAAAAAAATGTGCATACTCATCTATCAACTGTGCAATAAAATTAGTACCCAATTCATATTTACACTATTAGCTGTTATTTCATATTTGTAAAGGGTGAAAACAAAATATTGACCTTTTGTTGACAGAAATAGTTAAGGGGAAATCCATGACCAAAGTGCCACCCAAAATGAACATTTTCTGTGTTAGCCAAATAACATAATTTAATTTGTCATTATTTTCCAGGAAATATGTCTAAGAATTCTTTGTGGAATGTGATGTTAACTGTTCTATTCAATCCAACTGCTTTAATTAACTGTACATTTAATCTAGTCATATTTGTTACTGGTAAAGTGTGTAACAGCACACTCTGAAAACCATCAAAAATATTACAATCACATGGCCACAGTCACACAAATCCATCATATATACACAGCGTAACAAACATTCTCAGGGATTTTATTAACTATGATTTTAATGATTTTAGTCAATTTATTCACAGTCATTCTTTTGTGTGTTTTGGTGTTAGAACCACAATGATTATCCCTATGATGACATTAAGATAGACTTGACTTTACAAAAATGACAGCTTGAATTTATGTGTTTATGAGATTCTTCGTCTTAAACTTTCATTCTAATCTCTGCTCTTGAATTTGTCTGTCTTCTAGAGTAACACGGTGCTTCATTTGGATATGGTAACGGGTGCTGTGCGGAGGCTCATCTTGTCTCAGGACAATGATCAACCGTCTGCTAGAGTCTCCCACTGGTGGAGCAGCAAGGAACAGCAGGTCAGAGGTCACAGTGTGTCCATGTTAGAAAGAGAAGCACTAATTAAACTGTTCATCTCAAATACAGAGCAGCGCTCTCTAGTTACAACTAAGTAGCAGTATCTACATATTTTTGTGGTAAATACATTCATTCCGCTATATTCTTATAGAGTCATCAGTGAACAGATATATTGTATTATATCTAAACAGTATATTTATTGTTTCAAAGCAGGGAGGACATAAAATGTGCCGTGACTTTGCCCATAAAAACTGGCTCCTGTTCTACATGGAGGATGGGTCAGATATCTAAACTTATTCACACCATTGTAAATAATATGGCGGCATTATTTACTGATCTGCATTCCTCCTTTGGTGTGGGTATTTGTAACTAAAGCAACCAGGTGGAGGTGCTGGATGTGCTGGAGGGCCGGGTACACTCCATATCCCTCCCCATCAACCTGAAGTCTGTCTTCCTTGTGGCAGAGGACCGCTGGTTACTGCTGGAGAGCGAAACCAACAAGTAAGGGTTGGGATAGGTTTAGTTTCAAATGAAATATAACAAATATAGTCAGCTATATTTCACCAGTTGTTGATTGTAACGACTTTTACTCAAATACTGTTTAAGTTTGAGCTACTTGTACTCGAGTATTCCCTGCAACTTTCTCTGCATCATATCTCGTAGACAGATATTCTATCTTTTACTCTTTTTTTTTATCTCTGCATCTTCTCACAGTTTTAGTTACCTCTTAGATTACAGAGTTTCATTCCCTTTCTGTCCAGTGAAAACCATTTTCCATCCAAATGTTTTGATATTGAATGTTTGCAGGAAATTGAAGCATTATTGTTCCTTATTGCGCTGTGTTCCTTATGTCTCATTGAAAATCCTCTTGGATTCTCCAGAACATGTCTGGTCACAAATAAGATTAAGTCTGTTATTGAGCTCATGAAAAGCTGACTCAGGAGATACACAGTTCTCATCAGACAGCAACTCTACAAACATATGATGATCTTGTAGAATGTTATGCATTGCTAAATTACCCAGTAGTGAAGCATCCTATCCCTGATATGTACAGCAATTTTGTGTTTCATGCATAGTCAGAATTTAGTCTGCTTTGTGAGGACTTTGGAGTTATTTAGGGAATCTGACATAGGAATTTAGGGTAGGTGAAGGATGGAATAGGGGGGCGGGAGATTATAACTTAAACGTCATCCCGCTCCTTTTCGAATGGTTGACTTTCTTTTTATGTAATTCTTTTATTGTTTGATTTTATTGAAATATTCAAAATAAATAAACAAAGGACAATTTTACTGTGTAATGATTTCTTTTACTGTTTATGTTGTTGATTTAATACTCACAAACCTACACTTTAATGCAGAACTTTTACGTGTTGTGGAGTTTTTTCTAAACTCTGTGTACATAAAGGATCTAAATGTTTCTTTCACTGCTTACTAGGAAGTTCCTGCTGACCAAACCCATGCATATGACAGCTGAAGACTCTGGTGTGTGTCAGCTCCATAGTATCAGCGATGACCCAGTCAGCTCAGGCCATGGAACCAGCTCAGGTATTTATACTTAGAAGGACATCCAGTTTTATAGCCCCACAGTTTAACACAAATGTTAACAGGGCTTTTATGCTCTATCCTGCTGGTCTTTATTTCTTACTGTAGTCATTATGTCAGTGCCAGTAACAAAACCAGACAAGCAAATAGATTTGTGGCCTCAGCCGGTTGTATGGCTGCCTTAAAAAGACTTCTTAGCTAATCTCTCCACTGGGCCTTAAGTCAGGAACCAGTCAACCAAAATGCCTCGATCAATACTGCATTTACCACCCTAATTTAATGAGAATAACATGTGAATCATGTATGTCCAACAACATGGACAGAAACAGTTTATTAAGGTCTTAATTTAGTGTAAAAATTCTGTGGATTTGTTCTGAAATGGTTGCTTAAATGTTTTTTGTTTTTTTTTCAATATTAGCTAGTTGACTGGACTGTGCATGTTTAGCTCTGACTTAGTCCCTCTTTTAGTGATTTATCTAATCTTTTATTTTTGTTTTCTATTTCATTTCGCTAGCTGAGGTTTCTGTACCACAGATGCTGTCAAGTGACCAGCTGCCCAATGAAAATCTCAGTGCTGCTCTGGACCAGAAGATTGTCTCACCTAATCGCATTCTGGCTGACACCGGCTCCTTTGCGCAGCTCATTGTTGGCTTCCCAGACTTAATGGTGAGTGCATATTGTAAATTGTATTTAACTTTAAAATGATATCTGCCTTCTATGGTCCTAGATGTAGTGAGTATGTCTGTGTGATTAAAGAGAGCTATTTGCCTTTCAGTGGTATCACATATCTTTTGTCACTTACATTTGTTTGTTTTGATCCATATGAGCAGTAATATTATCCATCTTATTTACTTTCATCCAGTCACCTAATGAGGTATACAGCTTTAAGAGGCCTGTTGACCTGTCCAAGATGAAGAGTGGGGAAAGTGGGGCTCACATGTTTCTCAGAGGTGGGCTTCGGACCAGCACGCCAAAACAGCATAATTGTGTCAGTCTGCTGTCAGCCAATCAGGTCGTCCGAGCCCTTCCACCCAATAAGGTGCCCCTGAAGGAGGTCTACCCTAAAGGTCAGAGATGAAAATATAAACTGAGCCTCGAACTTTTTTCTCTCTTAGGCCTAAATTCAGTTGGTAAATAATGTGTGTGTCCATCACCCAGATGTCACACCACCACTGACAGCAGCATACCTGGAGGTGACTGATCTGAACTCAAAAAAAGTCAAATATATCCCTGTTCCAAGGTAAACACACACCTTTTGAGAACCTTCCACTCTATTTAAATGAAAAGAATTTGGCATACTATAGCACCAGCTTGTGGTCAGAAATACCATTGCACTAAAAAGTGAACCAATGAATTCTGTCTCTATGCTATGCTGCTATTACTTGCTGCATAATTAGTGACATAGTTGCACAGTTAGTGGGAATTTGTGGGAAGCTTTTGTTTTTTTTCTTGTTCCACTATGCATGATAAATTTCCTTGTCCCTAAATCTCTAATCTAGAGTTTCAGCTAAGTAAAACTATATCATCCAAGTTTAGGCACTTTTCTCTTATGTGATGAGCCATAAAACTCATAGTTAATGAATGGTTACTTTTTTGTAATGTAGATTTACACATTGAAGTCTTCACTAAATGACTATGACTTGATTCCTTCCATTGTTGTGACTGACAGGTCCATGTCTGTGTCGCCTTACACCAACTGGTTGGCTAAAGTGTCTGAGACTGATGTGCTGATAGCAGGTCTTAGCTCTGGAGGAGTTGTTACAGTGGACATGGGTGGATACGTCCGGCTCTGGGAGACAGGACTGGACACCCTGCAACGATCGCTCATGGAATGGAGGAATATGATTGGGTCAGAAGATGGCAGACCTTTACAGGTAATATCATATTTAAACTCACCTCATGCTTTAAATTTTAAGTGTGTAATCAAACCATTGGATATCTCAGTGTTGTTTGACAAAGAACATTCAAAAAGAGTTTTTTTTCCAAGTCTTGGCAACCTGCAGTTTCTTTCAAGGCCACTGAGTGGCAGTACTACTTTAATGATGCTTTGAACTGAATTTTAACTCCATGTCATTTTGCAGAATATTTTGGTCAAAACATCCCTGATTTTGTGATAAAAAGAATGTTTTCAGGTCCTGTATTTATGACCCAGCTGTACCCACAGTGGGTGTCTATGAAAGGACAGGCTTTGTGATGTAATAGGTCTGACCCTTGCAATGGGTCAAAACATTCAAACCAGCTTGTTGGGTACTGAGACAGCATTGTTAAGGCGCCCACATACACATCTCAGACAGATGAATTCTTAAGATCTTGTAACCATCCAGGCGGCTGGATAAGGCGGCTTATCTGTGTGATCTATGTTTTGTGCTCAAGGAAGTTAGAGTCAGACAACTCTGCATGCACAAAAACGAGAATTTTTAAAAGACTGAATCAAGAGTTAGTTGTCTGGTCAGTGATAATCTTAAAAAACCAATGCAAACTTATAGATCATTTTATTGTTAAAGCACATTGTTTTGTGCAGCATAGGTATGACAAGATCATGAAGTTTTTGCAAAAATGATAGAATGGAAGTTGTACCTTGTGTTTAAAGACTCACCGTTTCTTTTTTGTTCTTGCAAATTATGTTTGTCTTAAGTTTTGTGATATAGATTATCACAAAACTGTGCAGACATACAGGGTTTTGGAGCCAAGAGTTAAGTAGCACGCCTTAAGTCAAGTATATATTTGTGAATACACACACACTACCATACACCTGCACACCTGCAATACACACTGGACCTCTTTATGACCTAGATTCCTTAGTAAGTCACGTCTTCTTTGATGGGGCACCTTGAGTCCTCTGCAGGTCAGACTAAGACAGAGTCTCCCTGTGCTGTATGTTAGCTCTCTGCAAACAACAGTAACCCCACTGTATTTAAACATACCTACTGCCTAAAAGGGCCCTTATGTATCTGCTAGTAATGGCATGTTACATTAACATGCTGCTTGCACTCCTCAGTTCAGAGTTGCCCTGTTTGCACATACATACTACCTGCCAAATACCATGTTTTAGGATATGCTGAAAGATTATAACAAATGGAAAAGAAAGAACAGACTTCCTGCTTAGTTTCAACTCATTCATTTATTTGTTGATTTGCTGCTTTTCCTTGAGAAAACAAACTCCATATAACATAACTTCATATGTAGATGTAGTGCAGGATCACCACTATTATGGATGATGTATGTATCAGTGAGTCTATGCATGCAGGTGCATGCAGCTGGTGCTCTGTAGCTGCTCTCATCTGTCACTGGCCTCAGTCTGAAATTGCTCCATTATGGCACTGTTGACATCATCAATACACACACACACACACCAATGAACAGGAGACATCAGTCATCATCTATCTGCACACAAAACTCACATGTTGGACCATATTTAACCTATATTTATCATCATCCATTTACACATCCTGACACTCATTTGTGCAATAGTGCTGTCTCTGGTTGGCTCTGTTCCACCCTTTTTGCTCACTGCCCTTGCTGAAAGCTTGCTTATCAGTCACACTCACATTTACACATGCTTGCTTCTTGAAAGTTAAAGTCAACAGGGCTTTATGGAGTCATACCACAATCAGTAAACAGCAACCTTCTTTGACGTGAAGAAAAAGTAACATGTCAAGTGCTGAAATGAATTGCAAGACTTGTCATCACATCACACCATATTTTAAGTCCAAATCATTTCTCTCATTTTTGCACAAACAGAGGATGTGATGGATTGATAATTCAAATAATAACACATGAATGAGGTTCACATTCAGGCATGAAATTACTCGCTCATATCTTTAAACAGAGATGGACATGTTTTAAAGTTCCTGCACAGGCACGCATTGATACATACCCACACACACACTCCCTATTGTGTATCCAAGTTCACATAGGGGCACACACACACAGGCCATCTCCTCTAAATCACTTCACATCTGTAGGCAGCTAAAGGGAGAGTCAGAAATTTATGAAGCTATTAATCCAACAAGACAGGGCGTTGACCACAGATGAGAAGGAGGGAAAAACTCATTGGAAGAGGAGAGTGAATAAAGACATGAATTCCCACAGTCATAAAAAGGAAGACTTCCCAGGAGAGCCATTCCCCTTTGTCTCTCTTTTCTTTCTCTCTTTATTTTTGGCAGGATTAAGGTGCCATCTTTGGCTTAGTGCTTACAACAGGAGCCAGAAACAACAGAGTTTTCTATCTTGACACTTTCACATGCTTAAAAAAGGCTGCAGGAAAAACACGAGCATGGAGTTTGTGAAATTTTAGCTTGGGCACGGCATTAAAGCAGATACAATAGTTATAATGACTACGGCAGTCTTGTATTATGTTTGTCTGTGGTGCAAACACACATCAGACCTTCACTGAAAGTGTCATGAGACCACAGTAGTCCAATGAACATACAACACATTCATTCCAATGCCAAAATGTAGGGCGCCATCAAGGACGAATTGTAAAAACTGATTGGATTTGTCTGGTTGAATTCTACTAAAAACAACATGGAATTCCAAGAAACATAAAGTCCTTAAAAAAGAAAACACCACAAACACCATTGAGCATTGATATTATTAGCATCACCAAAATTTGGCCTTAGCACAACAACAAGACAAATAGGTCTTAAATTGCATTTGTAATGGATTTACCAAAGTATTAAAAACACTTAGACTGAAACTGTTGAAACCTGCTGTAATGCTGACTGTAGGTTCCCTCCAAACAACTCTAGCCCTGTCTAAAATCCACTTAATCTCAACCTCAGGAAGCATAAGTGAGCCTTAATAGTTGCACATTAACATGGTTGAGGCTGTTTGACATAGAAGGCAATTGGAATATGATTACACTAGTAGGAATTTTATCTCTAATCTGATAAAGTTGTTACTGAAACTAACCGTGCACTTGTCAGGACTCATATATGCTGAAATGTGACACACACACACACACTCACATATACGCACACACACACACACACACACACGCACACACCTACACACACACACACACACACACATACACATAGCTGTAACTGCCATGACTCATGCTTCTCTCACAACCAGAGTAGGAATCTGAAGCAAGGATGGCATCCGCACTGAGCCCAAAATGGCCACATGTTGCAAAGCATCCCTCATCGTTTTCCTTAAGCCCAAAATTAGACCGTTACTCATTCTTTTACTGGTTGTGAATGAGACAGGACACAGTCTATTACCAGAATGACAACACAGGTGTAAGATATGTCGTCAGCAGCAGTTTGATACTGTGATGGGTGGATTTCAGAAATGACCCCTGGTAGTCTGACTAATGAACAGATACATAAAGATGTTAACACTTTCCTAATCAAGTTATTTTAATTAGAAATGTAATTAATTTATTCACTTTAACTTTTTGTTTACGTGGTCTTTTTATTTTGTAATATTGTTTTCAAATGTCTACTTTTTTGCCTTTTCTTTCATTTCCAGTACATCTTTAAGAGGTCAGTTGTGCCCAAAGGGATGCACTTGTTGGCAGGTGCTATGGTATTTGTAACTGTATTTGGAACATGAAGTCATTCAGGGGTAAACAGCTTTTAACTCCTGAACCTCATGTGCCTCTTTTGCTCTTCTTCAGTTGTTCCTTGTGGCTTTGCCAGGAAACATATAGAAATTTATAGCTTTTTTCCATCGTTGTTGCAAGTCTGAAGTCATTCTTATTTTATGCATTTGTAAAAAGGTAGACTAACAACAAAAAAAAGCCAAGAAAGTTATGAAAATAAGGGTTTTCATTTAGATTCCTGAATGATTGTCCATTTTTGCTCAACAACACATTTAATCAGTTTTATTTCTTGTTGGCAACATCATCCCCCAATCAATATTAACAGTCTCTGTTCCCTTTAGTGTAGATGTAAAGCACCAAAACATTGAATTATTGTAAACATATTCTTTCTACAAGCTATTCTTAACTTTTTGGCCAAAAATGGCTATATAGGCATTAGAGGTTGCTGACACTTGTTCTCATTGAACTTTTAAAGCAGTTATTTTGTATGTAATGTAATGTTTTGAAATCACATTCAGTGTACTAAATCTGCAATAAGCATAGAAAAAAAAGACTATGAAGAACCATACACCAGTAGGTACAGGGGTTGTTGTGTGTCAGGGGAAAGGACTGTGTGAGATGTTTATCAAGTGACTGTTGAACACACAAAAAGGATGATTATTTCTAGCTGTCGCTGTCTTTAAAGCCACATTCCCATGCATCAGGTGCACACCCTCATTACCCAAAATGGAACAGGCATGTACATTAGTATGTAATCAGACCGCAATGTCATGGCGTAGGTGAGCATCTGAAGGTGACGTGATCGGCCCAAACCTCTGACCCTTTACCTCACCACAGAGCTATGGCACGGTGCTCTCTCTGGTTTCTGAGGTTAATGCTGGTTTGTCTGTGAGGACACATACCTCCTGGATCTTCAGTAACACTGCAGTAATATAAAGCTCTATTGATGTCTGGATGCTTTGTTGGTTTGCAGCAGCGTGTAACACCGAGAGTATTTGTCATTTTAAATTACCCATGTTGGGGACCCTGCTGATTATTGAATCAGTGCCCCACCCCCCCATCATCCCTTTTACCTACTCTTATTGTCATGCATGGAATGGACGGTAAAGATTTCCTCAAGGAGATCAGTCATGTCAACAGCCAACACAGCTGGACCTTACAGGATGTGATCATTGTCTGGGATTTTGAGATATTTGTTTTATCAGCTGTGTTTTTCTAAGAGCTTGACAATGTGTTTTTTGATACCTATGTCAATATGCACTGAGTGTTAAAGGTCAGAAAACCTTCTTCCCTGTGTAACTCTACCTACACTATCCGTTAAAAAAAGCCAATGAGTCATTCTGGTATTTTTCTTCATACCTAGAATTCTGAAGTAATTTGATTTAATCTTTATTTTCTAGAATTTATGTTCAAATTTAGTTTTGTATTATTTATATGTGATTTTAGATGTGTCTATGGCACATGTCTACCTGAAAGCCCATCTATCTGTCAACTCAAGAATGAACTAATTAGAAATGAGAAAAAGGCATTACCACAATTGAAAATCCACATCCTCCTCCTGCAACTTTCTATCTCTGTTCAAATCTTAGACTGAATATAAAGACGGACAACACCATTTTATAAAGCTACTGACAAGTAACACCAAAAAGTATGATGTACAGGAGCTGCCAATTCAGTTTTCTTCATAGCCACACAGATACATGTAAGAGAATCTTGACAGTGATTGGTCCAAACAGCTTTCAGTCACTATTTTTTATATTCTTCCTTGCTGAAAAGATTGTGATCGACCTAAGTCTTCCATCTCAGGTTAGATTATCTAAAGCCTGAGAGGAGATGCAGAAGAGTTATTTCCTCTCAGACCACTTGAATTACAAGATGCCAAAGGTTATTATGGAATTTTTGCCCAATGACACCAAAATAATTGACTCCTAAAAGTTTAATATCATGTGTTTTGTTATCATGTACCAATACTGACCAAAAAGCTTGTTGGAGTTAAACTCTGGATGCCTCTTCCTTGTGCTTTTATTAATAGCTATACTGGAAATGTGCACAAAGTTTGCATATATTTTTATTTTGTGGAATTAATCTTGACACGTTCACTGTATGAGCTGATTCCCACAATGAGTATTGTCTCATCCTTATAATCTGAAGTCGTGTATATCAGACTGACCCTCCTAATCTGCACTAAATATAGAGAGCTCTGCTGATAAAGCACTGCTCAGCTTCATCTAGAGCCTGAGTGAGTGTTCACAGTGTCAGTTTAAGGTGTGGACAGTGGATCAGCAGAGACAGGAGGGGTCCCTCTGACTTGGATTCCTGCCTCGTCTAGATAAGTCACTGCTCAGCTTCTGAGGCTGCGATAAACTAATCAAAAATTGAACACGGTAATGATGATAACAGGCATACACAGATGTCCACTGTAAGCAACAAAACTCTGTTTCCCACTGAAGTTATTGTAGTATGCAAGAATGCGGTTAAACTGGAGGGGGTACACTTAGTCTCCTGCTGAACTACCCTTTTCTTTGCCTGCCCTTCATGCATGCCATACCTTGGCCGACTGCCCTGCCTCAGACTTAGAGCAACATGTTGGTTTTGATGGAGCTAAAAATCCAAAGCCCCAAAGCTTTCTCCCCTCTAGGTTCCCTTATCAGCCCTCTTCTGTGGAGAACTACAGTGTATATTTAAGGTATCAGGCAAAAACAGAAGATGTCAAAAGGAGTGAGCATCAGAAAGAGAAACGTGCACTTTTTCATACTTCTGCTTTTGCCTAAGGCTAGTTTTACTGCCATTACACCCTATTATTCCTCTAATAAAACTCTGCAGTCACATAACTTTATCCAGAGTAAGTAGAATTTTTCAGTGGAACCACAAACAAATTATCTTTAAGGTATTTATTATTCAATTAAAACCAAAACTAACTACAAGCAAAAACATGATGCATTTTCTGTAATTTGGGTGGTGAATGTTGACAACGGATAATCTTGCTCATTTTTTTTCAGACTGGGGGCAGCTATGGCTTTGGGGGCGGCCATGGCTCAGGAGGCAGAGCAGGTTGTCCAATAACCGAAGGGTTGGCAATTTGAATCCCGCTCTGTCTGTTGCGTCCTAGAGCAAGACACTTCACCCACCTTGCCTTCAGTGCCACTCACTCTGGTGTATGAATGCATATGAATGTGTGGTGGTGGTGGGTGCAAATTGGCAGCCACACCTCTGTCAGCCATCCCCAGGGCAGCTGTGGCTACAATGTAGTTTACCACCACCAGAGGGGGAGCATGAGAGTGAATGAATAACGGGTCAATAATGTAAAGCACTTTGAGTGCCCAAAAAAGCGCTACAGAAATCTAATCCATTATTATTATTGATTGTTTACTTCGGATATCAACAGATTACCATTCAGAGGGACAGCGGTATGGATGTCACAGCCCCAAAACACGGCAAAATTGACCCAGTCAATGCTCCTCATGTTGGGGGAAACCAGTGGGCAGGAGGCACAGGTAACAGAAATTCATTTTGACAAGTACTTTACTATGACTGAGCATTTGAAGAGGCTATGTTGAAGCAGTAGTTGTGTGTTCTCTTCTCTTAGTAAGTGCATAGTTTCAAATTAAGTAATTCATCAAAATGTTCATCAGCTAAAAAAATGCTCCTATATCATACTGTTGCTATGCACAGATAAACTTGGTATAAGTGGTCAAAGTGACATGACAAAGTCAAAAATGAACAAAAAAAGTTAACATTTACAGTTTAAAGGCATTATCTGTGTACATAACCAAGCATCAGCTGATTGTATAGATGATTGTATAGGTATATGAACTAGCCATATAATATTTTGTGAAGGATTAAAACATTAAAGCATGCATTAAACATTTGGAATGTTTTTGTGTCACACTTTTTGTAATCAGATTATATTTTGTTGAGCTCTAAGAGTCATGGTTTCCTGCAGGTGGCAGAGACACAGCAGGGCTCGGTGGGAAAGGAGGACCCTATCGCCTAGACGCCGGACACAAAGTTTACCAGGTGTCCCAAGCTGAGAAGGATGCAGTTCCAGAGGAGGTCCGCAGAGCTGCACGTGAAATGGCCGAGAAAGCGTTCAAAGAAAGGTAGGGTCAATTAAATACTGAAAACCGAGTAATTACACTCTTAAAACCTAATGGGGTTCATGCCCTTCCTTCCACACAGTTTCCTGAAAGTAGAGCAGTAGTTTTTGTGTAATCCCACTGACACACAAACAAACCAACAGATACATGCGATTACATAACCTCTTTATAGGAGGTAATTATACTCTTAAAAACGTATAATCACGGGTAATCTTCAACTAATGACACTTTTTAATGCTGTGGCTAATATATTAGGTCAGTAGCTCATCCGTCTGTGTCTGTTTTTTTTTTTTGGAGTTGTGCAGATGTTTTGGATTGACAATCCTTTAACACCCTGGAAACTACCCAGAACTCAAATGTGTTACATGTGATATGGAACAGGTGTGTGTATGTGTGTGTGGGCCTTCTTTATTTTATCCATCTGTACAGTTTCCTAGTCAGTCAGCCATCCCAGGTATGGCTTTTCGTCCTGGCCAAACAACCACAGACTGCACTATCCTGACTAAATGGACGAACACAACAGTTGATCCCGCTGGCCACAGAGTGTATGCGTGCCTACGCTTACACACATTTGCTTCGGAGTGGAAGGTTGAGGGGGCACTTCTTTCACCAGCTCAACCATGAAGGCCGTCTCTGTTCTATTCAGCTTCAAACTGTCTTGTTCTCTTTACTTTATCCCCCATCCCCCTCCTCTTTCTCCTCCATCAGCCCTCCCTTCCCCTTTTCCTGGATGGCTCGTCTCATACACTAGCTGCTTTCACACCAAGAGAACAACCTCTCCAACTCTCCTCTTTATCTTCTTGTCTGTCTCTCACCTCTTCTTTTTCCATTTCACTACATTTTACTTGTCTAAATATCTTCTTTGACAACCCTAGACTGTTTCTCTGTCTTCCCTGTCTGTCCTCTTCTTGTCTATCAATGTCCCACTCAGCTCAGAGAAAATCTTGTAGTTACATGCTTATTCTCTCCACTAAATAGATGCCACTGTACTTGACTGGCTTAAACACAGCAGGTGACACACCTCAGACATACCTACAGAGCTCAACTTGTTCAACTTGACATTTTTTATATCTCACGTTGGCTCAAGTTGTCAGTCTTTTTCCATATGTTTTCATTAAGCAGCGTACGTATACAGTCCTCTGTTGACTTAACTTCAGGTCAAGTATCAGTCAAAATATGATGTTTTCATAAACCCTTTACCCGTCAAAACAGGCTAATGTATGTACGTACGTGCTTCTACTGGTTTATATTTCTAGCTGTCTCCTTGGTTTTATACTTTATAGAATTTGTTTGAGACAAATTTTGCTTAAAAAAATCAACACACATTCAAGTTTTTAAAATTTATTTATTTAAGTTAAAATGAATCAATACATTCCAGTCTTTTATCAGACACATTATCAGACAATAAGAGACACAAAAAATAGGAAAACTTCTTTTTATAAATTTAAAGAAGACCAAAGAGTAAGAAACGTAGCCACATGCACGATATAGGTATAATATGAGGTATGTTTGTGTCGCATGTGTGTTGTATTAAAGGGGTCATATTTTGCTTTTTTTAAACGGAATTATGCATTTTAAAACATTTCCCTGTGGTCTACATAAACTGTAAATGCTATGTTTGGGTCTGAATTCTTCATT
>JAPQRP010000016.1:21694590-21705222 GCA_037367295.1 Apogon hyalosoma | reverse complement strand
AGTAGCTATCCTGTGACTTATTCAAACAATAAAACAAAAAAAAACAAAACATACAATTGGTATTTCCAAAAAGAGTGCCATAAAAGTGACTACACACTTTTAGCACAGTCACATAGGATCTGCATCAACGTCAGTATTTTGTGTGAGAACCATTGTTTGACAAGAACACAGGGTTCCTGCAGGGTCTTAAAAAGTCTTTAAAGTCTTGGATTTACAAATCTGCATTTAATACCTTAAAAAAGACTTCAAAAGGTATTAAATTTGATATGGCAGGTCTTATGTTTTGTAGGTATAAACTTGTTCCCTTTATTGTTTTTAAATGTGTCCAAACTAATGGTCCACCTGTTCCAACCTGACAATTTAAACTGAAATTAGAAACCAATTATTGCTAACTTTTGCAGCCCCCTGGTGAGAAATAATCACAGAACATTCAGTTCAGTGCTTTGTAAATAAATACATTTTCCTAAATTCTAAGAGTCACACATTTTTGCCAGTATGACCGTGAAATAGGCTGTGAAATGGGCATGAAATTCGGTTCTAAGTAGTCTTGAAAAGGTCTTAAAAAATCTTAAATTTAGCTGGTTTTAACAAGCACTTTCAAATTTTACAATTAACAACACTTCTAACATAAAATGTAGATGGGAATTGGAAATCAACACACACGTACCAGATGAGGTGTGGGCAGATATATGTTCTGAAGCTCATACGGTCACTAATTCTAGTTCATGGAGAGAGTTCAAATGGAAAATTGTCACAAGATTTTTCAGAACAGCGGAGTTCATTTCAAAAATGAACCCTGTGAACCCCAATACCTGTTGGCGACATTGTGGGGCTCACTTGGGGAACCATACCCACACATTCTGGAAGTGTACTGAGACCAGACCTTTCTGGGATGATATATTTGCTGCTTTGAACAGTTTTCAACCAAACGTTTTCTAAAGATTTAAAGTTTGCTATTTTAGGTGTAATCCCAGAAAGTTTAGAGGGAGATAACAGAAAATACCTTTTGCGGCAGCCATTAAATGCATCACTATCAAGTGGTTGAAACCTGAACCTCCCACATATAACATTTGGATTGAGAAAGTGAGAGAAATCTATCAGATGGAGCAAATTACTGATGGACTTCGAATTCAGGGAGAGCTATTTACAAAGAGATGGAGTCCCATGATTAACCTTTTAATGCGACAAGCACTCAGAAGTGGTCATCTACATGTATGTATTTTGTCATTCATGTTTAATTTGCGACAAATTGTAATCAATATCTACTACAGATATCCATGATGTTTGATTAGATATGTTTATATATTTAAAATGTGTTTTATATTTGTATGAGCAAAACTAAACAAAAATTTTGTTTAAAAAAATGAAAAATAAAAAAGTCTTAAATTCAACTTGTAGAAACCTGTAGGAACCCTGGAACAAGCCTTGGATCATTGTTTTGTTTGTGCAAGTGAAAGCATCGCAACGACTCACTCATGTACATGAGGTGTGTGCCTCTCATACAGCGTTTGGAAAGTTAGAATGAAATATTTCCAAAAGTGCAAAAGATGTCGGTTTTACTTAATTCAGTCTGAAGACATTACACTGTCCTCAGAGTGAGAGTGGAGTGTCCACATGTGTGTGAACAGTCTTTGTGATTGCATGGCTGATACCAGTGCAGTCTACACAATATACTTATCTGACTCTGCTCTCATGCAACCGGTCACACTTAGCTGCGTACTGGTTTGTTGCAAGCTGTGACACATGAAGTAAAAGCCTCTTCTTCATCCCACAATCCCTCCCTGCGTTTTGAAGTCTCTGTTCTGTATCTCTGCGGTGGTCACGGTCTGGTTATCCCCTTTAGATTTAAACACCTGGAAGAGCGTACCCCACCTCTCCCTGTCTGTCTAAATAAAGCATACACTGCAAACATGATAGGGGCCATACTTACCACACCTGAGATGGATTATATATGTGTGTGTATGTGTGTGTGTGTGTGTGTGTGTGTGTGTGTGTGTGTGCGTGCCAGTGATGGTAAAGTACCTGCACAGATGGACTAAACCAATAAGCTCAGCTTGTGCAGCATCGCCCACCTGTCCATAGTTGTGGGTTGGAGGGAACACACACATGCAGGCAGATGGTTTCTTTTAAATAATAATCTCCTTTTAAAGTGAATTATCAAAGGGAACATGTAATTCTGTTATCTACATATCCATCTGAACTGTTTTTTTAGAGAAAACTGTGGTCTGGTATCACCAAAAGTGCACTTAAATGCATCTAAATCCCATTATCATTCATTGTAAATAACATTATAAGCCACTGAATCTGCAAATGGGAGTTATTATCCTTCTGTTGAATGATGCTCTAACGCTGTAATCTGAATGTAAGAACTCTTTGTGTTACACCCGTTGTTTTGACTTTCAGTTGCGAAGAACATCTTTATATCTCTTTTTGTCTCTGTTCTTCTATCCAGGCTTAAGGAGATTGATATGAGTGAGTACGATGCAGAAACCTACGAGCGCTTCTCCAAAGCTGTCAGGAGACAAGTTCAGTCCCTGCGCATCATCCTCGACAGTTTACAGGTTGGATTCACTTCACCGTGTATCAGACTGGGCTTTATTTGCTCTTGTTTGCTTACCTACTACTCTATTCTGTACAGCGTTTTAGGTAGAGAGAATAGAAATTTGAGTTGACGATTAACTGTAATATCTATTCCGTTAATGTTATAATAATATAAAAACAGAAAGGATATGACCTAATTATACCAAAGACATTACTGACATATTTAACTAAGGTATAAAATCAAAATAAATACAGCAGTATCCGTTCCCAAATGACTCATAACAGAACAATGAGGCGTGATGAGAGGATGTCATTAGAAGAGCACCAGTCAAATGATGGTTGGAAATGTACATGGATATTATGATGAAATATGGCATTTCTGTTATGTTTTTATTAAAAGAAATGGAAGGCCTACTCATCAGAAAACAATCTATATTGAAAACATTATAGAGATCTATAATCTTGTCAGATCTTTGTTATGCAATACGGCTACAGTTCGCTTTCCATATAAATTAGTCCTGCACTGGCGATAAACAATTTAATTACAAATTGAACTTACTCATAATCCATTGCAGTTTCTAATCACAATGTTTAGATTGATTGGTATGATTACAAAGAGGTTACATGAAAGAGCTTATAGACTATAACATTCATTCTGTTGCTTTACATCTTGTCACTATATAGAAATGCATTCTTTTGGTGTAGTTCAGGATGACTGTAACCAGTATTAAGGACTGTTAAGATGTTAATTCTGCCCATTTTTTTCCTGGAAATTTTACCTTCAGGAAAGTTTAAAACATTTCAGCTTTCCTGACACTGGTAGTCACTACATCGACCTCATATCACCCCACGTCTTTGCAATGGCAGGAAAGCATGGGCACTGTCCCCCAGAAGCCCCCTGATTGACTCAATAAGATATTGTCATATTGTCTCCATTTCATTGTTTTGGTTTAGTCTTTCCTCCCTTTGTCTTTGTCTGGGGAAATGTGTGTCTGTGTGTTCAAGTTTGGTTTGGCGTGTGTGTTTGTGTGCATGTGACGAGAGGAAAATCATGCAGCACGTGAAAAAGATTACAGAGCAGCAACACGGAGCCTCGCTCTGATATTCTCCTCTCCAGGTGTGACGCTCTATTTGTATATGTTGTAGTGGGTGTGTGTTTGTTTTTTCCATCCAGGTGTTTGCGTCCGTGCCAGTACTGGCTTTAAACATGAACATCAGTTATTGTTTGTGTTTGTCCTTGTGGCCGCGGGCCTCTCTCCCACTGTAAAGTCCATGAAGATTACACCACTGTGAAGTCATGTTATTTTTATCATACCTGAGGAGTGATTTAAGGAGTCTCTCCTCCCACACACACAAACACACTTGCACATCTAAGCCTAGCTGGCAGACTTTCAATAAACTCATGTGTATTGTTTCCATCCGCTTTAGTCTACCCTGAGGGAAACCCCTCTCAATTTATCTTTCAACAATTGCCGGAGTTACCAGATATAAACAGCAGGGCCAATATTTATCAGATGTCGCACACTGGGAAATAAGAGGCAATTGGCCACCAGAAAATCTGAGTAACGTTTACAGAATTTAATAGTATTGTAACTTTAATGTCTTAAAGTTAAAATTGCATCTGGAGGCCAGGAAACTTCTTACATTTGATGATGTTATAGTCATGAACGCTACCAGCCATAGATTTAACCACTGGCATATTCTTATTTTTGGAGCTACTTTCATTTCACTTACAATCTTTTATAAAAAATATGTGAAGTAACTGTCTTTAGTTTAAGAATTTTTTCATAGTTTGTGTCCCTCAAGGCCAAGACTCGAGAAAAATAGGTTTGATGCTGTCTGTTGTTTGGAATCACTTGTAAAATTTAATTTTAGTCACCTAGTACCATCATATGTATTGACACTAATGTGAAATCATTTGGAGACATGCACATGTGGCTGTAAATATTTTGACTGATTGATAATCATTTTGATTTTGATGATTTCGAACAAATACTTGTTGAATATTTTTGATTGCGTAATAGATTTTTGTTTAAATAGTTACATATACGCGTCTGAAAATATGTCTTAAAGTGCTTGTGTGTTGGCCTGGATGCTGTGTTAATGTCAATGAGACTGAGTCAAATAATGTACACAAGTCACATTATATATCTATATCTATCTATCTATCTGTCTATCTATATATATATATATATATATATATACACACACACACATACATATGAGACTGGCCTAATATTTCAAATTGCAACTATCCAAAAAACACTGGACTCTAATGACTGTATTTCTCTCCCTTTTATACATTCATTATGCATCTATTATACTGACTGAAACACTCAGCAGTTTTGTGTCACACTGTCATGAGATCAGCTCTGTGTATAACATCTATGCACACATGTCATTTGTTAGGTAAAGTCAGTCTTAAACCGGTACAGTACTTTAAACTATATATCCCCTCAGTAGGTATTTGTAAAATATTGAGTTTGTGGTCCATAGTGGGTGGGGTTCCTTCTTTTGTTCGCCACGCTTTCTCTAAATGAGCTCTCCTTCCTCTTGTGTCTGATATAAAGATTGGAGAAAGTGACGTTAGGCTTCCTGAGGCAGCGCTTCAGAGTCTTTTGTTGGTGAATGTAACAGTGTGAAATCAGCATTCGCTGCTCAGGGTGATGATCCTGTGCGTAATCTCTCATGTGGTCATGACACGCAAATTAAACCACATGAGTTTATGATTTTTATTTTTTTTTACACTATTACACAATTTCTTGACACTGCAAGCCCCACCAAAATGAATTCATCTACCCCAGACAGATTGTGAAATGTGTTTATTTATTTGGCTGATTGATGCCTAACATACATTCAGACATATTGAGGTCATAAACTGCGGTTGTAACTTTGTGTGTCCCTGTGTGTGTGTTTTACAGGCAAAAGGGAAGGAGCGTCAGTGGCTGAAGAACCAGGCTCTGGGAGAACTGGATGATGCAAAGATCATCGACGGACTGACTGGAGAGAAGGCCATATATAAACGCAGAGGAGAGCTGGATCCAGAGGTGTGCGAGCATTTCAACTACACTTACACAGTTACACCTACAAACACAGTTCCAGATCCAAACTCATAATTTTGACCTTTATCTGTCAGACACTGCATTCCAGTGGTGTGTGTGTTTGAGATTATTATTACACCCTGCTCGAGCTCTCACCCAGTTTTTAGTCGTTTCTCATGCTGTCATGTGTGCTCCCACTCTAATCATACAAACACACACTAACCATAATATGCATGCCATGTTTTTCTACCTTTTTTAGATCCAGGCATTGCATATTTTTGGTCTGGCCTGAAGGTCTACATTGAAATAACTACATTTTAAAACTTGGCTTTTTGTTGAATGTTGTTTTTTTTTTTTTTTTTTTGCTTGGGGTAGTGAGCTACACCAAATTCAACAATACACCATCCAAAGAAGGTATTTGCTTTAATTGGAAACCATTAAAAGCATAGCATATTGCTATTTTTACATGAAATGTTTAACACTTTTCAACATATTGTGTAACAAGGTTCTAATGTTTTCATATTCTATGATAGTTTTACTTGTTTATTTTCAATTTGAGATTAGATTTAAGTAGTTTTTGTATTGCATGTGAGAGAGAAAAATTCAACCAGACATATAACTTACTAGGCTTATTCATGAAATAAATTGATAAAGGTGACATTAAATACATTGTTTATTTAATTTAATTTAATTCCAAAACCTTTATTTAAACTCGGAAATATGTTGAGGAAGCAACCTCATTTACAATATAGCCGAGACAAAACAAAACATCTGAAACATACAATGGACATATCACGAATACCGAAAAGTAAAAGTGACAAAGATGAATTAAAAACAGAGAAGTCTACTTAAAAACAGGCGCAGCTGGAAGTAAAGTAAGATGGAATTATGGATTTAAAACACAAAACATTTTAAACATACAATACCATATCAGAAGTACCAAAAAATAAAAGTGATAAAGATGAACTAAAAACGAAGACATCTACTTAAAAACAGAAGCAGCTGGAGGTAAAATAAGAAGCAGTTAAGGATTTCAGTTGTCCTAACGATAAAAGTGTGGTAAGTTTCAGATGGTTTCGGAGAGTGTTCCAGGTTTCAGCTGCACAGTAAGAAAAACTGGACTTTCCCGATTCAGTATGCACTGAAGGAACCTGCAGTGTGAGCCAGTCCTTTGAGCGAGTGTGATATCGACTTGCATTAAAAGATACAAAAAAATGAATATAAGATGGTAAAAGACCAGTGAGGGCTTTAAAAACAAATAAAATCCAATGTCTGTCACGCCTGTTTCAAGTTAGTTTTATTACCACACTTAACGCTTAACAAACCCTTTCATTTTTGTTTCAGTTAATGAACCAGTTGTTTCCTGCACCCAGTATCTGATATATGAACTTTTATGTGTACTCAGCCGGGCAGTCCTCAGCAGAAACCCAAGCGTTTACGGGTCTTAGCTGACGTGTCGGGCAGCATGTACCGCTTCAACGGCGTGGACGGCAGACTGGAGCGCTCCATGGAGGCGGTGTGCATGGTCATGGAGGCTCTGGAGAACTACGAGCACAAGTTCAAGGTGAGACGGTCACAAAAAACTGAAGGCAGCGTTTGCATCCTCGGCCGCCGTATCACCCACGCTGTTATTGCATCACTGTCATCATATGCATCGTCGAGTCATGTATTCAGATTCAGAAGTCTTGCCTCACACGCCCCTCCTTTTTCAGTGGTTCTGAACCCAAGCCATTCTCCGTTTGACATTTAACTTTGTGTACTTGAAGTTCAGGGAACAAGTTGTACGGTTTTAGGTTTCCACCCACAGTAGCCTCGCGCGTAATCTTAATTTTTCTTACGGCATAGCAACATGACACTTTATTTTTATAACTCTTGGTCAATAAAACTCTTTCACTAATCTTTTCCACTTTGCTGCTGGGAGTGTTATGAATCCAAACTCATGCGTGGTATAGCGCTAACTTGGCAGATGACTTTCACACCAATGTTCTCGAGCTGCCGGCAAGCCATGTGAGGTTATACAGAGGTTTTATACAGAAGCCTCTAATATGCCACATGCCTTAGTTTCATGCTCTATGTGACTATTAAGAATAACATACAGTAACGATGGAAGACGATTCAAATCTCTACAATTTCCCTGCTCCCGTCTAACTTTCTGTCCCGCTGAGAATGTTTACCTCATTAATTTGCACAGAGAAAACACCCGTTGCGAATGACAGTAGACATATTTCATTATCCATTCATAGGCTGAAAATAAGCCAGGAAAAAAGCAGCAGCAAAAAGACGACAGAAGCAAAACCAAGAGGGATCGAGAGAAGAGCGCGAGAGTGCAAAAAAAAAGTTGAAAGGAGACAGACTTCTTGGCCCCTAAGTGACACTCAAGCCAACTTAGCGCTGATCACGTATCGGTGTCGTTCACACAAACACACGCTCGCACACACTTCAGTTCTCTTCATATGTCAGAGTAACTGCTTTTTTTAATTTCACCCACTTACACAGAAGAAATGCACACTTTCTCTTGTGTGAGATTATCTTACTTTTGCATTTACAGACAATAAAAGACCCATAAAAAATGTTAGGAGGTCAAACAATAAAAATCCTACCAGGTCTGATCAGTACTTCTTTTTCTAATAGTGAAGTAAGCATAGGTAACATAAGACTTACAGAAGTGTAGTACTGACATCAAAATTAAGGTCAGAACAAATCTAATAGCACATACAGTTATCAGTGTGTGTGGAAAAAAAACCTCCAGACTCAGTCTTGTAACTTTATATATGGAATTCAATTAAAACTCAAGCTGAAAACTTTTACTTACCTGATGACACTTTGAAAATACAACTTTTCTTACCCGGCAACAGGGATATGACCAGATGAGACACACAGTCGCATACCTTTGACCACAGCAGTCATAACCGCCTCTATTAGAAATAGCGCATATACATAATATCTGCATCCTGAAATAGCTGAGTGGAGCCCACGGAGCCAGGCTGACCAGTCAGTCTTATGTAAGCCAGCTGTGATGGATAGTCTATGGAAAGCATGTTCGCATTTGACAGGTTTAACATACTGCTGCGGGTGTTGGTTAGAGTGAGGATAGGTTTGTATAAGTTATGATGTGACGTTTCAGTGCTGGGTTTTATGTATTAATACCAAATACTGCTCAAGGCCATGATACAACAGGTAATTACCAAACATGTAAATTGTTACTAATGTACCAGTTTATTATTATATAAGATGATAATTCATACTCATGCCTTTTTTTCCTTTTCTCTTTCCCTTATGCAGTATGACATAGTGGGCCACTCAGGTGACGGATTCGACATCGAGCTGGTCAGAGCTGACAAAATTCCCAAGAATAACAAACAGAGACTCAAAGTTCTGAGGGTATGGATTCAATATCAGTCATCAGTCATATATTTGTAAGGATCATCTCATACCAGTTCACCCACCGACTCCTAGTTGAAGTCATGAATTTTCCTGAAAAGAAACAAAAACCTATATCAAGTTCATGGGGATTTTGAAGTGAGGCCCCCAGAGCTAAATGTCATCATCATTAGTACGTGTATTGTGTCCCTCTACAATTTCTTTTCTTAATTTGTTCTGAAAATATGAGAAATGCTAGAAACCAGATTATGTCATCTTGTTATGTGTGTTTGGACATTCAAAAAGTGAAGCGTTTCACAAGTTCAGGCTTATCTGAACTAATATCTGACATTATCACGAAGCAGCATCAGAAACAATAAAACAAGTTATCACAAGGGGAACAAGATGACTTCATGTAGTGTGCAACAAACCAGACTGATGCAAGCTATAACTTGCAAAACCAAATGAAAAACATAAGCTTAATAGGTATCACACAAAAATATAAAGCCTTAAAGGCAACAAATACTTAACAAAATAAATCCACCAACTCTAATATGACTGAAACAAAAAAGTAGGAAAGAATAGCTTATAATTGGTTTTTGAACATGTAATGGTGGAGTATTGTAGTAATACCAAATATTTTATATATCTGCAATGAAGATTAACACAAAAAAAGCTCTGAAGTTGTATTTTTATTAAGATATTAAGTCAGTTTTTTGTCTAGGAATAAATAACTTAGACAGAACCATATCTATACAAATCCAAATTTGACAAAACTAAAGTGAAACCTAGAGGAGATATTCATTTCTGAAGATTTTGCATTCAGGTAACAATGTATTTGTGTTTATTATTTGTTACGTATTCGGCTCTTGGATGCTCAGTACATATTTCAACCCAGTCCAGTTAAAGTTGAACAGTCAGTGAGCTTTAGTTTACACATACTAGTGGTGAAGTTTAGCTTCAATGGCCAAATTTCTAACTAAAATAGCATCAGAAGTAGAACGTTAGGATTTAGTCCATGACCTTAACAGACATTTCCACATGATTTTTTTCAATAAAATCCATACACAAACATTAAAGTTCTTAATTGTGGGTAGGTTGATGTGGAGTGGCCTGTATGTGACCTCTGGATGCACCTGCTTTCACCACAGCACAGTTTTCGTCCTCTGTATCCTCTTTCTTCTGCCTGCAGAACATGCATGCTCACTCTCAGTTCTGCATGAGCGGTGACTACACTCTGGAAGGCACCGAAGCCAGCATTAAAGAACTTGCCCGAGAAGAGGCAGATGAGCACTTTGTGGTGGTGCTGAGTGATGCCAACCTGGAGCGCTACGGTATCCGACCGGAGCGATTCGCCCGCGCTCTGACCTCCGACCCTCAGGTCAATGCTTTTGCCATCTTCATCGGTTCCCTGGGTGATCAGGCAGAAAGGTGAGGAGATCAAAGGGGGAATGGAGTAATGGTAATAATGAAATGTAAAGAAGAGAAAACAACTCATGCAAATAAAGAATGAAGGTACAATAGAGTAAAACGAACAGGTAAACACAATAACGAGTATTTATTATGTACACAGTGATTTTGATGATTCCATATTAACTCACAAATGACCCTACAGTTGAAATATGACTACTTTAAGCCTCACCAACTGCCGATTTTTCACTGGGTTTTAATGAAATTGGCACCAAATATC
>JAPQRP010000016.1:21669919-21684103 GCA_037367295.1 Apogon hyalosoma | reverse complement strand
GATGACCATGAAAAGACGACAAACTGTATTTTACACCAGTTATTTACATGTATTGATAGAATTAGTGGATCAGCAGGTATTAAACAGTTTATACCTGTAGATGGTTTGTTTAAGCGGCAGCTGTTTGGGTCTTTATGTGTTAAAAATGTTTTTATTTCATAATGTTCACACAGTTTATCACTTTCTGACGACGGGTTTTAAATACATGTTCCTTTGCTTTAAAAATTAAACATGGCGTCCAGCTGAGTGGACATTTTTGTAACTGAAAATGAAAAATAGGTTCATAAAAAAAATAAAAAATTCAATCACGTTGTTTTTTTCATACCTTAAGAGGAATAAAAACACTCGGGACAAATATCTCAGCTAAGGTGCATTGCAATATAATCACAAATGCATAGGGTGTCCGAATACTCTTTTCCTTCACTGTACATTTCATAGTTTTTTGATAAAACAATTGATCCACATACCGTATTGTATTGTATGTGGCCTTTTTTGGGTCCTCACACTAAGTTTGGGAAAGGCAGGTTTGAGTGTTTGAAAAAAGGAGGGAGGGCGATGCTGGCCTTATTGGCTGAAAGCAATCCTTGTTGGACTGGCAGACCGCCTCTCCCAAGACCCACACAAACACACACACACACACACACACACACACGCATGCACGCGCACACGCACACACACACTGACCACCTGACACCTGCCCCTGTCAGGTCCTAATTGAGTTGTGCATTGAATCTTGAGAAGAGCCTTATGAGACGCGTTGATGACAGACTTCAAGACAGACTGGCGACGCACCTGACACACATAAATGCTGAAACGCAGATGTATGGGCAGCAAGTCAAAAAGCTGAAGTCGCGATGAAAAACAAACCACCATAAATAGAAGATTACAAGACTGTGTTTCAGCACATCCTTCAAGTTCACCCAGTATTTATGAGACATCCAAACTTAGAGAGACCAAGAGTGATTAGAAGTGCAGGAAAATAAAAAGCCCCCCCCACGTTCACACCACTGCTGTTACTACATG
Source organism: Apogon hyalosoma (assembly GCA_037367295.1). Lineage (NCBI taxonomy): Eukaryota > Metazoa > Chordata > Actinopteri > Kurtiformes > Apogonidae > Apogon > Apogon hyalosoma. The sequence goes on along the minus strand of JAPQRP010000016.1, from coordinate 21,683,080 downwards.
TGTTTTATTTATTTTATTGGTTTATTTATAGGGCTGGGATTTAATACGTTTTCTCCTTCCCACTCCTTTTTGAGCTGCACATATTGAATTTATTTTGTTATTACTAGTAACTTGGCAGTTGCTAACGTCTTGATTATCCTTATTTATTGATGTGTTTGCTCTGCCATTAGTTCTTTGTATACAAAAAGTGCCTCATTTGTTTTATTTATTTTTTTCTTCTCTTTTCTTTCTTTTCCTTCTGCTCAAAACAAATACAAAAAAAAAAAAAATTAATAGGGACCATGCACATTTATGAACACTGCTGTATAAAAAATACACCCGTGTAAATAGGCCAGAATTAGTCAAAATACCTACTTTTCATCTGCAGTCCCTATAGGCAGGTGGCAGAAACAAGACGTAAAACAGCCAACATTAATACATCACTCGTTTGCTATAAATTTAAAAAAAAATGTAAAAAAAAAAACATACACGTTATGATGACATAGGCACCATCAAAACAAACAAAAAACAAATAGACATAGGATGATCACAGGGGCATTAGCCTATACGTTCACCTCTATACTTACATACAGCTAAACAGAGAAAGATTAAATGTATGTCAGTTAAAAGTGAGTGCGTCTGGTGTTCTAGGAGCCAGTGTTTTAAGTGAGTTTTAAAAGTGTTGTATGTTGGACACTCACTGGGAGGGGCAGGTTATTCCAAAGTTTACTTCCTACTATTGATAGTACGTTTTGGGCAAAAGTGGTGCGTCTGAATGGTATCACACGATTCCCGTTTACAGAGGCCCGCGTACAACCTCCGCTTTCAAATCTTTGGAAGAAGCCATGCAGCGGGGGAGGGGCAAGCTTATGTAGCGCTTTACACTACCAATCCAATCCAACTTTATTTATAAAGCACCTTAAAAAACCCACAGTGGACCAAAGTGCTGTACAGAGGAATAATTAAAACCAAGATAAAAGAATAAAATACAGAATCGATTAAAAAGACGTAAAAAAATAAATAAAATAAAAAGCCATACTATTAAAAACAACAAAAAATAAGAACAATAAACCACTACCAAATAAAAAACAATAAAATGAAAATGATACCTACGATACCAGTCAAACGTTTGGACTCACCTTCTCATTTCAGTGGTGTGAGATGGACCGCAGATGGCCAAACGGTGCTCTGCATCACAACTCCTTCATGACTGTTGGAGAACATTTCAGGTGTCTACCTCCTGAAGCTCATCGACAGAATGCCAAGAATGTGCAAAGCAGTAATAAAAGTAAAATGTGGCTATTTTGAAGCATCTAAACTATAAAACATGTTTTGAGTTATGTCACACTTTTTTTTTAGCTACATAATTCTGTTCATTCGTAGTTTTGATGCCTTCAGTGAGAATCTACAATGTAAATAGTCATGAAAATAAAGAAAACCCAGGTGTGTCCAAACTTTTGACTGGTATTGTATATAAAAAAATAAGCATACTTAATTATTTTTTTTTAATTCTCAAAACTTAGACGTTTATGTTTCTCTAGTATATCACAGTGATGAAATGACAAAGCCTTTTTAGCAAAAGTTTTTATAGCTTTCATAAAGAGAGAGTCAGTGTTTGTAAGTGTAGTCATGCCAGTTAGTGACCAGTTCATGAAACAATGCTCAATGTGTGAGAAGATCGTAGTGTTTAAGAACAGCTTAGCAGCTTTGGGGTCAAGAAATGGTCTAACTCGTTTAAAAAAATGTTTTGCAACCTTTTTTACATGACTTTTGAATCATAAATCACTCCTAAATACTTGAATTCATTAACAATATCGTTTTATACTACCTTAAATTTTTAAATCTTAGCCTTTCATACAGTATACTTCTTGCATATACTTTTCAATTGCATACTTTTATATTTTATACTTTTTAAAGATGTCTGTATCTATTGTATTGCTACTTGATGTAAGTGCACTGTCCCTGGCAGAGAGCACCTGCAGTTTTGCTGCAGAACTGGTATAATGACAGTCTATTCTATTCTATTCTATTCTATTCTATTCTATTCTATTCTATTCTATTCTATTCTAGAAGCGGACTTATGGACTGAACACACTGGTGGGCTTAGTTATACCAGGTGGTCTGGTACAATAAACACATAAGATCTGATAAAAAAAAAAAAAATAAGGGAAATAAATAAATAAATATGCACTAATGACTCGGTATCTCAGAATATTAGTTTTTATCATTATTTTCTGAGATACAGTTCTGTGTAAAAGTCCAACATCAGGTTTGTTGGTTTAGTAAAGTTATAATCATCTCACATATGCATTTCTCAGTTTATGTATTAAGATACAATCTGGATATATGGGAAGTACGCACAGCAGTAAAAACAAAAAGTTTCAGTGGAAAAAAAAAAGAAAGCTTTTATAAACCAAAGCGGTCGCATTTAGTATGACCTTCCTTTGAACTTAACATGTATTTAACCTTTCTGTTCAAACAATATGAGATGTATTGCATTCATTTTCTGATGTTTTATACCAGGTTTCATTCAGCACAGGTCAGATGTTTCTAACAGTTTGTGTTGTTTCTTGTCATGGGGTCAGAGGTCACAAAAACAGTCACTTTAACCTTTAGAACCCTTTTAGTTCAGTTTTTTGTCTGTCTTTTAAAGGTGTGTGCATATTTGCTGTGTTTTCTTATACATATAGAGACTAATAACTATTGACTCTCACATTTATATCCATGGGTAATTTAGAGTGACCAGTTAACATGTTGAGGTGCATGTTTTTGGACAGTGGGAGGAAACTGGAGAATTCACGTTAAAAAAAAAACAACAATGTGATCTAAGATGATGTAAGAACACAATATGCAAACTAAAAATAAAGACACTAGGTTCTTGCTGTGCAGTGACAGTATTAACAACAACATGACCTATACTGAAATATCTATATCAAGTCGTCATCTTTGACATAAGTGAATAGTTTGTGATAATCTGATAATTTTGTCGTGTATATTATTCTTTTATTTTGTTTTTTATTTATTCTTTTGTACAGCACTTTGGTCTGCTGTGGTTGTTTTAAAGTGCTTTACAAATAAAGTTGGATTGGATCGATTTTCTGCATCATTATTTTTATCAGGCTTCTCATTTTGAAACACTAGTCATTTTGAGACATTTCCCATATTTTAGATAATAATCCTCTTCCTTTAAATGATTCCTGTTTTAGTTGATTGTAATTGTTTTATTGAATCATTTTTTATTATTTGCTTTTTCTTTTATCATCACTGAATACCCTTGTTAGGAGTGTAATACTTTTTAAATTCTATTCATTAGGGTTTTACTGTTTCCAGGATTCACTGTGATAGTAATGATAATAAAATCAGTAACTCCTGTGTTTTCTTGGTTATATTCCAAATGAGTGTATTCAAGGACTGAATAAATGTTCTAATAAATTAGTCATTATTCAAGGAACTCATTATTTAATACAAAGTTGGAATAATTTGGTTTTCAGATGCTTTCCTCTGTTTATTCCCTTTGACCAGGAGCAACGATTACATACTGAGTCCCAGTTACACTTTATATGTCAACAATAAATCACAAAGTTACAATTATTCCATAAGAACAAGTATAAAATAAATTAATTCCAGCTTCCTGGGCAACAGTATATAGTGAATGTGATTAGATTCACATTATTTTTGACATTGTAACTCATTTTGAGATACTGTAATAATTTTAACATATTGAATTCTTTCATCATAGTAATAGACTTATGCTTCCGATTCTAATGCGTTAATGTAATAAAGTTAAATAACATGCACGGACACACTTACTCACTGGGTCTGTCGGTCATTGACAGTTAAAGTTTCAACTGATTAACCCCCGTAGCAGTGGAAAACCCATTTTCCTTGGCGAGACCATGCGCTTGGTTGTTAAATAACTCAGGTAGCGATAAGAGCAGATCCGGACGGCTGCCGATTATCCCTGAGTGAACCCCCCCCTGACTCCACAACTCCAGCCTTAAAGCTCGAACAGAGGAAAATAAAACACATGCAAATGAAGGAAATGTGTGAAATTACAAAAGTGATCAGTTGCAGCTGCAAACCAGTCCTGTCCAAGGTTTTTCCTTACATTCACTGTTGGACTGTATGAAATCAGACATCAGAGACGCTGAATGTACCATTACTAATGCTTCCCATTCAGACACTTGGAGCTTTCATACAGCGCAGTGATGAGTCTTACATCATGCAGAGGATGTGGTTTCTGCTGTGGTCATCTCTATGGACAGATATGATAATGCTGTTGTCCTTGACGACTGATCAACAGTGTTTTGTTTATACACTTGTGACTACGTTTGTTAGTTACACCGCCTCTGTATTGTAAAGCACACGAAACAGTAATTCCAGTTTTATCCTAAAATGTGAATATGATAATTCTTCACAATAATGCCAGTGTTTTAATGACAGGTAAATATAACTATTGTGGGGTTTCTGTATGACATGGGTGTCAAACTCATTTTAGTTCAGCCCAATGTGATCTCGAATGGGCGCGACCAGTAAAATAACAGGCGTAATAATGTTTACATAATAATGCTAATTTTTCACTTTCATGAAAATATGAACAGCCTCAACAACCATGTACAACCTGACATTCGTTACAAAAAATAAGTGCAATTTCAAGAATATTATGTCTCAGTTTATTATTAACACAACTTACAGATCACAGTGAATCTATTATTTTGTTAAAATTGAACTTTTTCTTTTCTTAAAACATTTCAGGTTCATATTTGTGAGCATAGTTTGTAAATGTTAGTATCTTCAGTGTAATTTTCCATTTGTATATTCCTCCTGCGGGCCGATTTTGGCGATGTTTGACACCCCTGCTATATGGCGACAAAATCCATTTATTGTTTTAGGGGGATTTTTGTAGCTTGTGTCCTATTTTCAGCACTTATGTGGTTATATGTCGGTGATTGCACACATGTTGATTTATGGGGCAGGCGAGAAAACTTCCCCTCCGTCACAGCCAAGTGTTTGTCGAGCAGAGACACACACACACACTGAAGACACACCTGGAACTGTGGGGAAGCAGCTTATCGCTAATACTGAAGACTCACACTGAGCTCTGCTGCCTTCAACCGGAATCAGATCAGATCTTAGAGGACTGCATACTTTTATACGGTATCTTCTCATAGATCAATGCTATTAAAACATGTTATATCCTAATACACACAGTCCTTAGCATTAGAATTAGCAATAAGAGAAAAAGTCCAATGTATTAGTGTGTTGGAGCTTTGCTTGTTCCCATTAGTCATTTGATGCTCCCTCGGATTTATGTCATAAACTTTAAATACCACTGGATATAAAGGGGTTCAACATGCTGCAACAACACTGATGCTTCAGTATTAATAGAATTAGAATGTCATATAAAATAATATATCAAGTCAGAAGGAGCCAATCAGTATTTTTACTTCAGTACTTATTCATTTGCTAATGATAGTTGGTTATGCAATCAAGTATTAACTCCTGTGTGCATCATGTGACTAAAACAGACAGAAAAGAAAACATGGAATGAACAAAAGCACTGTTTTTGTCAGTACAATGCCATAGATATTGATGTAAGAACTGAAGTGATTTTGGTTATTATCAAGAAAACGTAGGAAATGGACCGATATCAGCTCTGAAATTAAACCCTTGTGAACTATTTTGGTTGTTATCATTATATTTGTCCAAACATGTACCTTTAGTTGTACCAGGCATTAAAATGAACAAGAAATTGAAGAAAACAAGGGCGATCTAACAATTTTTTCTGCGACTGTAAGTCAAAACTAAATTATTTTCCTCACATATGTCACACCTAAATCATTTTACATTCTCAACTGTAAGTCCTTAAGAGGCACAATTTCAGCTCATTCCTTAGTTTGACTCAGAAAATAGAAAAAAACAGCTATGTTTTATATTGGATCTCACTTTACACATTTCAAGGACAAACAACCTTCTGATACAGTCTATCTAATATCCTTCTCTTTGTATAAAAATCCTCGGAAAGTAATCAGGATTTAAAAAGGAATATACAATATCTGCAGATTACAGGGTATAATAATTTGATTGGTGAGCTCATAATAGCCAGCTTTATTTATTATTTTAATGGTAATTGTAAATAACAGGTTTGAAAACTTCTTCTACCACTGGCTGTAACCTAAGAAGATGTCAGCCTTGGCGCTCACCACTGCAGCTGTGGACCATGTTAGATATTCCCTCTTTACTTGTAGGAGGTGTGTTCATGGCAAAGTCAGCCGACTGTAGTTTGTTTTGGACCGAAATCTATGTGCATTTTACACAGGAGAATAGTCAAGGGGTGTAACCGGGAGGCCAGCTCACAGTCACATGAGAATATGATGCATTCTTGCTGACAAGGCGCTCAAGTTGGAGACTACACGTATCCAGATACAATACACATGTTGTCATGGATACGGGTTGTGACTGACAGTAGAAACACAGTCCATTCTTGATGCTATTTGTAAGTTGTTCCACTTCCTGTGTGCTCATTCGAGTATGTGTTTGTGTGCGCTGGGAGTTGTTGCATAGGACGTTGCGCTGATTTGTTTTGCAGATTTCTCCCCCTCTGTCATTCTTTCCTTCCTGCTTCTTTCTCTCACACCACCACGTCAAACCGAGCTGGTCTGGCAAGACCTGAAGCTGCCCCCATTTCTCTCCACGTCTTTCTGTTTTTTGTTTGCCTGTGTCTGTGTTCTCCAGGGCATGTCAGAGATAATATACGATAATTCGGCTAGAAGTAATGTTCTCCAGCAGTGGTGGAATGCAATCTGTAACATTTTATCTAACTTTGTACGACTTCTTCTTCCATTTGTCTGACAGCTTTAGTGCCTTTTCTGATGAGATTTTTTTTTCACTCCCTCTTTCCAGTGACAGCCATTCATCTCCATTTGTGATGATACTAGATGTTTGGGATAAACTGAAGTATTAAATGTTCCTTCTATGTGTTGTGAAAATCCACCTCCTTCTTAAACTTATGAAAAAGTTATGATGCATTGCTGTAGTTTAGATTACTCAGTGGTTTATGAAGTACTTCAAATGAGCTGAATCTTCAATATCTACAGCAATAAAATGCGATATTTACATTAATGTACCAGTAATAATGAATCTAAAACTAATATATTATATGAAAACACTGACAGGGACCATTTTACTGCAAATGACTACTTTTATTACACTTGTATTAGTACTTTTACTTATACTTATACCTATGCTAACTTGTACTTTTGAAATAAGTCATGTGAATCTGAAGTCTTCCTCTACTTTTCCTTATTTTACTGATAAATGAAGAACCAACCTACGTTCTGCCTCGTTTGGTCTCAGCACTGTTTCTTTCGAATTGCATTTCATCTGTCTTTTCGCTTACTCCCCACAAGCACAACACAAGGGTGGAGCTGTAAGTGTTGACCTCAGTATTGTTGCATCCTGCAGACAGTGTCTAAGCCGGCGCTTATCCCCAACAACAGCCCTGAGGCCAGAGGCAGTAATGACCATAATGATGATGAGCGGTGCAGTAAAACGGTGACGGATACTGAAGGATTTCTGCCCTTTTTGTGAGTGAAAAAGCCAAATAGATCCGTTTCCCTCAGATTTTCCTTACAGTTTGCCCTGTACCCATGGCCACATGCATTCCTGTCAGGACTACCTCCTGAAGACAACACAGGAGATAACTGTAGATGTGTGTCTTTCCTGACCTTTTCTCTGCTGAGGGCAGGAAGTTCACAAGAGGTCAGTAGTCAGGCCTGTTTTGAAATAACAAGAGAAGATATTTTTCACTCCCGCTCCTTGCCCTCCCTAAATGTCATTACCCACTGATTGCCACTGATGAGTTTCCCTGATCTAATAATAGTCACTAATATTATTTTGCTATCTAATGAGGCGAAGGATAACACTCTAACATGTGTGGATAACATCGCTCCCTCTCAGCTCCTTATCGGAACAAACACTCGAAGCTGGGAGTTCCTTAGAATCTCGCTTTTTCAGAGAGCGAGAGAAAGAGAGAAAAATAAGATCACTAACAAGTCTAATTAGCGCAGCCACAGTTTGGTTTGGTCATTGCTGTGCGTCTGGGCCTTGATGGGCCTAATTACCTCAACAGTCAGGAAATGCCTCTGAATGAGCAGTGTTTCCTTCCCTGCCAAGTGACACAGTCTGAGCAAAGCTTTCTTTTTTGAATTCCCAGATGCCACTTAAATAACTAACAAACAGAAGCTGGGCCTGCAGCCTTTATCAGGAAATTCTGCGCAAAAATGCAATAATGTAATGTGCAGAAATTAGATGCTATGCTTGAGTAAAAGCGCTGTTACTACAGTGTAAAAGTCCTACATTCAGAACCTTACTTGAGTAAAAGTCACAGGCAATTAACTTCAAAATATACATAATATGAAGAATGGCCTCGATAATGCATTAAAATGTTAATGTGTTAATGTCTTTATATTTAATGATACAACTGATAATGCTATGATTCATTGTATACTGTATATACAGAGTGATAGGGTAATTTATAATAGTGTATCATGATTTATTGATAATATGAATCTACAAAAATTTGCCTCCAGAATGTTGTGGAATGGAAGAATCAGAAAATGAAAAAAAAAAAAAAACTCCCAGAAATGGCTTTCATATTTGATTAAATCACAGCTGCAGTTATGTTTTTATGGCCATACGAAGAGTTGCAACACAACAACAGGAAAACGTTTTAAAATGTATTTCTAGATATGAAAAATCCCGTAAATAAAACTGGAATTAGTCTCATGCAACAGCTGTTTTTTGCTTGCCAGTACCTGTTTTATGTTTTCTGGTTTGGCTTAATGCAGCTGTGAAAAGAACATTTCTTAATACATTTCTGCCTTATTTATCATTAACATTTACTCTAAACCACAAACCAGCAGAAGTGGTTTAGATGTTGTGAATCAGACAAGATATTAATTGCAATGCTCGGATGGAAAATCTTTTGCTTCTATCACTATCTGTTTTCGTTTGTGAGCTCTTTTTCCTGTCAAGGATCTGTGACTTCCCCCCTCCAGTTGACTTACAACTTTCTCAGTTAAACTCTGTAGTATAATTCACCCTCCATGACAGCTGTGCTCAGTTGGGTTGCATGCAGTACCTTGTTTAGTCCACTTTCTCTCTGTATTTGCACTGTGAGGGAGGACGGGACGACAGGAGGATAAAGATCTTAGTTTTTACATATTTTTAATTTGACAGAATTATCATCTTTCAGTTGTCAAAACTTGGCTGCTTAAAGTTACAGAAAAAGAATGGGAGGGTCTGAAGAATGATTTATAAATAGCATCAAATATTAGTTAATGCTTCGAAATATACAGATTGATTTACTGACTTGACTTAATTACAGGTTAGTGCACTTTCAGAAAACCCATCCAAGCCTAATTTATTGTCTAAGAAAATGACAAACCCAAATGATTACAAATCTGGACAAGAATGGGCAGAATAGTGGATGAAAAAGTAAATAGTCTTAACTATCTCTTCAGAGCGTGGGCGACAACAAAGGACTTTAAATGCACCTGGTCACTGATAAAAGTGGGACAGAGTTTGGCTTGTTCTTGCTAACCTTAAAGCCTGAATTGTGCTGTCATTAAGCAGGGTGATTTCACCGATACCCTGCAGGTCTTACTGAAGATGAGGTTCAGTCGTCTGGGATGAAATGGGAGACTTTGCCCTGAGGGGGCAGTTCAAGCAGTTACTCTCCAGATAAATGTTAAGTGTTGACGCAAGTGCTCTGAGGCAATTGCTCAACTTTCTCCAATAGTTACCGCTGTCAAGCAACACAGTCTAACAAACAGGTTGTGAAATGTAAAAGAAGAGGTCAGTGGAAGAAAAGCTTCGGTAATCACTACTTTTTGCTTGTATTGTTCTCATCAGCCTGGTTTCCACGAGTAGAAAGCAGTGGTTTACAGCAAAGAAAACTGGTGCTGTCTTCCTGGTTTACCAAACAAATTTAGAAACAGTTTGTTGAGGGCAATATCAATTATTTCACTCTACACTGGAAAACATCAAAATCTTACCAAGTGTATTTTTCTCAGTTCTTGTCAAAATATCTCATCACACTTAAAATAAGACAGAATCACCTAAAAAGTGACTTTTCAGCGAGATATAAGAACTTAATTTTAGACAATAGATCTTGAAAATCTTATTTCAAGAAATCTTACCAAGATCATTTTCACTTGTTCCACTGGCAGATTTTTTTTTTTTTTTTTTGCTTAAATTAAGCAAATAAAAATCTTCAATTGAGCAAAAAAAAATAAAAAATCTACCAAAAGAACAAGTGAAAAATATCTTGGTAAGATTTCTTGAAATAAGATTTTCGAGATCTATTGTCTAAAAATAAGTTCTTTATATCTCATTGAAAAGTTACTTTTTCTGTAATTATGTCTTATTTTAAGTGTGATGAGATATTTTGACTAGAAATGAGAAAAATATACTTGGTAAGATTTTGATTTTTGAAGTGTATCTCTCTGGTTTGTTGGTTCTACTTATGCGTACAGTGGTAATTCATTCCAAAAAGAACAATACTGAAATGTACAGTTCTTATGGAAATCATGTCTTGTTCCATACATGAAACTATTTTAATTGAAATATGTGTAAAATAAGTCTGTCATCTTCAAAGTGAAAAAAAACAAAAAACAAAAACATACAGTCACGGAAAAAATTATTAGTCCACCCTTGTTTTCTTCAATTTCTTGTTCATTTTAATGCCTGGTCTAACTAAAGGTACATTTGTTTGGACAAATATAACAATAACAACAAAAATAGCTCACAGTAGTTTCATTTCAGAGCTGATATCTATCCATTTTCCATGTTTTCTTGATAATAACCAAAATCACTTCAGTTCTTACGTCAATATCTATGGCATCGTACTGACAAAAACAGTGCTTTTAGGCATTCCGTGTTTTCTTTTCTGTCTGTTTTAGTCACGTGATACACACAGGAGTTAGTACTTGATTGCATAACTGTTGTTTTTGATGACGTTTGATGGTCTAATAATTTTTTCTGTGACTGTATCTGGAAAGAACAATAAGCTGAACCCTCTGTGTATAAATAAAAAAAATACAACTACTTCCTTTTGAACAATGATGGAGAAAATATAGATATGAAGGGGAGATTCTTGATTTTTTTTTTTTTTGTCAATACCTTAGATAAGTTCACATAGAAGGAAACAGCCTGAGGACTTGCAGCTCTTCAATGTATATGTTAAAAGCTTTTATGACCACTTTCAGTGCATGTATTTCCACAGGCATTAAACCTACCAACAGGCTTTCTACTGTTGATAGCAGGTGAGATAAACTGAGGGTTTTCCATCACAGGGTCCGGTTCCAATTATAAACCAGGTCACATGTAAACGTAGTCTTAATGACAGGGTGCTGCTGCCTTTAAGCTCAATGCTGACCCACCTTTCTAACCTGTCCACAGGGCAGGGAGTGCAGAGGAAGGGGAGAGTCGACCGACGGGGGTTAATCGGAGCTGTAATGAGGGGAAAACCATCCTTCATAAAAATGCCGCAGGTCATGTTGAGTTTGAAGTGTAGACAGGTAGATAGAGGAAGGCACAAAAGCAATAACTGGGGATAGGTTTAACTGTGAAAAGGGACGTGTAGAAATAAAGCAGGAAGGTGGAGAAGAAGAGCTCAGCAGGGAGCAGATAAAAGCAGGAGGAAGGATTAGAGACGTCAGCATCTGTCAGTACTTAATTATTAACAATAGCCTTTGTCTACAGACTCTGCATGTATTAAGACCTACACAGTGTATATTTATAAATCTCACTGAAACTGAACACACTTGACAGGCACAACAAATCGTGGTTTGTCTGTAAATAGTGTCAAAAAATATGTGAACTTGTGAAAAGTACTAAGATCTGCAGCTGTGTTACAAGTATCTTAACCAAATACCACACAAACAATTCTAATATGCCCCTGAAGATATGGCTGAGCTGAAGGAAGAACGATCCAAACTGGCCCATTAAACGTGCAGGTCTGATCAGCAGCTACTGGAAACACTGGTTACTGAGGCTATCGCTGCAGATGGAAGTTCAACCAATTATCAAATGTAAGGGTTTGATTCCCTTTTTCAGCAGCACTATGAATGAATGTTTAGCTGTGTTTAAAAAAAGGTGAAATTTGATAGTTGTTTGTGTTATATTAGGTTGACAACATTGTGTTTTTCTTTACTTATGGCTTAGATCCAATCCAATTTTATCCATTTTTATTTATAAAGCACAAATTTAAAGAAACACAATGGTTTTCAAAGTGCCGTCCAGTAAAATAAACACAATAAAACATAATAAGAAGATGGATCAGATCACATTTTATGACCAAGCCATGCAGAAAACTATGAATTTCCAGTCGTCCACATACTTTTTCTTGCCACTGTGGATCGATGTCTGTACCTCCCTGAATGACTACTCTCTGCTGAGTGTAAAACTAGATTATCCATCCATCCGCTTCATGAACCGCTACATGCAGTGTTTTGTTATTATGGTTTTGCATTCATATGATTGCTGCATTAACGGGTTTCTGTTTCACTTTACTGTTGTAGATCTTCAAGTTGGAGTGAATTTTAACTGCTTCATATGCTGTACTTTAACTTTTTAAAACCTGACGTGTCATTGCTGACACACCCTGCGCATATGCATTTTGGATGGCTGTAACTCTTTCACTTCTTGTGCAATTGGAAAAATTGCAACGATTTCTGAAACCTGAGATGTTGCGCTTTATAGGCATTATTGGGCCATTATGGCAATTTCATTCACACCTGTAGTAGAAGCTGAAGAAGAAGCCATTTTAGCAGTATTATGACGTGCAGTAAATTATGAATGACTGCTAGATTTTGAAAGTTCGAAATGTTCTGGAAAAATGGGCAAAAGGACTCACTCACAGCATGTTTTCTAACCCAGTGGTTCACAACTTTTTAAGGCTTTTTTGACCCCATTTTAACATCACAAATTTCTGGTGACCCCACACATTCAAAACGAGAGAATTTTTTTGCTAAAATTAATTTGTTTTTGATCATGTAATAGTTTGCTATACTACATTGCAAATAAACATTAATTTTAGACAACATTTAGTCTATATAATGTATATTATTATGGCTGGAGGCAGAAAAGCCAGGTGTAGATTACTGCACAAAGGGAGAA
>JAPQRP010000016.1:21646106-21661073 GCA_037367295.1 Apogon hyalosoma | reverse complement strand
CTTTCTTTTCTTTCTGTCTTTTTTTCTTTTCTTTCTGTCTTTTTTTTCTTTTCTTTCTGTCTTTCCTTCTTTTCTTTCTGTCTTTCTGTCTTTTTTCTTTCTGTCTGTCTGTCTTTCTTTTCTGTCTGTCTTTCTTTTCTTTCTGTCTTTCTTTCTTTCTTTCTGTCTTTCTTTCTTTTTTCTTTCTGTCTGTCTGTCTTTCTTTTCTTTCTGTCTTTTTTCTTTCTGTCTTTCTTTCCGTGTTTCTCTCTTTCCTTCTTTCTCCTCCTTTTTTTGCTGTATGAGTCGAAGCCGTCGGTCTGCCGTTACATGTAGGAGGTAAAGCACAGACTGGTCTGCGGAGCTGGAACTACAGGAGATTATGGAGCTGAAATAGATGGACGACAGTTGAATCCTGGGAGTCGGTGTGTTTGTACTTTTAGTAAGATTGAGGAGGTGGGTTCAGAACGCACCCCCTGAACCTACACCAGCACAGTTGGATGGTCTCAGATGTGTGTGTGTGTGTGGGGGTGGGGGGTGGGGGGCACTAAAATCCTACTCCATCATGTCAGAAAAAAGGCAGAAATGCCCATTTCTTTTAAACTGCCCCTCTTCAGATCCATTTATTTTATTTCTCTGCATAATTGAATTTGTTCTTCTCCATAAATGTCATTGCCTGTGCTGTATCCAATGGTAAAATGAATCAGTCATTAAGGAACATGACATGCTTTTTTTCATATAAACAATATTTAGCTTTTATTCTTATAGACCCTATTGAAAGAGAAGTTCAGGTTCTCAGGAAAATCGCCGCTTATCAATTAATTGTTAATCGATCGATAAGGTCAGCCAACTAATGATTAATGAATTAATCGATAATTTGCATCCCTAAATGAGACCCAGATATTATGGGCTGGTATTGCACATCATACCTGAAAAACTGGGTGAAAGAGACTCCCAAAACGAATACGTCGATCGTGAATTTAGAGCGGGTAGATCGCATGGCGTTAAAATAAAATACAATAAAAACAGAAAATAGCCTATGGGCAGAAAATGACAGTGTTATAACTGCTCCTGCCAGGTTTTGAACCCTTTCTCCCACATCAAAGTCAATACTGTTACCTACTGAGGTATCCGCTGATGATTATATCAATATGTAACTGCAAAATATAATATAAATATAACTGCACTGCAAAAATGGCCTTTCCAAAAATAAGAACATTAAACTCATTATTGGGTGAAAATGTCTTATTTCAAGTTAAATTACCTGCCAGTGCAGTAAGAAATTGCACTTATCAAGTTTTCTTAAAATAAGAAAATATTCCCTCAGGTTTATATAATTCTTGAATTCTTATTTTAAGCAGAGCATACTTGTTTCAAGTCTTCATAGTAAGATTTTTATCAAATCTTATCTGTGATGACTCAATAGATGTGTATCAGCAAAACTGCATAAAACAAGTAAAACTTCCTTGAGGGCAAACAGTTACTGTGTCTACCATACTCATCCCCCAACAATGTAGCTTGTTTTGTTATAAATATTGCTTAAAATTAGTTGTAATAGCTTAGTGGGGTAGCTCAAGATGAAAATTCTTGGAACAAGTCAAATAATTTTAACAAGATGAAGTCTCAATAAATAAATAAATCTAAAAAAAAAATGATCTTCCCAGATAAATATTCCAAATTCAAGTCAGTTGATCTAAGTCAGATATTTATTTTTTGCAGTGTGGACGTGCATCATTGTGTTTTAGCTCACAAGCCTAAAAAGTGTGGGCACCCCTGATGTATGTGGATCTGTACTTTTTCATTTTAGTTCAAAAGTGGGCCGGACTAGTGAAATAATACCATAATAATATATAAACAATGTCAACTCCAAATTGTCCTCTATGTTTTAGAGAAAAAAAGGTAAAATTACATAATGCAAGTGTTTACATCTGGGCCTGGCCAAGCGAGTAATGGAGTGAGAAAGCACTGTGCAGCAATACTAATCATTCCATATCTGTTTATAAAAATGAATTTAGCTGCAACATATTTTACTACATGGGAACTTTGCACACACTCGGTCATACTCTCTATAAAGTTCATACAAGCTGTGAGTCTAATCTACATAAACACCATGTACTGAGCATATCAGGTGAAGATGCAGCTGGAATACAGCTACATCAACTACGTATCTGCAACGTACATAAACATGTACGCGTAACAACTCTGCAGAAATCCTAAAAACACCGGTCTCCACATGCAAACTTGTACTCAGATGGACTCAGACGCTGATACTGTTTACCCTGTATGCCAAAAAAAAAATCCTCCCTCTTTGAGACAACCCAATGTCTCTTGCTGTTTCTGTGAACGAATGACAACACGTATATGAACAAACAGGTACTAAAAATACTACACTATAAGTGTTGCATTTTTTTGGTGAGCAAATGACCCACCTTCTTTTTTTATATTCATGCACCAAAGCAACATGATAATGGCCAAAAAAAGAGTGTAAATGATTAGAGCTGACATTTGTCATGGTTACAATAATAAATAAATGTAGTGAAGTGTAAGTTTAGGTGCAAAACCAGCACGGTTAGTATCAGGAAAATATCCAAGTAAGGGCTAAAATAAGAAACCTACTTGGTGAACGTTACAAAAATAAACATAAAATGTACCTTTAGGACACAATAACTGCTCTACCACGTGTAAGTGCCTGGTTTGTTATTCCTCCTTATCTATCTCCAGCATCCTTCTTCCAAGGTTAATCCCTGTTTAATGTCACTTGAACCAAGTCATTTTAACAATTCACACTACCACAAAAAGTCACTAAGTGACTCCAAGAAGTGATTTTTTTAGCCTCATCCAGCACCAACCACTATTGTAATTATACACTAGCTTTGTCTGCGTATCTGGATTTATGAGTTTATTGATTTGTAGATGGATCTGATGTCAGCGTATTGTTAATTCAGTCATAATTTTTTCTGTTTAAATAGGGATTCATTTTGTTGCCACTGTGCTAATAATACACTATTAGCATCATAATTATTGCTTTCCCACCTGCATTAACAACTTCTAGTGCAATACTCAAGACCAAACCAGATCCTTGTCAGATGAAAGTTATGTCCTTGCAGACCTAGAACTATTTCAGCACCAGCTTCCATTTGACTATTCTTCTGTAGTGCAACCTTTCCTATAGGTGATTTATCATCATTTATTATTATATCATCCTCTATATTTTGTATTTTTCTGCAAAAAGCAGGTATCTTCTTATATATTCATTTACTGATCATGTAGATCATAAAAGCTCTGAGTGACATCAAAGGTTTATTTCAAAACAGAGAAAACTGAAGCAAAATTGGCTTTTTCAACAAAAACATATTTAAATGAATGTAAAAACAAAAGCATGTAACACCATCATTTGTCAAGACAACAGTGTTTCCATATTCACTACGAAGCCTCTAAATGTCCAAATGGGTCAAATTTTGCGACGATGAAAAGCTGTGGAACTGCATTTTACATGAAGTATTTTAATGCATCAATAATATGATTGGTTTAACATTTATTAAGCATTGTAGATTTGTTTGTTTGAATTAAGCAACAACAAATCTTGAATTAAGCACAAAAAAAATCTGCCAATGGATCAAGTGAAAATTATCTTGGTAAGATTTCTTGAAATGAGATTTTCCAGATCTATTGTCTAAAAATAAGTTCTTATATCTCACTGAAAAGTTATTCTTTAGGTGATTATGTCTTATTTTAAGTGTGATGATATTTTTTTTTTTAAACTAGAAATGGAAAAAAATACACTTGGTAAGATTTTGACTTTTGCGGTGTGAGACAAGTTACAGATACGTCAGCCTTTATGATACCCAGACCTACTTGTCAGTCTGCATTTCAGTGAGTCTGGTCTATATCTTGAGGGTGTAAACTTGCCATTAATGGGGAGTAAATTTGGAGATCTCGGATGGCGGCTGCCGTGTGTGCAAATGCAAATGGTGCATGTAACCTCAGTTCATTTGGTTACCAGTGTTAATGTGCCGTGTTGTAATTTGGCACTGCTCTTTGTATTTAGCTCATGGTCTTTTTTAACCTGCTGAAACTTTCCAGCTCTGTATGATTTTAAACCAGGTCTTATCTTAAATTCATCTGCAAAATCTGTGGACCTCAGCTGCTTGGCAAATTGTTGAGCTACCGTCTATTTTTAATAGCTGTGAGCATTTTTACTTCACCGCGCTGAAAAAGTATTTAAACAAATCTCATCTATTTCAGGCTTTGGAGGTTAAGACGCTCATTTCCACATTAAAATCCCCACTTGTTTTGTAGAAATCGAAGCATCTGGCAAAATGCCTGTTAACCCAAGAAGAAGGTGAGTTAAACCTTGGACCTTCTTACCGACAAACAACTGCACAAACAACAAATTGAACTGATTCAAGAAGAAAAACATACATTCAGATATATGTGTGTGCATCTGAGCATGTCCAAACACACCTACTGTGTAAACGTGGGAAACAGGCACAGACATGCCTGTGGGCTACATATTCTAAACTTACTCCAGGCTCTTGATGCAGCCATGCACGTTGTACACATACTGCACATACAGTGAGTGTGTACAAATGCAGAGGCCTTCATACAGACATGCTTACTCATTAATGCGCCCCTCCACTTGCTGTGTTAGCAGGGACATCTGGGCACCAGTGATGAGAAGACAGCAGTTGTAAGCTGAACCTGATATTTGGCTCTGTGTATTTCGGTCTTTTTGTGATGTGGATACACATCTGTGAGTCTCTGCCC
Organism: Apogon hyalosoma; assembly: GCA_037367295.1. Classification (NCBI taxonomy): domain Eukaryota; kingdom Metazoa; phylum Chordata; class Actinopteri; order Kurtiformes; family Apogonidae; genus Apogon; species Apogon hyalosoma. The sequence continues at coordinate 21,656,327 of JAPQRP010000016.1, read as the reverse complement.
AGCCTATTCATAGAATGACCACTTGAGCAGTCTTTAGGGGCCTCCCATAGGAATTCATCTTGATTTCTTGCTGTAAAGATTGGCATATGGTTACACGTTTAGTGTTTGACTTTAGTTCCTCTTTTTCTTCACACTGTAAGAAGGGAAAGAGCAAAGTACTGATTCTACTGATACTGTTCCTAACCCATAAAGATCCAGTGCTACTTTTATGTCAGTTCCCAAATAAAATATTCCCTCTATTTAACCTTTCTTAAGTGATTTATCACCATTTATTCTTATATTATCCTCTATATTTTGCATTTTTTTTCAATGTAAATCATTTATTTTCCTATATTTAATTCACTGGTCATGTAGATGTTAATAAAAACTCAGACTAAAGTGGGAGGTTATATTACAAACAGTAAAAACTGAAGAAAAAATGACTTATTTGGTAAAATCTATCGTTAACTGAACATGAAACCAAGCGTCTCCATCCACTGTCATTGATCCAACTCCATGGGTTTTACTGGTGAATCAATGTTGTAGAAGATGACGGTGTTTCCACAGTAACTACAGAGCCTCTGAACGTCCAAATGGGTCATATCTGATGACCATGAAAAGATGACAAACTGTATTTTACTCCAATTATTTACATGGATTAATAGGATTAGTGGATCAACAGGTGTTAAACAGTTTACATTAGTAGGCGGTTTTGGTCACCAGTGGCTGTTTGGGTCTTTATGGGTTAAATGAAATTTCAACGCATCTAATTTCCTTGAATATTTGTGTTTCTGACAAATTTTTACTTTTCCTCTACATTTTAACAGAAGATTCTTTACATTCTACTCCATTCTTTAACTTTAATCAGTTTTAAAGGAATTATTTATGGGGGATTTATTTGGGATAAGTGTGTGTTTTGCTAATATCAAAACTTGTAACAAGACCTAAAAACGTGACACAATATCACACGATATCTAGTTTTGCAGTATCCACTGATGGATATAAGATAAGATAAGAAAACCTTTATTCTTCCCACAATGGGGAAATTGCAGCATTCCAACAGCAGAGTACAAGAACAGCACTGGAATAAGAGATCCAGGATCAAAAACATTTAAAAAAAAAAAAAAAAAAAAGTGGAGTAAAAAAAGAATAAAAACCTCAAAACTGTGAAAATTATGTAAATCATGTATTAAAATGAAACAAAGAGAGACGCTTTTACTGTAACTTTAATTGGGGTGAACACAACATTTCAGTTGTACTGGGTGTACTCTGTTAGAATTAAAGTGAATGGTTTTGTCTTGCGAGCTTTTTTCCTTTTCTCGAGTAACTACATTCAATCAGTATTTTCACACCAATCAAACTTAAGTAAAGAACTCTGTACTTTTGTCACCTCTGGGGTTCTGACTCTTAAAGCCTGTGTTCACTTACTCTTCCGTCTCTCTCTTTCCTCTGTTTTTTTTTTTTTTCTTCTTCCACTTTCCCACACTTCCCCTGTGCATATAGTGGCATTCTGCTGCCAAGGCCAACACTCCTACTGAACTGACCCATGCTGCCAAAAGATGCTCATCGCTGCCAAGTAGGAAGGGTGTTTTAGCAGTAACTCTGCTCGGAGTGGATCATGTTTTATGTCAACATGATCCTTCAATCAATTCAGATCAATTTCAGTTACCCAGCCTTGGGCAACAACCATCCAAACACCATACCCGTGGTACATTCAGTTCTGATGGATGGACACACAGTGGGACTGTGCCCCCTCTTAACCTCTGCCAACTTTACTGAAGAAACATCACGGAGGCGGGTGTCTCCATGCCAGCTTCCTGCCTACAGATTAACCCAGACTGCCATGCACTGATACTACGCTGGCTGCATCCACAGACTGTGAGCTGCAGCCATGCACAGCTGTGTGGAGGCCTCAACATGTGGACACTTTGAAACTTCAAGTAAATTCAGATCAAAGTCTGTAGCACCACGATGAGCACAGACGTATGATGAAGAAGGTCTGAGAACTCTTGTAGATGAAGTTAAGAAATGGTAACTAAGACAGCTGTGTGTTTAATTAAACATTTTTTATTAATTCTAGAAACTATACTAACAAGTGGTGCCAGGCACAACAAACCCTGCCCCTTGCACGTATTGTAGCTTACTTTGGCATCGATCCAGCTGATGTCATCATGTCTACGCCTGTGCTGATGTAGCATAGACATAGACAGCATAGACAAATTTTGGTCATTATTAGTAAATGGGAATTTTTATTTATTAACTTTGACCTACTTTTCCCAAAATGTAATCACATCTATTCTAGGCATTCACTGGCAAATGGTAATTTATAAACCCAATTTGGTATGAATTCAACCAATAATTTTGCTGCTAAAGTGTTAACAAACAAAGAAATAAAGAAACAAACCAAACCAAAAACAATACCCTTTGCCTCCCCTTCGGGAAATATTTTAAATCAGCATTTATTTGAAGAAATTGATGCAAAAATGAATCACTTTCAGACCTCAAATTATGCAAAGAAAACAAGCTAATATCAGTTTTTAAAGAGCACTGCTAACGTCTAACCTAATACATAAAGGAATTTAAGGGTTTCATGTGTCTTGGCATGTTCTCTGCCAGTTTTCCACTTTGCTCATGGCAGCTGTATATCAAACCTGCAGCAAAAATTCAGCTTTGGTTTGATAACTTGTGATTAATCTTCCTCTTGATCACCTTCCAGATGTTTTTCAATGGCGTCTGCATTTGGAGATTTGGAGTGGCACTTCCTCATGTGTACGATGATGTTTGGTTACAGCCTTCCGTCCGTTTGCACCTGCTGTTCTACCATGTGGAAGTGTATCTGCCCATAGTTAGTGACCTTTGAACCCTGATGGTCAGCTGACAGAGAAGTGCCTCTGACATAAGGTCATTTCAGCCACACCTGCTTCCAAGCCATGCAGGGGTCGCACCCCTCTGTGTCCCTCCACCTCTGGAAATAGACTGTGTTGCTACATTAGTTACGTAAGTCACTGTTTTGTTGAGTGGATGATTAATGTGCACAGAAGGTAAGAGACTTGTAATATCTATTCCAGTCTGTGGGTGTGTGCATGTTGCATGAATGAGTTGGGATTCTGTGAAGGATGTGAATGAGGTCTTTGTACGATAATATCCCTTGTGTCGTATGGATGTAACATAGGTCAATTCAATGGAGGATCTTGATGGTTTTGCCTGGCTGAACTAGCTGAAGTAGCCTCAGGAGGCCACACATTAAATGTAGTGGTTAGATGAGCAATTTGAAGGACAAACCAGGGAGACGGTGTTGCTTTTGCTTGGTTGATAAGGAAACCCAGCTGTCATTCAAGGTTTCCTGCTGTGTTACTACTCTGATTCAGCAAATCAGCAGCTCCACAGCAACTCTGTTCCATGACCTCGGAATGATTATCTACAGGGTGTCCACAAAGTCTGTATTGCAAAAGCAATTGATGGATATGTCGGTCAGATATGTTCTATGTACTTATCAAAGTTTTTAATCACACTGTATTTGTGAATTTCATGTAACCTGTTGATGAAATAGGTTCTGCTAAATAAACCCCTAAAAATGGCTACTCCTGAAGAAAAGGCACAATGTGTATTGTGGTTTATTGAAACAAAATCGGATATGCAGACTCAGTGAAACTACAAGATTAGGTATTGAGGACATCCACCGTCTGTCAAAGATCACTGATGCCATTGACACCACTGATGAGTCTATGCTACAGCAAACATGGCTTCATGCAACTAATGGTGCCCATATAGAGGTGTATTAAATGAGGGAAAAAAACAAAAATCTACTTTTCATTTTGTAATCATTTCCACAGATTTGTATATTTATTTGCTTTGTAATAAATGTGTTAAATTCTAAAGAGACTTAATGGACATTCTGTGTAATACCTCATCTCTGTTTTGCTGCACATCAAATGCAACATAGCATCGAAAGATCATCCAGTTGTAATGTTTAGAAAATGTAAAGTTGAACAGACACTCAATTGTGACTTGAGAATTCAAGACAAAATAAGAGCAGAGACATGTGTTAATAAAAGAACAATATTCCATACTTTAATATCATCTCTGGCAGGCATTAGCTGTATTAAATACACATATTGCTTTCCAGTTTTGTCAGAGCGGATTAGGTTTCCAGTTCACGTTCATTTTAGGCAAATGATTAAATTCCAGTCAATGAGTGTTTAACCTTAATCTGACTGAAGGAGCCATGTTAATACCAAGGCAAATAGAATTTGAGACAATTATTATTTACATAAGATACAAAAATATATTTCACAAAAAAGACAGATAAATTTACAATAAGAAGCTCTATAAAATTACAAATATATTTCTATTATAAAAAGCCATTTTTAAATAGTCTTCCAGCTCAAGTTTTGGATGAGGGAGTGTAATGTGGTCTGTGCAGTGGGATGATTTGTAATTCTGTCCATGAACGTTCCAGTGACTCTTTGTAGCATTTAGTCCACATCTTTGCAAAAACTTTTCGTCGGAGTCCGTTACCTCACAAACTATCCATATGTCCTTGTCTTCCTTGTGATGCTAATCTTGGACCTTCTTGCTCCTTGCTGTCCAGTATCCAGGTGGCCTGGACTAAGTAAAGGACTGCCGGGTTAACTTTAGGAGAGTGCTTGCTGTGTCGCTGTGGTGGAGTCGGTTGGCAGTTGCTGTGCCATCCAGCTGTATCCTGTTGGGTGGTTTTCAGTGTGTGGGGGGCAGATGCGTGTTAGTGGGGTCCAGACATCCATTTCCTCCCTCCCTCATGGCTACACTCCAGGTTAACTGTGAGCCTCCGTGTCACATGGCTAAGAAAAGACAGAGACAGACAGACCTGATTAGAACAGGACTCCTCGGCTCCTGGGTTGCCAGCTCTATTCTCAGAGCAACGGACATTCAGTTTTACAGGCTGGTCATCGTAAACACTGGTGCCCCTAATAAACACAGCATTCTCCAGGGCTAACAGGGGCCTGGCCGCCTGCCTGCCTGGATGATTGAATATCCAGCTTTACACAGGGACGGGGCGCCTGTGAGCTGTGAAAGGAGGACATTCAGTGGCCGAAACACAGAACAGAGCAGGGCGGAGGAGGAAAAAACATGAAAATAAGGAAAACATTTGAACTCCCACTCCTGTCTCATTCCATTCCTGACATTTACAGTTGAATTTTCTGCACAGGTTTGCCTCAACACACATTCCTCATACTCTGATGCAAGTCACAACATTCACAAACCCTGTAGCCACGTTGCTCCGGTTATAAGTGTAACCTGACTGAAGTGGGATACCTGTAGTCATTCAGTTTTTTCATCAATTGTTCCAGAATCAGGCACAGATTTATTCATAGATATTAAAATAGTATAAAAATTAAAGTATATATAAATAACTGTCTATTTCCTATATCTTTTTTTGACAGCATTGATCACATAACTAGTAATATTCTGAGAGGAAATAAATGTTAGTTGTGAAATTCAAAGGAATTGTTTCAGAAGGTTCTCTATTTTTGGGGTAGTTCTTCTGTTTTATCACCTGGCAGGTGAGGGTTAAGCATCTACATGCACTGAGTTCTGTATTGTACTACATGCACATGAAAATGAAAGAAAATATCAAGCCCTGAGTGCATGACCAGCAATTGTTAGTGGCAGCTCTTTTTTTCCTCAGTGAAAATGGATATGCTGCTTTTCTCTCCAGTGTAATCCCAGAGGCCCCCCATTCCACACAACATGCCTCAGCTCTTTCATAGTCATGACACATCATTGTTTCTTGGAAACCTGGGGTGACTTAGTCCTGTGTCACTTTACGAGATGCCATTAACATAGTTGACACACAGAACAAGCTGGCCTGTTAATCCAGAATAGTAAGCAATGTGATTATAGAGACGTCATAGTTCTGACAGTTAGGCTGCATTAACACTTACTCTCTAATGTCCTATCAAGGTCAGCGATGAAGTCTTCCAGTTCTTTAGTGTCACCAAGTTTGGCTGCAATAGAAAGAGAAAAAAACATTAAATGAAACTGAATACTAATGAAATGTAGTAACATGTAAAATCACACATGCTGCATTATAAAACAGCAAGTAATGCTTTGTTTTTGTCTGTATGTTCTCTGACCAAAGCTCCTATAGCTGATTGCCTGCAGATTTTTTTCCACTAGTAGCTTCTTTCCAAAGATAATAAAACCTGGAATCTGTTTTACAGTGTAACTTACGTTTGGGTGACATAAGAGAGGGTGAAGTGGGGTTAGGGGAGAGCACAGTGGGGGAGTTGAGCCTCTCATCACTGAAGCTGAAGCTGTTCCTGTTCAGCGATTCGGCACCTGACAGGAAAGAACACAAACAACTTAGACTTTTTTCAGTCCAATAATTACAACATGCAAACAAAGAGAATAAACCTCTGATCTATGTCGGTGGAATGACTATAGTGTACAACCAATGCATTCTCCTCTAATGACAGGCTTCAAACACATGCACGTCTTTGTTTTTCCACACACAGAAGTGCATATACTACACACACACGCACATTTTTGCAAAATGCATGAAAGGTTTTGCTGCCAGTCTAAATGTCTACAAACCTCTGCATTTCAAGGGCTATACCCAGAGGTAACATCGTAAATGATTTACCTAATTCCTTGCCAATATAACAGACTGACCCAGATGGAGAGGTCTCTACAGTCAGGTAATGCTGCGCTAAATGTCCGACACATTCAGTGCGAGAGCAGAGCATGTTCTTAATCCAGCTGCTGTCACTGTCTTGCCTCTACAACCCAAACCTCTTAAAAGATGGTTGTATAATTGACATAATCTCCACTTTGATTCTGACAGGCTATATTTCAAGCTACCGCAGGATATCACACATCTTCACTGTTTATTTGCAGTGAAGAATGAGAGAAAAGAAAGTAGAAAACGTTTATTGTAGTTATGTTATTGGCTTAACTCTTCCATAAATAACGTGTATTTTAACACTTTTTAATCACTCTAGTTCCACCCTGGTAATGTGTCACTCAATCCTGAAATTGATACCTATGCATGTGAGTATGTGGTGAGGGAGAATAAGATCAGGCAGCACTTAAGGATGCCCGTGTCTATCTTGCTTCTCTCTGCAGAGCTCCAGCAGACCTTAACGCTGTCTCATATGTCAGCCACTTACAAAGGCCCCCCTCTCTGACCTGTACCACTCCCACCACTCAGCACTGAACACACAGTATATGATAGGGGACACCGCACACAAAGCAGAGCACCCAGGGGCGACACGGAACCGACTTAGATACGAAACGCTCTCATGTCTCCACCACATTTTCCCCGTATTGCTTCCTCTGCCTCTCTTCTCCTCTTCTCTGGCGCATCTCTGACACTGGACAATTTTCATCCTTTTTCTGACCCTTCAATAGTCCATCCATCCATCAGAGCAGAACACAATAGTTTGTTCCTGTGTGGGACAGGCCTCCCTTCAATGGACTGCCATGGAGAGGACAGAGCTCATGCAGGAATCTGATCCCCTGAGCAAATCAACAAGCTCATTAGCACCACAGGCACAGGTTTGAACACCTTCCGCTGCTTTTATCGCTTGTGGTGTTCAATGATAGATATGTAATAGTGGTAGTATGGATATTGCAAACATTTCAACTGGATTTGTACACACTGTGGACACTGATTTCATGCTAAGAAAACCCTGGAGCACAATAATTATGTAATTACCAAATTGCTGTCCAAAACTAAAAAAGAAAAGAAAAAAAAAGAATGAAATGATGTTTTTATCACGTGTTTGCAGCAGGGCCTGATTCTTTCTCCTGAGTCAGTCTCCAGGACTTAAGTACACATCCAGTCACCATTCTTAAACTGTTTCACAGATAGCCTTTCCAGTAAACCTAAGACTACAAAGACCTTCTCACATTTTTCCCATCCCACCCACATGTGTCTAAGAAACTAACGTTGCTCATGGGGACCTCAAGCATACTTCTATGTGTGTGTCATTATGAGGCTATTCCATTTGGATATTCCACAGCTGATGAAGCAGCTCCTTAAAACGCTTCACAGCACAGTCATGCATGACAAAAATGGGTGCAGGTGTGCCAAAATATGCAGCAGTCACTTATATCGCAAACATCTCTGGAACCCAATCTTTCTCCTCTCTTTTACTTTATCTTTTGCGTCTCTTTCATGCACAATTGTCTGCGTGTGCATGCAAGTGTGCCTGTGCAACAGTTTGCAAGTCACCACAGCTACCCTCCAGATTGTATGATAAACACTGCAAACAAGGCAGAACTGGAGAAGAAGGTGGAGTAACAGTGGGCCCAGTAGACTCACAGCCATGACTATAAAATAATCCACCAGTTAATGCAGGATTTAAGTAGGAACCCCCCACCCCACTCCTTTTCATCCCCTCAAATAGCAGCCACACGTCACAGGATAGTAAATGCAAAGGGTGGCTCCTAGGAGCTATAATTTCCCCAGCACCTGATCTCCATTCTGGAGTCTTGCAGAATCGTTAACTTTACTGCAGAAATTTGACACAGTGTCATGCATGTTCCTGTATGACATACTGTACGCCTTTCAGCTTCCAAAATTAAAAAGCTGTCTATGTTTTTTTTTTCTTCTTCTTCTGTTTTTCTATGCTGTAAATGGCCACAGAGGTATGGTTTTCCTTACTTTCCGAGTCGCTGATGCCGCTGTCACTGACGCTGGCGCTGCTCCTCCTCTTCATGGTCTTCAGGTGTTCGTCGTACCTGAAGTGTCGCTTTTCCACTGGTGACGTGAAGTCTTCGATCACAGCGTCGAACTCACACAGGACGTCGTTGAGATCCTCCTCGCTGACAAATTTTGCTGCAAGGAACAAATATTAAACTATTAAACTAACGCGCACTTGTGGGGAAAATAAACTTCAAGTTATCAAAACGGTAAAAAAAATTTAAAGACCACTACTGCAGCAATTTATTTATAAATAGGATACATAAATATATCACAATAATGGTCAAAAATGTGTATTATTATAAAATAAAGCAGGATGGAAAAGCATTTACCTTGAGCTTTAAGCTTTGGGGACTTCATGATTTCCAGTGATGGGGTTTGAGATTATCCAGTCCTGTGTTAAAAAGGCAGTTTTATGTCCCTCAGTGTTACAGTCCCACTCGCTCCTCGAAGTCTTGGATTCTGCCTGCGCGCCGACGACCGGCGCTTTTTAACGCGCCCCGGTGCGCGGGGGCGGTGACGCACAGGCTGTGGGAGAGGGAGGGTGTGCGCCCAGTGACCAATACAGCTTTTCCCGGTTGATGTGACACTCTCCTGACGACTCCCCCTCAAAAGTATGTTTGTAAACAACTTATGTGGCGCTTGCCAGGCAGCGGCGTAATCCGGTGATATTAATAATCATGACCCACAGTCAGTCCTTTTCATCCTGTATCACCAGGCAGATCATGACAGAACAAGGTCAAAGTGTGACTGACTGACTGACAGACAGACTGCAAAGCCAATTTCTGGACAGTATCAGTGTCTTCTGGTGATATGGGGCTCAAATGTAATCTGTTGAATGTATTATATAACAGCGAAGGAAGGAGCCTCTCATTGCGCATCAGTAACCTTCAACCTGACAGCCACAGAGCCCTTTACCCCATCACATACCACCTGTGTGTTTACTTAGTGCCTTCAAAATGCATACTTTTTGGACTGTAAGGCCCAGGAAATTGCAGAATTATTACATGTTTTTTTCTTTATTTTTAGAGTACATAGATTCAGTGTAAAGCAGCAAATGGCAGTGGTGCAGGAACTGAAATACATTTATTCTTTTGTCTTTATCTTTAGCATGCTTTATATATGGCATGTTGAGTTTTTATATGCCTATTAAAACCAATAAATATGTTTATATCTAAATTTTGGGTTTTTTTTTTTAGTTTTAAACAGAAAAAAAGTCCAGTTCTTTTGTCTTTTGTTGTGCTGTTAATTTTTTTTTTTTTTTTTTAAATACATTTTTTTGTATTTTTTATTTGCAGAGGTGGGTAATTCCAGGTTCATCACGTCAAAGTCCTGCCATGTATTGGTTCCAGCCTGTTCACTGAACCAGCCCATTTGGATGAGCACAATTCCTCACCCAGGTAGATGGGATCATTAGTGGAATCACCTTTGTTAAGTGAACAGGTTGGAACCAATACATGGCAGGACTTTGACTTGATGAACCTGGTATTACCCATCTCTGGTTATTTGTAATTTTTTCCATTATAATGTTATTTCTTTCGACCTGCCAGGGA
>JAPQRP010000016.1:21612087-21643686 GCA_037367295.1 Apogon hyalosoma | reverse complement strand
CTCAAAAGTTTAAAATCACTAAACATTCTTTTGTTCATATCTCTGGAACTATTTGTCTGATTGACTTCAAATCAAGTCCAAATGAAAGGTCAAGACCTGGGGATGCCTCACATCATGACATAATAGCTGCCTGGTTAAGGATTGGGGCGTTTGGGGATATACCCCTAGCCATTGCTTCCAACGGCTAGTTTTGTCTAGTTTACACTCAACAAATCACTGAGGTTTAACCTTCATTTGCAATGATATTAACTCACAATAAAAGAAGCAACAACAATTCACACAAACAAGAAATTAGACAAAATGCAAAAAAATGTAAAATACAGATGAATAAATAAATACAGTTATAACAGATTAATACATAAATAAAGCATAAAATAATTTAAAATACAAAATAAATAGATATAAAACAATTACAAGTAGAAGAAGGAAGGTTTAACATCAGGTTTTTAAAATGACTCAAATTTACAAGTGTATTTACTTAAAGAAGGTGCAAAAAGCATTTTATTACTTTTCTGTTAATGAGATAACTCAAAAAGTTATGGACGTATTTTGATGAAATTTTCAGGAAATGTTGATACTGGCACAAGAAACAAATGATTAAATTTTGGTGGTGATCGGGGGGGCGGGGCTGATCTGCCTTGGCGGAGGTCTGCGCTTTTCTATTTTATCAATATTCCTATTAGTAGAACTATGTATAATAACAATACATAACAGATCAGAAAAAGCAGCCATAAGTGTTTTTTCGTCACCTTTGAGGAATAAAAAAAGAGATACTGTTTACTGTAGTAATAACAATAGAGCACTTAAATATGTTCACTAAAAGCATTTTATCATAGGTTTTACCGAGATAGAAAGAAGAAAGAAAATGCTTTTATTTGAGGATTGAAATGAAAATCAATTCATTATTCTCTCACTATTTCCTTGTCGGAAAATGTGGCAAAAATGAAAGAATTTACATAATCTATAAAGTCTTTGATTTAGCATTTATCGGTCACTGTTCATGTTAATTACTTGTTATGAATCAGCCATCGATAATAGCCTACCTGCATTCATGCTCCATGATAATGAGGATACAAAATAGAGTTAGATATTGACAGCATATTGTCAACATCACTCAGTTCCTGTGTTAGGAGACTAAAGCAGCTCTATCTGTTTTATCCTCATATGAAAAGCTTTTCACATGTGACATTGAAATTAATACAGTAGCTCCAGTACCTTAGCCTGCCATGCATTGATGGTGCCCTGTTTGTTGAGGCGTGCAAGGGAAGGTTTCCAGGGTCCTGAGTACCAGCTGGAGGCTATGGAGCTGGCGGTGATATAACGGTCTTCTATCAGTCCACTCTCCATCCCCAAAGGCACAGAGCAACCTAAAAGTGCACGTCAGAACGGTCACATTCACATCATCTCAAAATGTAGCTTTCCATGACTCCAATCATGATGCTACAAACATATTATGATCTTACAGTAAATGATGCATTACTATGAATGAAACTATGAACAATTCAGTTAAAATGAATCAACTTTAAATGTCTATATCAGTAAAATACAACTAATACATTCATGCATCAGTAATATTAAGCATCAGAAATAACAGTAAAAGACAAGAACCAGTTTCCTACACAGTGACTACTTTTACCTTCCATATTTTAACCATACAGTGGTGGAAAAAAATCTGCAGACCCCATACATTTGTGATATATTAATTATTACTTTTAAGTCATTGAACTCTGCCAAGTATCGGTACATTCTCCAAACCCACATGCTCCCTTCTGCACATGCTCTGTTCCATCCAGGTTAAAACTGTATAATAGCAAGATAATAAAACACATTCAGGTCAAGACATGTTGTATAATGTTGTTACTTTTTCTTGTTAACAATGACCCAAAAAAAAAAAAAAAAAAAAAAATAGTAATTTGCATATGCTTGTATCTGTGTGATGCAACCACACCTTCGAAAAAAAAAAAAACATTTTCCCACAAATATGTCATGATTATATTTTGAGATTGTATGAAATTTTGTGTGTGTCAAAAAATCTTTTCCCACCACTGTATTTTGCTAACGGTAGTAATTTTAGTTAAGTAAGGGTTTGCATGCAGAACTGTTACTAAGGCCCAATCCTAATTCACCCCTTGGCCCTCCCCCTTATCCCTACCCCTCCATTTAGTGCATTCACATGAAGGGGTAGGGGTGTCCCAAGTCTCCATGAGTCGGAGGGGAAGGGCTAAGGGGGAGGGCTGTTTGGCCCTAGAAACAGAGATTTTCAGGACCACACTACAAAAGGAGGGGTATGAGAAATCTCCCATAATTCTGTTCAAATCGTCAGTAAAGTGGAGGTAAACACAGCCAAGAAGTGCAGCAGTGTGATGAAAGAAACAGAAAAATGTGTCTTTGTAAACAGCTTAATCATTTGATCATCCGTTTAATGCCGTTTCAATGTGTTATACATCACATTTCTGCGGTTTGTAGTTGATAGCTGCAAAAAGATGCCCAAAGCCCATGGAACAGAGATGGTTACAGCTGCTGACGGCATGGGGAATTCTCTCAGAAACAAAGTTGTCGTATCTGTTTATAGCAGCATCGATGACTGCTGATGATGTAACAGGTCTCAAAGGGTTGTCCCATTTCACAGGAGAATGTTTCAACCCCTACCCCTTGTAACGGAGTTGCAAGGGGTAGTGCCAAGTGCAAGGGCCAAGGGGTAGGGGTAAGGGGGAGGGCCAAGGGGTGAATTGGGATCGGGCCTATATCTTACCATCAAGCTCACAGCCGTACAGCTCCATGCGGAGTGTGGCCTTGTTGTACCAGTCAGTGGGGTGGAGCCTAACGAAGCGGGCAACCAGAGGTGGAAAGAAAGTGTTTGTCTTCGTCTCATAGGCCTCTTGGTTTCCAGGGAATAACTAATGACGGAGTGAAAAAAACAGGACAAGGACAGAACCAGAGAGAGGTCAAAGTGTTGTTAAACTTTTCGACTTTTCTATGGAACTGTTTGCCCTCCAGATGAAAATTATCCAGCGCGTCCTTACCTTCCTAAAACCGTTGCCGTCACCTTTATAGTATATCCACTTCCGGCGGTCGTTGCTGTATGAGACAAAAAACCTCTCCACATACTGGGACTGAAATAGCTGCTTAGCCCCCTGGATCGCTACCTGACTGACCACCACCGGTCGCTGGAAGTCCACCTGTACCAGGAACAAGTCCACTGTGATCACATGGGAAGAAAATGCAAATACGCAAGTGTACACACCCACCCTGCCCCTAACACATACCTGAATCCAGCTGTGGTTTTGTTCAGTGCTCCATGCATTGTATTTACCCTGATTGTTCAGTCTGGCGAGGTGGGGCTCCCAGTATCCTTCAGAAAAGGAAAAGTTATTCTATTAGTAAAACAGTGCTTATATTATTAGGGCATGGTGAGTTTCTTTGGGATCAAGTGGATGAAGACAGGTAGATATACCAACCTCTAGTATTAAAAGCTGTGATCTGGTCGTCTTTCACACTGCCTGATTCTAGACCAAGTGGATGGTAGCAATCTTGAAGAAATAATAAAAGCCATATTTGAGTTTTAAAGCACAACATAACAAACTGCCAATGACGTTTAAGTGTTTTTAGAAGTAGTTCAATAGTTCTTACCATTATCCAGGATCAGGAGGAGGGTCTGCATGCCCTTTTGTTGGTTCAAACCAACTTCTGTCTCCACTTGCCACAGGCCAGGCTTGGACGGATACATCTCTAGTGTAGCAAAGCTCCCTGGGAAAACAGATTGAGCACATGTTGATAATATAAATAAAAGCACTTGTGCACAAGGTTATTGTAAAAAAAAAAAAAGAGTGGCATCACGGCTGTCAAACATGTGGCTAACGGTCCAAAACCAGCATGCTAAATGGTCTTTTCTGGCCCACAGCATGAATTCATGAGGTGCAAAAATTACCTTTAAGATATTAACAATCAAGAATATTATTTCTAAGTCATTATGTTATTATTTTACTGGTCCAGCCCACTTGTAATCAAATTGGGCTGTATGTGGCCCCTGAACTAAAATGAGTTTGACATCCTGTTGTAAACTATAAAGCTAAAACAGTGGAGAAAATGTCTCTTGTATTAATTTTTGTTTATTTATTTCAAATATAATCCTAGTACTTTGGTTGGTTGTGAAAGCTATCAAATGACTTTTTATAGTTATAGCAGTTTTTTGCCAAGCACATGGCAAATAAAAAACGCATCAGTCCGTCAACACCTGGCATCATGGTGGTAAAAGTCGAGTGTCCTATTTGGATCACTCCGAATGGTTCACAATATTTTTCTGAACTTACTGGATCTTGTTCTCGGCAAATTAACAACACTGTAAAAGCTAATTTTATTAAATCAAAATGAAACTCAGCATTGACAGAAAATGAAAACGGTAAGTGTAAGGTTGTTTAACAAACACGTAGCTTACCAGGCAGAAGTGGGAATACAGCTTGTCTGTAGCTGGTGGTCTTCTTGTGGAGGAATGTTTGGCCGTGGAAGTGGACGCTCTGAAAGTCTTTTGGAGACCCCATGTTGATCAGGTGCCACTGCACAAGCTGATTGGTGTACATCCTCAGACCTTTCAGACTGTAAATGATTCCATTGATGGCTACAAAAACAACATGAGAATATATTGATTATATTTTATAGTCAAGTGATCTATAATCTAATTGATAACTTGCACCTCCACCTTGTATTTAATGTGCATGTATAGTTTCAAGTGGAGGATAATTAAAACCAGACTAGATTTAGGTGAGTGATACATTACAGTGGAACACGAAGCTCTCCTTTACGCTCGGGCCCAACATTCTCCTTCGGGTTTTCCTCTGCAGCATCTCTAGATTCTTCTCGTAGTACCAGCTCTGTGACTCATCAAAAGTCATAAACAGCAGCGTGAATTCCCTTATGTTTGTAATGGGTCTGCTTAGAGTACCTTCTCGACACACCAGTAAAGGTCCAATCAAGCCTGAATGGATATCCCTTTCCTAAGACAGAAGAGCAGACACAGCAGCATCCATATAAGCCTCTTCAGATCAGTAATGAAACCTTTATTATGTTCGCAACTGACTCTAAAGTACTCACAGGATTAACACCTGAATAGTAGGCCCAAGTCCGACAGTCAGACTCTCCTGGCAGTGGCCCAGCCACAGAATTGACATTCCATATATATGTAAAGTTGCCATTAGGTTGAACCTCATTGTCATATTGATACCAGTACTTGGAGCCATCTTCATACTTCAGACCCTCAGTCTGCTTTGTATATGAAACCCCATTTGGGTGTAAGGAGAACGGGCGATCAGCGTTGTTCCTGAACACCACCTGTAAGACAGAGGCATTTATTATGGGTTGGTGTTAATGGTGTTAAACAATTAACCCTCCAAGACTGAAACAGCTGTCAGCAAATAAAATTCTCCTAATTTCATTGTACACACAATGACAATAAAGGCTATTCTATTCTATTCTATTCTATTCTATTCTATTCTATTCTATTCTATTCTATTCTATTCTATTCTATAAGCGTCCAAGCTTATCAGTACATTTAAATAATGCAGATAAAATGCAGTTTTTCAGTGGCACCAAATGTGTCTCATTGAATATGAAAACACATCATCTTCTGCCACATTGATTCATCAATAAAACCCATGGAGTTTGTCAAATGAAAGCAGTTTTTATCTTTAGTTAATGATGTACTTTGCTGAAAAAGTCACTCTTTTCTTCAGTTTTCTCTGTTTTGATATAATAACATTTACATTTACCCTGAGCTTTTATGAACATCTACATGATCAGTAAATTACATACGGAAAAATACCTGATTTTCACTGATAAATGCAAAAAAATATGAAGGATACTATTATGATTAATGGCGATTGATCACTTAGCAAAGGTTAAAATGTACAGAAAAAATCATTTTGAAGCCATCAACGGGTAAATACTTAATACAATATAATTATGCCATATAATAGGTATTAACAGTCAAAGTAGGGACTGTGAGGCTTTGATTCACAAAAAACCCTCAAGAATGGTCATTAAACTTAAAAAAAAAACACATATGTTCCTACTTATTGCTAATGGTTCATGATGTGCAAAAACAGAATAAATTCAGACCTGAAGTAAACAATGATATTTCCTCATAACTCCTATTCAAATAACACTAAAATATATTAAAACAAAGTAACATTATTCAGTTGAAGTACTAATGCTGTCATAAAACTAACTAAACCTGACCTGAAACCAAAAATCAAAGAAACACTAAATAAAATTACAACTAATGAAAATTCCCAAACAATAATATTCTGGTACCAGGACAGAACTCAGATCTTACCATGATGCTTTGTCCAACCTCCGCCTTGATGACAGGTCCCAGAATGCCCAGATGCTCATCCATCTCCCCTCGGATATCAGGGGTAGTGAAGCTACTGTCAAGGTAACCTCGGAAAACCACTTTGGTGAACTTCGTGTCTTTGGTGTTTTGGAGCGACTTGTCTTGCCTTTTTGTGATGATAAATAGACTTTGCTTCAGCTTTGGTTACAGATGGACATATGAATATTACGGGCTCATATTAGTTTCAATAAGAGTTTGAGCTTTGAAAGTAATGTTTCCAAATAATTTCAAAGTTGGAGGATGAAAATCAGTTTTTGTAAACCTGCAAAATAAATCTGCATGAGAAATTCAAGTTTGCATATAAAAAATGTACGATTAAAGAGAAAATATAAGCATGTGGAAAGGATTTCTATTTTTTAACATAGTGCACGTATTCACTGTAAAAAAGGAATTTCAAGAAAGTAAAATCCATTATTTCTGGGAAATTATTATAATAATAATAATTATTTTTATTCTTATTATTTTTAAAGAAAGTAAATAAGTACTCTTGCCAAGTATGTTGTTCATTAAAATGTAATCCAATTTCAATAAAATCAACGCTATCAGCTATTATTAAGCTAAATAGATTAACCATTTAACCAGGAAGAAATTACAAATATGGTTTACACAATAATGGCAAAGGAACAACATTATTATCACTTAAACATAATCTTAAAAATAAATCTTAAATAATTGTCTGTGCTTGTAATCACAACTTATAAATTTACATACATAAACACACATATACATAAATTTTGGTCAAACCTTTAGTCTACTTCTAACAAATCAAATCCAGCAAATTTACTCACCTAATTGGAGACATTTTTGCCTTTTTCTTTTCTTTTTTCTTTTTAAAATAATTTTTTAAAGCAAGAAAATGTGGTTAGATTTAAGGGTGTTTTGTTTCTTTCTGGTAGGGCTTTTTATTTTTTTTGCAATGCACAGAAAATATTTGCATTTGTAAATAAAAAGGTGAAGTTACAAAAAGTCTATGAAAACATCTGTGTAGTGATATCATTCAGAAAATTTAACAAAATATGACCAAGGGTCCTGTAGTCCAACAGCATATTTAAAGGCATTAACTGACAAGGGTCATGGCACCAAACGAAAGCCCTTAAGTGACTTCCTATCTATTGCCAATAGTGATGATATTAATATCTTCAACTGTTTTGAAGTTATAGATTAAATGGTTCCCATTATAAACCAATGGGGATTTTTAAAAATTCAAAACTTCATAAAAAAAAATCAAAAATCAATATTTGTCAATTCTTTGAATAAACTTGGTAGACCTTGACCCAAGGAACCTCTGCTATGAATTTCAATTGATTCTGGCAAATGATTTTGGAGAAGTTTGTAGAAATCTGGGCATTAATGACCTTGGGTTTGACCTTTCAAGGTCACTCAAAGGTTATGGCACCAAATGAAAGCCCATACTTGCCTTCCTATCTATTGCCAGTAGTAATTATATCAATATCTTCAATTGTTTGCAAGTTGCAAATTTGTCCCATTATAAACCAATGGGGATTTTTCAAATTTCAAAAATTCATAAAAAAATTTAAAATCAATATTTCCCAATTCTTTGAGCAGACTTGGTAGAGCTTACCCCAAAGATGTTCCACAACAAATATCAAGTCAATTTGAGAAGATTCTTGAAAAAATGTTTATGGACGGACGGAAGACGGACGGACGCCATCTGATACCAATAGTCCATCAGACCTTTCAGGCTGTTGGACTAAAAATTAATCTCTCATGTAGGTTACAAATGCTGATTTTCAGCTATAAACTTAAGAATTATTTGTGATCATTAAAGCTCACACTCTTATTCGCTCATGCCATTTGAGCCCATTAAATACTTGCTATGGAAGTGTTTTGTTTTTACTGCTCTTTCTGTGCTTACCTCCGTCCATAACCAGCATAGTCCCACTCCACCATCTCTGCTGCGATGAAGTAAGTCTTGACATTTGGCCCTGACAGCTGTAAGTAATATTTGCTGGTTAAATCCAGATTCAGATTCTTGACGTCTTCGTGGCTGCTGTAGGGGTCTTTGTAGGACACGTACTCATATTCATCTGCTTTGACATCGTGAACATCTGCTCCGATGTGATCTGGATCATCCCCAGGAACATACAGCTCGTAGTCGCTGAAATCTGGCCGGGGTACACCGATGACTATAGCCTGGTTGATGAGATCCTCCTCATCAGAAATGGGCTGTGGCGGGAGGGGTCGGGATCCACGTGGGGACATGCCGGGATTGAATCCACGAGGGGAGAATGGTAAACCACTCCTGGACTGAGGCATGTATTCCTTCCTCTTCCTTGTTTTCATGCCTTGGCCTTTATGGGGCCTGTGTCGAAGCGTCACCTTTTTAACCTTAGGAGTCTTTTTTGGAATTGGGGTTGTTTGAACCTCATCCTTCTCGATGTATTTGAGGATGTGGTCAGGAATTTCATTGGGTACCATCTGGTGAGTCGCATCGTAAGTCCAGTTTTCTTCCTGTGTCTTGATGGAGGTGGTTTTAATGGCTTCTGTTTTGTTTTCTTGGAGGTAGATGAACACTTCTTCACTGCTCTCTGAGCCTCCTAACTCCTCGGAGCTGCTCCATGTAACTGGATCACCGGAAATGGACACGTTGAAAACTGTAGCCTCGCTGGTGACATTTTTTACAGAGGTTGTATGATTGAACTCCCCAGAAAGAGCGGTGACATTACTTCTTCTCTTATAATCGACCTCCTTTGATGAATTCGATGTAAACAGTTCCACAGTGACGTTTTGTACCGAACTATTCAACTGTGTAGAGTATGTTATATTTTCTGTTTTTAATGTGTCGAGGCTGGAATTGGCTGACGTGATCCCATCTCCAGAGGAAACATTTTGATGATGGTACTCCAGTTTTGATGCCGAGCGCGGCAAATCAGTGACATTGGTTTTGTTGCTTGTGCTTTCCACCTCCAGCTCTAAGGTCAAGTTGTGTGTGTCATTGCTGCTGATGTTAACTACCGTAACATTCGCTCCTGGAGTAGACACTGATTGATTTGTTCCGGCTGCTGATATGTTGACATGACTTGTAGACGTCTTACTCAGTCTCTCCTGGACAGACTCGTTGCCTTCTGGTGTTTTTGGTGAATCAACGGGTGCGGAGTAGAAAAACACATCCCCTCTGGTTAGTATCTCTTCTGAATCCTCTTTTGCAATATCACTCACAGAAGTCTGGGTTTCACTTATGACCGTTGCATTTCTTCCTTTTACCCCCAGGGTTGAATGTAAATATTTTGCCAATTTCTCAGTGAGGTTTATAATCTGTGTAACGGTGAGGCTAGGAGATTCTGTAGACACGTTTCCAACCTTTAATACTGATGTGGCATTGGATAGCGTTGTGTTCTCGGAGTCTGAAAACGATGTGACGTAATTAAAGTTTGAAAGAACTCCAGGAGCGCTATCATTTATAGTTGTACTTTCAAGTGATATATTCAGGCTAGAAATGGTTACGTTCCCTATTTTATATTCAGAGGAACTGTTAAATCCCGATGACATGCTGCCGTTCTGTATATTTACTATGTCACTTTGGTTCGTAAATTTTATAGACATATGATTCTGTGCATCCACCTGAGGATCTGGTTTTGAAGATGTTTCATTTTTACTCTGTGTGCCTTTTGTAATCGTCCCTGCATCAACAATATCGTAGTCCAGGAAAGAGAGGTCAAGCTGTTCCACATCTGAATCTGCCGTCTGGTTCTTCAGAGACCTGAGGCCTAATTCATCTGCAAACAGTGCTGTGTAATAATCCAGCTCTGTTGCCATTTCTTCTTTAGTTTCCTTCTTCTTCTCCTCTTCTTCTTTTTTCTTGATATCATCCAAAGATACAGGCTTCCACGTTATATATTCTTTGCCTACTTGTGTCTCTTCATAGTCATTGTACTCATACGTGTAGTCACGAAAGCACTCAACATCCTGAAACCTTACACGCATCCCTTTGGTTGTTTCATGGATACCAAAGGAACCAAAGAGCCAGATACCTAGTACAAGAGAGAACCGACAAATATTTATCTGCAACTGGCTGCATAAGACTAAGAAGCTCTCAGTGCAAATGCTTCAGGTTGAGTTATAGACAGGGTTCCTACAGGTTAAATTCAAGACTTTTTAAGACCTTTTAAAGACTATTTAGAACAGAATTTAATGCCCATTTTACAGCATATTTCGCAGCTATACTGGCAATAATTTGTGACTCCTAGAATTTAGAAAAATGTATTTCTCTACTCCAGCGTCTTGATTCCCACCATTCCCAGTCATTTTTCACCACGGACTACAAGGTTAGCGAAAACTGGTTCCTAATTTCAATATAAATTTACATAAAATAAATTTAAAGACTTTTTAAGGTGTTAAATGAAGATTTGTAAATTCAAGACTTTTAAGACTTTTTAAGACCCTGCGGGAACCCTGTATATATGTAAATGGACACGGTCAGCTCCGACTCACCAATGTTGTCCATATTCATAGTGATGGTCTCTCCAGTCATGGGGAAAAGGCTGAGAATGTCCTCTGTGCGCTCATTTAACTCAAATTTATGACCGTAAAATGTGACTGTCTGGATGTAGTCCTGCGCTCCAATGCTGGACACATGCCATGTTGCAACCTCACCGTTGCAGAAGCCTAAGGGTGGACCACTCTCATATACATAACCATTAATCGCTGCAAAGAAACATTAGACATCATGTTAGTGGACTGACAGGCAGCTGTAGACAACAGAGTTAAATACAGTAGCAAATAATAGTGCATAGATCAGATCTTGTAGGATGAGGCTTTTTGTGAACTCACTGTGCATGACATTGGACCTATAGAAGTCTGGATCTGCCTTGTTGACTTTGGATTGATCTGAAAACTGCCGAATGTTGTCATCTATGTACCAGCTTTTGTTTTCATCAAACACAGCAAACGCAGCGTGCTGTTCCTTGTCTGCTCTAAGCTGAGAAAACAACAATGGCAAATTTTTATTTTCTATTTAGAGTGTAAGTTTGATTTTATCAGTTACAAACATATTGGTTAGGATATATAAGTTAAATGTACAATATATAGGCTATTACTTTGTTAGTTACCTCCACAAAGAGGATGTTTTTTTTTCTTATACTATTTGTTCATTGCTCACTAGGATTATGCAAAAAAACATCCAGTAATATTCAAATTAAAGGGGTCATATTTTGCTAAACCCTCTTTTATTAGTCTTTGGTTCATTTATTTGTGTATTTGGACCCTAACAGTTCAAAAATTTTGAATTTGAACCCTCCGGGTGCTGCAAAGCTATCTTTATATTAATTTTGGCAAAAATGTAATGGATTTCTACAACCCATTTTAATTCCTGCTTAATTTGTTACATTTTATAACTAGTTAAGTCACGACATTTGCACATATAAGGTCAAGACTTCCTGTGAACATTTCTCCGAGTATGACATAATTGTTTGTCAGCAGCAGCGGTTGCGGTAAAAATTGAAAATTGTCTAAACTTCAAGCCGATTATCTAAAATGTTCAGTTGGTTGTTGGTCTCTCTCTCTCTCTCTCTCTCTCTCTCTCTCTCTCTATATATATATATATATATATATATATATATACATGTACACATACATATATATTTTTGCTCTCTGCTTTGGAAAATCAGTTTCCTTTTTATTAACCCTCAAATTCCTGAACAGCCACCACTGACCAAAAGCACTGACTGATCTAATAACTTATGAACCACTAATTCTATTAATACATTGAGATAATTCAGGTAAAATGCAGTTTTTCAGTTTTTCAGCTTTTCATCATTATCAGATATGACGCACTTGGGCGTTCAGATGCTTCACAGTAAATGTAGAAATGCTGTCATCTTTTGCAACACTGATTCATGAGAAAATCCCATGTGCTGTGACAAATGACAGCGGTTGAGGAAGCTTGTTTTTATGTAAGTCGATGATATATTTTGCTGAAAAAGTCACTTTCACTTCAGTTCTCTTTGCCTTGAAATAATAACACTTAACTTTACCCTGAGCTCTTATGAATATTTACATGATCAGCAAACTAAACATAGGAAAATACCAGATTTTCACTGAAAAGTGTAAATTGAAGTGAATAATATTATAATAAATGGTGATAATTCACTTAGGGGAAGGTTAGATGTACAGAAAAAAAAATCATGTGGAGGTCAGCACAAAGCTAGTTCTAGGTTTTTAAGGGTTAAATAAGTGGGTTTACCTGCACATTCCTGACATTGAGGGACTCACTCTTGCAGATGAGGATTGGTCCGATCAGTCCGGAGGCGATGTCACGAGGAGTGTCCACCGCACTGTGGTACATTCGTGTCAGACATCGCGAGTCTCCGTCTAAAGGCTCATCTTCCTCAACCACACGCCAGACGTAGGTGTGTGTCTCACCAGGCTGAACAGCGTGAGAGTGGTTTCCTAGAGACATTGTCAAATATTCAGTGTTAGTGTTTTCAGCCAAATTGTAGTAAAAGTGTTCAAAATGTGTCAAGTGAAGAGATCCCCAGTACCTCCTTCTGGGTAGTTGGCCCCCTCCTCCAACTTTTCAAATGTCAGTCCATGAGGGTAGATACTGTAAGGTCTGGACGCCTTATTCTTAAAGATAATCTGTTAAAAAAAAACAAAAAAACAGGAGGATGCTGTCTATAAAAGGTTGTTCAGTGGCTTAACCATCTCAGCAATGTGTTTACAGAGAATGGCAACATAAATCATGTTTGGAGATTTGTCTGTTTTTTATTTTGTGGCTTTGTTTGCTGTGTCTATAAAACCAATATGTACCAATGTATAGACATAAAAAGAAAGTAAATATGAATATTTTGTTACTGTATGTATTTTTTTCAGCGTTCTATTTTTATTCATTCTACAGATTTCTGCAGTTACTTTGTACTTTTCTATATTTTCAAAACTATCTTTTATTGCCTTCTTAAACATCAACACCAATTTCCAAAATAACACAAAAAATATTCTCTTTGTGTTTCCTTCAGTGTACAATATATTAATCGTGTGAAGTATAAAAAGATAGAAACAATCTAAAAGGTGGAACAAAACAGAACAGAGAAGGTGTCTTAGTGTTTCAAATTCTACTTCTGACTTTGAAAAAGTATGTGAATATTGGAATGAATATAATTGTGTTATTTTCAGTGTATTTGGTTTAATAATCTTGCTATTTGTGAGGTTCAATTAACTTCACACAGAAACAGTAGAAATGAAATACTGGAGTCTGTGCTTTTTCATTTTTACTTCAGGGTCCTATCAAGCGAAAGCGAACATCAGCATGAAAAAGTAAATTTGCACACATCATTTATCAAGTGGGATATTTTTTTAGCTAAAGATCTCTATTTTATGAAACTCTTATCCTTTTTAAAATACCACCCGTAGAAAAGTTACAACCGATTTTATCAATTGTACTTTTTACATCATAGCCATGCCTCAGACATAAAAATATAGCTCAAATTTGACACTAAAAATTATATATAAAAATGTGAACATTTATTCAATCTGTCACATTTAAAGGACTATTTGTGAACTGTTACCGGGAAATTACTCTTTATTTGTAATTTACCTATATCAGTGTGGATGACTGCAAGTTGTAAATAACAGTGTTTGTATTAAATACATTAAATAAATCATTGTGATTATATCTGTCTTGTTGTTTAAAAAAAAATAAGTCAGCATTTTGGGTGATGCATACAATGGGAAAGAGTCGTCCACTTGTTACTATGGCAGCCTGTCCACTCGTTACCACATTCTCATGTCAATAAAACTGAGACTTTTCAATATTTTACTCCAAAATTTATTTTCAGCATAGTTGAACATAATATCTAAAAAGTTTTGTTCTACTTGATATCGATTTCTGTCGAGAACCACGTTTTGAATGTTTGCGTAAAGCTTAAAAAATTGGTCTGTTTCAGGTCCATGTGTTACCGAGCAGTAATTTGACATTTTTCACCTAAAAATTTTATCTCCCCAAATTTATTTATACATAATGTTAAAGTGCTTATAAATGCCTACTCAAATATGTATAATACATGCATATAAGTTACTCTGCTTACATGACAGAGACTGTTCAACACCAGATGTGTCTACATGTTACCGCTTGATCAGACCCTTCAGTAGAATTTTTACTTTCACCTCTTTTTTTAACACCGGCATCTTTAAAACATACAGACTCTTACCACCTCTGCTTCCATGTATTACATTTTAACTGATTTGATTGTAGTTCAGTAAATCTCACCTTGATGACATCTCTGATTTGTGCTCTGATCACTGGGCCCAAGATCCCAAGCTCATTTTTCCTTTGTTTGATCTCTGATCTTTCTGTAAATGACTCATTTTTATACATGGTGTACACTGCCTTCTTGTACCTCTGCCCAATGCGCGTTGAGGACTGTGTCAGATACTGCAACTTGAAGTCCCTGCACAAGGAGGCAAGAGGTTTAATCTAAAAGCGCAAAGTATAAATGACGCAATCATTTAAATGACTTTGTATACTTTCCATGAACACACAGGACCCTTTTCACAATGATGTAACACAATAACTAGAGTTACACATTTTCCTAAATGTATATCTTTAAAATTTTATGAAATCTATTACATGTAGAGTATTTTTAATGTTGCTTACTCATCAGTATGTTCAGGCACATTGGGTGCATAGTCCCAGACAATTTCCTCGGCAGCTATGTAGTATTTCCACTCCCTGCTCTGACGTTTTTGCTGGGTGGTCATCCGTCTGTGGGGGGCCTTAAAACCCTCACACGTCTTCACATCAATAAAACCATGCAATCCAACTGCAGAGGTAGAAACACATTGTGTGACGTTGATTTAGCTACCCTGACAATATCCAAAATGTGTGTTCATTGATATTATTACCTTCCATGTGCTTCGTGGTGTGTGAGGACAGAAGCCAGCGGCCTGGATAGAGAGCCAACATGCTGGCAGTTGCAGAGGAGCCGCTGATGAGACCGACCGAAGACACTTTATGTCCATTCTGCTGCAGCACCTGCCCATTCATATGCACTGAGAATATCTCAGGCTCTGAACTCATACCCACCAGATGGAGGCTCACAGAGGCGTAGGCGCATATACTGGCATCTGCACAGGAAGCAGAAAACTTTTATGCATTTTGTGTGGTCAATTTTTATTTCAGTTATTTCTTTTTTTAACCAGAGGCACCATAGCATTCACCTCTCACAGTCTGTGCAAATAAGCAAAAGCGAGAGATGTTTTTTTTTTTTTTTTTTTTAAGATAGTAACACCACCAAACTGGGAGATATTACACTGAAATGAGTGATGGACTATTTCGTGGCCTGGTTTGCAGTCAGTGAACACATTTGCGCTTGTACTAAAAGTATTAAGCTCTATGTTGGTAGAGAGACTTCAAGCCAGTTCAGTGGTTTTACTCTGTTCTTTGTCTTTGCACTGAAATAAACAAAGCCGACTAACTACTGGCTGCTCATGTTCACTGTGGTGACATAATTGCAATCTCAATTAAAATCACTGCAAAAAAAGAGAATAAGCGATTTCCATAATGACAACATATCCGTTTAAGTAGTAAAGAAATACCATACTTGAAAAAAAAAGGAACTTTCCAGGGTTACCAAACATAGCGTGATGACAGTCAGTACTAACCAGGTAGTGAACCCTGTGTGTATCCGTTAATGGTATATTTGACATGGTCGTCCGCTTCATAGGTGCTTGGCTTGTATTTGCTCTGTTTCTCATCAAAAACACCAAAAAGAAACACATGCTCCTCGTGGAAGCCAACCTGATTTCCTGACTCATCGAGACTGCCTACAAAGATAGAGAAAGAGCAATCGCAATTAATGACAAATATTTCTGAGCCACAGTTTAGGTTTTATGCTTTTTCTGTCCAAGCAACAATAACCCCATTCCTGTTTTATTTCTTACCAGGCTTGCAGATGAGTAAAGTACCAATGAGGCCTGAGTTGTAATCCTCAACCACATTTTGGTGGGAGATATAGGTGTAGGTAAGACAGGAAGGGTCGTTTTTCTGTGGAGCAACATCTGACGTCACCTCCCAGTAGTAAACATGTTCACTGTTAGGCCGCACTATATCGTCCTCTTTCTCTTTCTGTGACGTGTTGTCAAAGTAGTTGGCTCCTGTAAAAAAAAAATAAAATAAAATAAATAAATAAATAAAATAGCTAAGCTTGGGGTCTTACAGGGGTTTCCACTCCATATATGTAATGAAATTAGTTGAACATTTCAACTAAATCAAACATTAATGAAGACTTAATTAGTTTCCTGAAGGCTCTTCTTTAATTTAACGTTTCCTCTGCACTCTGACTTTTGGATTATGTGCAAATTAAGTAGAAATCACTTTAAATTTCCTAGATCCACAGCATGTTATTTTTCTTTGATCCAGACAGTGATTTCCTAAGGCTCAGTAATGCTTCCTGTTGGACTTCAGTACTGTCTGCTTCAGTAATCCACCTGTTCTGGTTAATATTTTAGAAAAAGACAAACAAAGTTGTTTGTTTTGTTGCCCAATCTTGAGTAATTATTACAATGAGTAACATCATGAGAACCCACTATGACCTTAACAGACTGTCTTTTTAGAGAGTATGGTCATCCTTAGGTTAACCACAGCTGTCACATCTGGATTAACAGGCACGCACCCTCTGACTGTTTCCCGTAAGCGATCCCATGTGGGTGGATGCTGTATACTCCGGTCGCCATGTTCCTGAAAGTGATGACAAGGGTCTCCCCCTCCTCAGCCTTCAGTGTGGGTCCAAGTAGACCTGAACAGACAGAGACAGTCTTGGATTCATGTGGTATTCACTTTGCTATGTCATGATGACAGACTGACAAATGACGTAAAGTCAAACTGATTCATCACCACTTTTCTGTGTTTTTGTACTTTTAAGAAAACAGTGAGTAGAGTACAGTACAGTAGTGTGTGTTCATTGACTTGAGTCTGGATGAGAGAGTCATTAAGTGATAAAGAAGATAAAAAGAGTGAGAGTGTTTCAAGTTTTCTTAGTTCTAGGAAGAAACAGCTCTCTTAAAGTTACAGAGAAAACTGTCTAATTCTTCAAGATCATAAGAGTGTGTGAAAAATTTGTCATTTTGCAGCTTCTTCAGGAGTCAAGTAGTATTCTGTTTGATGCTTTAATAATGAGAGAAAGCACTGCTTAATAAAGTTGGTCTGAAATCATGATAATCATTACTGTCATGGTCATCAGTCACTGAGCATCTTGAACTTTATGTTTCTCTTTTAATGTTTCTCTTTTATCTCTTCCTGTGTTTTCATGAAAAGGAGACATTCAAGGATGTAAAGCTACCCACAAAGAAACAACCACCTTAAATAAATAAGTAGGAACTACATGTATATGTGAAGGAGGGTGTTTCATAACAGCAAAATATTTTTTTTCTAATTAGAGGCAGGCTGACAATGTGTATATGCAGCATTTACCCAAATAGGAGGGATGAGTCTTAGCCTGTCTGAAGCCTTTCTCATACTCGCGAAAGACCACTTTCTTATACGTAGATCCAAACCTGAGTAATGATGGTGGAAAAACACAAAACATGAATCAGATCACAGCACTCAATGGACTTAAGGGCATGAAAATGAATGTATCATTGGTCGGAAACTAAGTGGAATCAATGTTTCTCTGTGTTTTTAGAACTACATTTGTTTTATCCTGGTAAAAAAAAAAATAACAAAAAACAAAAACAGGATGACAAACATTTAAGACAGTACAGGCTAGAAACTTCTTCACAAAGAACAACAAATTCAATGCTGTTTCAGTAACAGATTTCAAGTAATAAAATTAAATATTAAAATAAATACAAAATAATACAATCATCAAATATTAAAAGATAACTGTCAGACTATTGAAAAATTCCACCTGTTGCAGCTTTACAAAAATCTAATCCCCAGTTGTCTTACCTGTTTGTTTGATTTCCAGAGTAGTTCCAGTCTATCTCAACAGCAGCGATATAATAGTGTCTCTCTTTGGCATTTTGCTGGTTTGCTTTGACACAGAGGACAGTCAGAACCAGGACCAGCACGAGGCACAAAACTCCACAAAGCCTCATATCTGCAACCAGTCCTGCAGATGAGACCGGTCTATTCCTAAAGTCAAAGAATGTGTGATCTGACGGAGAGGTCTGCCGGGTGCTTTATCTGTCACTGACACACACACACACACACTTTGTAAACATTATGTCCTAGGGCGATGAACTGTGTCCTGGCATATTTTTTTTTCTACTCTGTGTTATAATTGAAACCTTGTGTGTGCTTGTGAGTCATACCTAGGGGTGTGCTCCTTCCCATCATCTGGAGTGATGAAAACTTCACCGTAATTTGTCTAACCTCAAAATGTGCCAAGTAAAGATGCAGTAAAGAAAGTGGAGAAATATTACTGTGGGGAAACTAACCCAAAACTTCCAAACTTGACTGAGTTATAACTCTGGAGAAGGACAAATATTCTGACTATTCTATCAAACTGATTTCAATGACACATTTTTGAGGACAGGCACACTTCTCTCAATAGTGCTGCAGTTATTGGAACCCTTTGATATAGACAATTTAATCTTGAGAGGTAAAAAGATAAATGTTTTTAGACAAGAAGAACCATGTCCTAATGTAGAAAATACATCAGCATGAATCTCCTTAAGAGTTAAACCTTTCTGGTACTTGATGCCACAAAGCCGAATTTGGTCATTTTTTTAAAAACACCATCTAACACCAATTATTAAGGATGTCTATTTATCAGCAAATTCAATATTATCTGAAAAAAATAAAATTAGCTATCAAATGGGTTGAATTGGT
Source organism: Apogon hyalosoma (assembly GCA_037367295.1). Lineage (NCBI taxonomy): Eukaryota > Metazoa > Chordata > Actinopteri > Kurtiformes > Apogonidae > Apogon > Apogon hyalosoma. The sequence goes on along the minus strand of JAPQRP010000016.1, from coordinate 21,624,511 downwards.
CAAAAACGTTCATATTCTTGTCTAAACAACATGATACCGCCCTTTTTGTTGGTTAGTTTTCATGCATCAGGACATATTCTGCACCAGTCTTTCCCAATGCTGTTGGAGGCGTTATGGTACTAATGCAAAATTGTGAAACCAGCCTAACTTTATTTGATGACATGTGACTATCAATCTTCAGTGTTGAGGTTTTCAGTGGGGTTTAGGTCTCAAAATGTGGTCTCTGCATACTGAAAAAATAACCCATAAATACTATTACACTCAACTTTTGAACTTTCAGTCTTCTTTCAAACTACATTACCTAAAAAAGAGCAACATTTTTATCATTAGTTCATGATTAGTTTACAGTAGTGGATATCTCAGTCTAATATCAGTTTGGAGGGCGTAGTATATGGTTTTATCAAGTAAAGCTGTAGGAGTCAATTAGTTGGCTTGCAACTCGCCAAAAACAGAAATTTGACTTCTAACAGGCACCAAGAGGAGACATCACATCTGTCTTATCCTTTCCTCCCTTTGCATAAAACACCACCACTTTCTGTAAAACAGATTCAAAAATATGTATAAACACAGTCCTCCTCAGATACTGTCTTCATTTTGCTACTAAATCATATTAAGTCATTCATTTCTCCACCTGAATTTTGGTTTTGTTTTTTATTAAGAGTACATTTTTCTGAGCTTTTTCAAATGAAAACAAAACTCAAGCGATTCTGTGGTGATGTGTTTTGTCTGATGTTAACCTTTGCTACCCAGGGCCACCATATTATCACCTGAACACTTACCCAAGGTGAGGTAACTTATCATTTACTGAAATGTAGTGGTAGAATGTTAACTAAATCATCTGGCATTTTGGGAACACAAAACTTCTATTAGAGAAAGTTAGATGATCTTACAGGCATTCTATGTATATTGGGAAGACAGTTGTGTTATGAGGGCACTTAGGCCACACAGCCTGTGTACTGACAGGAAATAATTATTTTCTTATACATGAAAAATTTTACTCGTACATGAAAACGTGATCCTGTAGAATATGATGCAGGTCTAACTCCTGTAGAGTTAAAATTAGTTCAATCTTAAACATGGCACACTTTATTTTGCTGATGAGAACTTACTTACATAGGCTACATGCAGTTAAATGTAAGTATGATAGCGAAATTTTTTGCGTGAAATGGAGCATCTATCTATCTATTTACAGTGTCATATTTGTACCGTAGGGTACATGAGTGTGACACGAATACCTTTTCCACCTGTACTCAGTTGCCTTTGCTCAAAAGGCTGAAATTAAATACTTCCATGCTCTAAACAGGTTCAGTCTGCTCAGCCAGTGCAGGACAATAACAACATCCAGCACCTGTGCCACTACGCCTGCGCAGATGAACCAGGAAGCGCAGGCGTTGACTGTTGCTAACCACCATGGATGTAGCTAACTAACAGCGACCGACCGACTCTCCGATGCCCTGGAATCATGTCTTGAATAAAAGGAGACTAAAAGGTACGACTCTAAACGACTGTGTTGTTTTCACACCGTAAATGACTAAATTTAAGGAATGCGGACTGTGATAACCTGCTGAAACATAACAGCTGTGGTGCTATGATGCTAACTCTGAGTTGTGTTTCTTTTTTGAAACGTCAGCTCTTTTAAGCTACAGCAGTGTAGCTTACATCGTTTGCATTCAAGTGCACACTGTAGTTTCCAAACTAAGTCTGTGTATGGTTTTCCGTTTAGTTGTCCAGGAGTCTTGGAAACAATACATACATCCCATATAATGTAGTATAAGAATTTACGACGTTTATGTGTTTCCTCCAGGCTCAGTTAATGGAATGTTTTGATAGATAATACAGTTTTTCACTTTGCATCTGCTTCAGCATGCCTTCATCATCACTGAATGTCAAACACTAATAGAAAGTTTTTGGGAACTATACTAGACAACAAACTAATATTTGAGGGTGATATTTGTTCAAGAAAAATCAGCAGTGTCTGTTTTTTTCCTGAGGGAATTCATAACATTCCTAGTTGAAAGTTCTCTGATCATATTGTTTATGTTTTATCTTTTATATTCTTTGCTCACGTTCTGTTGTGTTATGTTATGTTAAACACAAAAATAAACTGTGCACATGTTTAATGTATGAGGCAAAATAAGTTGCACTGCAACAGAGTTACATAAGACTGCAGAAACCAGTTGGATTTTCTCTTACTTTACATTAACAATTTCAGTTTCAGCTTATCTCAACTAGCTAAAACTGAGACATTCACACAGTAGCCTGTATCCTCTACAATCTTCCTCTTGAAATTTAGCAAGAGAAAGTAATAGTGTAGTCACAGTATTTTACCAATTTTTTTTTCCTTTCAAGCAGTTACATTCATTGGCACACACATAAACAAATGCACAGTTCATTATTTTTCAAATAAGGATTACAATTACAAATACAATTGACCAAATATTTTTTACCTACTTATTTTTTATTATTATTATTATTATTATTATTATTGTTGGCTTATACAAATCTGAGGAATCACCTGAGGACATTGTGGTTATCTAATGAGCATATCTGTTAAGTGTTTTCTTGCTAATGTTTCATTGTAAGTGTGAGAAAAGAAAATGCACAATTTCTAGACGAATAAAATCAGCTCCACAAACCACATGACCTCTGACCTTAGCCTTCAGAAACCAGAGGAAAAACCTGCTTTATGTCTCTTGTATCTTTTTGCTTGCACTTCACTGTTATAAAATTAATCTCCTCATTTGTGATGTAAGGCTGTTGATTGAAGGATCATTTACTCTGGTCACGTGCTGGAATTAGACTGCACTAAAGGTGAAGAAGACTTGAGGATTGTCAGTCTATGTTTTAATCACAGTGTTTTTTTTTGTTTTTTTTTTTAATGTTCTTTCAAAGAGCTTAGTTTGTCATAGATCAAACACCCAAACCTGATTTGGAGCTGGTTTTCAGCGGATCCTTTGCGGTGTTGTAAAAGTATAAACCTGTTTTCAAGAACTACTCTTTTGTAGTCTGTCTCACACTTGCACCTTGTGTCTTCAGCATGTGACTATCCTCACTACTGTTTTTACTGTGTTTATGTCCCAACAGGCTCTACTACAGTTATTTCCAATCTCAACCATGGTCTGCTGCCATTCTTGCCCCAGATTATGCTCGCGCTCCTCAGTCTACACTCTGGCCCTGGGTGTCGGCTTTGTAACCTTGGGGACCAGTCGCATCCTGCTGCTCAAGTTTTCTGCCAATGCTGGTAACCAACTGACATACTTTTATTTTCCACACAGAGATAATATCATCTGATGGGAATATACACATTTTAATAGAGAGCTAGGTTTAAAAAAATATTTTCTGATTTAAATTAATCTTCATTAAAATGGTCCTATATTTGTAATAAAGTCATGCATTAATAAAGCTTTAAATCCATTATTCTGTATCCCACTGCATTAAAAAATTCACTTACTGGTACTTGTTGGTTGTGTTAAATAAATAACATTAATGTAACTGCTTTGGGTAACATTTTAATGTAAATGTTAACATATTTGCCAAATACATTTGTAGTAACAAGTTGGAATATTTCTTATAAAATTTCCAGCTTTATATCTCTAAGAATATTGAATATAATTAAATAGGTCATCAAATCAAAGTTGGACTTTGTGAATTGGAACTGTGTCACTCTGGGGAATTAATGGTGCAGTACTCAGCCATATTACCATTTGGCGTGTTTAAACCATTTTAAGTTGATGTTTTCTCAGTGTCAACCTCGTATTAACCCTCGTTTCTGGTCCATTTGCAGAGAACAAGTATGACTTTCACCCTGCTTCTGTTAATCTACTTGCTGAGGGACTCAAGCTGCTCTTCTGTCTAGTTATGTCCATTAGGGTCATAGTCCGAGGTACAGTAAACATTAAAACCACAGCTGTTTAAATGTGTTTCTGCATAGCCTTGTAAAGTGTGTTTATTTGCTCCTTTTGTTTGTTTCTTCAGAGGGGAGATCATGCAGAGAATTAGGATATTCTTCCAGCACCTCCCTCCTTATTTCTCTGAAGTGGGCCGTCCCTGCTTTCCTCTATTTTCTCGACAACCTCATCATCTTCTATGTGATGACCTACCTACAGCCTGTTAGTTACAAGATAAAGAAATTAAATCACTTGAGTTTTGAATGTTTTCTTTTACTCCTTGGCTTTTATTGGAAATCGTATTGCTCAAATTCCAGATGTTCAACTTCTGTCAGCATACAAAGTTCACCCTGCTGATAACTAATATCAACACATCTTACACATATACAAGCTGTTTATGGCAGTTGCTGTGTTCTGCTATCACTTTGCTGTTTGAGATCTAAGCCTTTTGTTGTTCCCGTTGTCTCCAGGCAATGGCAGTGTTGTTTTCCAACTTTGTCATCCTAACCACAGCTGTTCTCTTCAGAATTGTTCTCAAGTAAGTAATTAGTTACTATTTAGTGTTCTTTTATGTAGAACAAAACATAACAGTCTGTCTATCTTTATCATTTCTTTTTTTCTTTTTTCCCATTCAGAGACAATGTGTACTAGAATATGGTAATCTGTATGTATCTTTCTCATACTACAGATCTAACTATAATTTGGGACTCTCCTCTCCCTCAGGAGGCGTCTGTCCTGGGTCCAGTGGGCAGCGTTAGTTGTCCTCTTCCTGTCCATTGTTTCCCTGACAACCGGATCGGGGGGAAGCCAACACTCAATAGTAGTGCCAGGTCTCCACTCTAACCCACTCTCCACCCCCTCCAACTCATGCCTGCTCTACACACAGCTTCTAGAGCAGATGAGGAACAGCAGGTAACATCATGAACAAATTAAGTAGTTGGTCATTTAAAGGGAAAATAGATCAGGATTTTCCTGCCACATAAGGCCATATTTCACACTCTGTCCCCAGGGTTTAATCCAGTTACTAAAGCGTAACTCAAACGCAGACAGCTGTTGGAATTCAATGTTAAAAAAATACCTTTTCAACATGAAAACAACATTGCCATGGTCAGATTTGTAAGACTCACCCAGTCACATATTAAAAATACACCAAATCTCCCACATCCACATACTGATTAACTAGGTTATCTAGGTATCTATGAAATGTTATGATTGCCAAAACAAATTATAATGCATAAAACATATCCACACACCTGGTGAACAGCAATAATGTCACTACATCATCATAAATCATGCATATAAGGTAAATCCATCTACAAGGAATGAATCCATCTATCAGTCACTTAAGCTGTAAAACAGGTGGTAAATTAGGTGAATTTGCTAAATTGAATCCTGTCTCAGAGGGGAATTTAAAGAGGATTCATAACTTGCATATATGTCTTGCATGTATCAGGGTTTCATCCAGTCCATATTATTGTTAGTTTTTGACGTCTTCATGGTCTGAAAAAACTCTGGCCATGTTAATACTGTGTTCAGGTCCTGATTGTGAATCTCTGTTCCTGGAGAAATGGGCCCATGAGGCTTTTTTACATCTTTATTTGGTGACGAAAGCTGGAACCATTTATGTCCCCTGCCACCAGATCAGCTAATAACAAAATAAAAAATTCAGTTAATTTGTAATGGTTTTCAACCTGTAGAGGGCAATCTACATGCATGTTTAAAATCTAGAATGCTTGAGGGTTGGATTAGATTTAATACTCACAATTAAACCATGTTTACATTAAGTCCAGCTTCACTGAGAAACTGAGTAGGTAGACACATTCATTTGATGTTATGTCCAAGGTACATAAATATCACACATTATTTATTTAATGTTGTTGAGAGCTTTTCGGTCATTAAGGATTCTGCCTGCTGTGCTGCTTTCTTTCATTGTTTTTTTTTTTTTTGGTTCCTACCCCAGTGCCAGTGAATCGTGGGGCATGTCCATTCCTGGGCAGGAATGGAGGGACCGGGTCGTACAGAAGCTTCAATCTATAGGCTTCGGTTACATCCTGTTGATTCTTCAGTGTTTTATCTCTGCTATGGCCAACATCTATAATGAAAAGCTCCTCAAAGATGGAGACCAACTCACTGAGAGCATCTTCATACAGAACAGTAAATTGTAAGATAAATACCAAGACAAGTGAGGCTCCACTTACTTTGGCTGTTATTCTAATGTCAGTCTATCCCCTGTGCTCTTACAGGTATGCCTTTGGACTGGTTTTTAATGGTCTAACCCTTGGACTTAGCAGGGAGGCTCGAGGCATTACCATGCACTGTGGTCTCCTCCATGGACACAACATCTTTTCCCTGGGCTTGGTGCTGGTCACTGGTAAGTCACAGGAAGTGCATCTAATTCATATTTTCCAATTTTCAGTATTTCAAAAGTTTATGTTAAAATCTTGCTTGTTTCTTACTAAATAAAAATTAATTATTGTCTTGTTTGGAAAAGAAAACACACTACAGTAATATTTATGGGACTCTTCTGAACCATTTTTTAAACAAATCACTGATGCCCTCATCTATTGAGGATGTCTATAATTGTGATTTAAAAAAAAAAAAAAAACCACAATCTCCTCTCACACTCACTCACACTCTTCTGCCTTCTGTCCAGCTGCTCTGGGTTTATCTGTGGCCTTCATCCTGAAATTCAGAGACAACATGTTCCACGTGCTGACGGCCCAGGTCACCACTGTTCTGGTTACCACCCTCTCCCTCTTCCTCTTCGATTTCCACCCTTCACTAGACTTCTTCCTCCAGGCTCCCATAGTCCTATTGGCCATCTTTATCTACAACGCCAGCCGGCCCAAAGACCCGGAATACAGCCTGCAGCAGGAAAAGCTTCGGGTTATCAATGGAGAGGTGTTCGAGAGGTCCAGAGGGGTAGGGAATGAACGGCAAAAAATACAAATCTGTTTTGCTCTTGCACACAGTCTCTCCTGCAGTGGAACTGCCATGTAAAGCCCCTTCCTCTCCTCCCACACACACACCAACTTCTCTGTAGGAAATTTGTTTTTTTTTTCCTCTAATGTGATTTTGCTCAAAGTGAAAACTGCTTTACCTCAACTAATCTCATCAGGTCATTATGAGTTATTGGATTTTGAAAGAGGAAGCAATTAGCTAGTTAAATGAGGCTGAATGAGGACACTGATGTGGAGTTGGCAGACTTTGTGGTGATTTTCGTGACCGGTAACCTGTCCAAAACTGGGCCCATTCCTATAATAGACAAGGTATTTCCTCTGTGTTTTCAAGGGAGCCCCTTCTGCTGACTGAAAACAACTTAAAGATAGGTTTTTGCGATCACACTGAAGTATAGATGTGGTAAATAGATTGATTGATTGTTATTTTGGAATATTTAAAACCAATACAAGAAAAATTTTTATAAAAAAGAAAAGAAAACATATTTGAAATGGAGTGGGATGAAGTTCAATTTATATACTCCCACCCCCTTACCCCATCCTTCTACTGACCATAGATTCTCATGTCAGCTCCCATAAGTAAGCTTAATGAATCTTAAACATATCAAACTAAATTCAGACTAAGCCTGCACAAAACACAAAAATGCTATACACATCAAAATTAACTTTGTTCCTTTCATAGCAGTAATACACATCAAAAGCAAACTGTCCATTTCATGACAGTATTGTACGTCAAAAGTAAACACACTGATCTTCTGACTTGTTTTTAATTTGTGTTCTGTTGTAGGATGGTGAGGAGCTGGAGCTACTGACAAAGCCCAATACAGACAGTGAATCTGATGAGGAGTCGCTGTAGTATTGTGTTCACACTCACCTATGAGGAAGTGTTCTTTCTTGAGTGGCCCCAATGGTAATCTAAACTGTATTCTTCTGTGACGCCGTCTGCCGAAGCATTTATTGAAATAATCAGTGATTTTTTTGATGAACTTGTAGTAAACATGTTTGCACTTTCTTTATGATGGGGGGGGAAACCTGAGGATTTTGTAAATATTGAAATGTGCCTGTCTGTGTAAAAGTGCTGTCTGTTTTGTACCACAAGAAACCCAACTCATTTAATTTGACAGTATGCTCTGGAGAATTGATTAAGGGCTTCTGTTTGAAACAGATTGTTTTCTCCGGGGATTTTTGCTGTATGTGTAACTTGATTTGGTTAAAAGTGATGTGACAAATGAAATGACCAGCAGCCACATTTTCACCGGTTCTGTGAATGTATCAGGCTATTGTTAAAGAGGTGTAAACATCTAGGGTCCCAATAGCTTCAAAAATGACTATTTAATTGTAATGGCAACTTTATAAACATGTAAAAGACTGCTTATCAAGCTAAAGGGGTGGGATGTACCTCTACTATCAGCATTTGTTTTGTATTGTGAAAAGCACAAACTTGCTTCAGATTCTTACTTGGCCTTGAACTCTTTTTGTTACATGTCTGAGTATTATGTGAGATACTAAGAAATATTTCTTATATTTTTATTTGTGCCATACTTCACTGTACCTGTATGAATGCTAAAGCTGCTATGGAATAAATTTCAGATAACATATACCACTGAAACGGCTAAATGTTCTGATAATGATGAGAATGAGAATAAAAAAACAACACACTTGATAATTTTACAAGTTGAAATTGTAGGATATGAGAGAAAATGTAAATGTCATGGAAGATGTTAAATGTTGATAATTACTGGAAATAAATGAGAGTACCGGTAACTGGAAGTGAAAACTAATGATGAGAGATGTGGCTTAAAGAACGTGGTCAGAAAGGAGATAAGAAAGCTTAAAGCAAATGGGAATAGAAGGAAATATGTGAAATATGCTATACAATAGTAATCTTTCTCCCTTGGAATGTACTGTACTGTTTAGAAAAGTATTTACATTCAAGTGCAGAAACAGGTTCACCTTGTATCTTAAGAAATCCTTGAGGAAGCTTTTATTAGGTGTCAGCAACACTTTGCTGAGTTGCCCTGACCAGTGAAGTAAACTATTAAATGTTTATCTTTGACACTTGGTTAGGCCACTAGGAGGGGATGTATCTCAAAAGATTTTCACATGAGGTGATTTGTGTTCAGACCTTGGTTATGAGTGTTGATACACGGAGAAAAGAAAGGACAAAGACCAGTATTTGTAGTAAACAAATGTTTATTTGTCATATAGTACAATAGAGTATAAATAAAACATTGTATAGCAACAGAAACTTTACAAAAGAGAAATAGTGTGACAGCTTCATACAATAACTAATAACTGCACCTTGAATGCAACAGATGTCAAATAAATACACACTGTATGCTTTACTTTAGCCCATTATCTACAAAATAGGTCTGTGCTAGTAACTGATGGTGACTGTCAAAATGGTAGGTAAGTTAGGGGGGCAGATCATGTAAACTGCTGTTTGAAGCTTGAAGTGACAAATATATCAAAAAGAACACAACAGATCCCTGAACCTTCAGACTCATTTGTGCATGTATTGACTAACTAGCAGATTCTTGAAAACTTCTATTATTGGCTGCATACTATGCTATATATTAAAGAACTGGAAAGGTGAAAGCAACAGTTTTTACGCCTCCACTAAGTGCTACGAAACATTCAAGGACCTCACTCGATCTGAGCAAATTGGAGGATGGGAAGATTAAAAGGGTTCAGGTCAAATGAAGAGGAGAGGGGCAGCGAGGGAGGAAGGGATGTGTTGCCCCTTAGTAACCATAACCCTGGTGATATCCATCCTGGTAACCGTGTTCATATCCATGCTGATGGTAACCATAGCCGCCATACTCATCCTCAGGGCAGCGCATGCCGAGTGACTGCTGGATGGCCATCTCCTGTCTGCGTAGCTGCATAGAGTCTACCAGGTCATAGATTATAGCCATGGACCACATTGGTGAGGGATACCAGGATTTGACGTTGCCATCCTTTCCGACTAGCAGCATGGAGAAGTATTCTGGGCTGATCTGGAAGTAGTTCCGCATGTCCTTCACTAAAGTGGCAGACAGGCCTTCACGATCCACTGTAGCACTCCCTGGTTATGACAGTGATAAAAGATACTTAAATTCTGGAGAAACAAGTTCCGCTCAACAGCACAAATGCACAGTTAATGTTATTCTCATAGATGGAAGAAGTGTGATGGTCCTTTACTTAACATTGCAGTGCGCAAACACTCAGCTACAAATAAACCTGCATTTGACACCTTAAGAAAAAGCCGAAAAGTTAAATGAGCGTTTAGTAAATTGTCCCTGTCAGTGTTTTACAATTCAGTGATGTTTTTGGATTCATTCACTGATGCTCATGTTGCGTTTTACAGCCGTAGACTTTTAAACTTTGAGCTCATTGGAACTATTTTATAGATTGCAGTGTAGCGTGATCTACAGCAACGCATTATATTTTAGAGGATCGTCATATATTTGTAGCATTTTCTGTCTCGTTTTCAGCCTTGTGATATATATACATACATATTCCAGCTCATCCAGGAACATTTTTCATTATGTTTACTTGTTTTAAGAAAGAGGAGAGATTAAAATTCAACCTATAAAGGACCACTTCATCCTTAGGTTTATTAATAAATCTGAAAATAATGTTCATTTTTAACAAATGAATACTGTGTATAGGATGTGCTGTCATTTAACAGTTACTATGTGTATGACCAGTAATATATGAATTGAACACACTACATTTAAGTATTTATTTTACGAAAATGCCAGTTGGATGCCATTTGTCAAGCTGCTTATGGGTTTTTAGGCCATTCTCCATCAACTGAATGTTTTCCTCATTTTTGTAACTGTCTAAACCAAATAAATAAATAAATAAATAAATAAATGTGTTTTTCACTAGAAAGAATAGTAATACAAATTGTAGTTTTAAAAATAACTACTAACCAAAGCTGTCCAATAAATGTAGTGGAGTAAATAGTACCATGTTACTTTGTCACATTCCACAACTAGTAATTATTTATTATATATAAAACTGTCTGACAGTTACATTACCTCCACATGCTGGGCTCTGAAGCCAAAAACACAAATTATGACAACTAACAATTTTTGGCAACAGCTCTTATTACAGTCTTGCTTAATCCTTACTCCTGATTCCTTTTCTCCAGTAAAGTTAACGCCCCGTTTGATAAAGAGTTCTCTTGAGTCACGTCTGCCAGGGTCATATAATGTGAAAGGAATAATTCATGTTTTAAGTCAGAGATGCCTGTTGCAGCCGCCCCACACATGCTTCTGCAGCTGAGGGGTTGCATGGAGACTGTCCTGGGTCTTTAAAAGTTCCTCTGGGAACATGGTTCAACACTAAGTAGACCTCAGAGCTCAGAGTCTCTTTACCATATGTTGAAACACTGATGAGAAGGAGGATACGCAAACATTGGCTTGTGCTGGGGGATTTCTGGATTGATTATGATTCTAGAGTAAAATTTTTCACTTGTAGCTTCAGAATAAGAAATGTGTTTGAAAGTCAAACTGCAGAATGTCAGTCTGAACACATGGTCTGAGCATTTAGTAAAAGAAGGCACTGTGTGTATTAGAGGTGCTATGTTTGTTTAAGTGTGTGTGTTTACCAGAGACATGCCTGACCTGCAGTAACATACATAATTTTATATGAGAATGTCCTTCTTACCATTGATAGGATACAGCTCCAGGACTCCACCCATATCCGGTGGCTCTGTGCCGACCAACTTCAGAATGGCGATGTGCCTCAGACCTGTCAGTACGGAAATGACAACACAAATAAGAAACAAACACGTCTCAGAAAAGTGACTTTAAAGGACTCGACAGAGGGGGAACACTGCATCTGGAATATGCTGACCAACTGCTTCTTCTCCATCAGTCCTTCTGCTTATTCAAGCTGATTTCACTGCTGTTGTTTATTATTGGAACCACCTTAGCGCTGGTTTCTAAGTAAAGGGAGGAGAATGTGGTGGTCTTACAAATCCAGCCAAAAAAGCTGTTTCCTCTGAAGCGAGAAAGCCCACATTAAACACACGAGAGTGCTGGCTTTACTTGATGAGAGCCAAGTGCTGAATACCAGGATCAAACATCTCAGGCCTTCAGCCCAGTCAGCGGCACAGGCCTTTGTCTGGGACAGGGAGGGAGGGAACATCCCTGGTGCCAACTTGGCCAAGAGCAACACATGAGGGGAAAAAAGTCCTCACAGACCTTAGTCTGGGCCTGCTGATAAGCAGGACAAGCTTTTCCCTCAGTCAGCTGACTCGCTCACATTAAAACAGATGCAGTTTGTCCTGACGTCATGGTTGGATGGGTGTTACTTTTTATTAAAACATTGTATAATTCAGTTCTGAGTAGGGCTGAACAGAGCAGGGTTTGCATAGTTTTTGATGATGATCCAGGACATGAATCTACTGGATTCATGCAGTATGAACACATTTAACATATAATAATAAAGAAAACGGAGTCATTTATAAACTCCTTTGGCCTATTACTCACCATTATTCATCATATATGACATATGGAGCCTCCTTAGTTCTTTAGCTATAAACCTAATTGTTAACCTTTTGCAACACTGGTTTCACCAAATATT
>JAPQRP010000016.1:21579884-21605758 GCA_037367295.1 Apogon hyalosoma | reverse complement strand
ATGTAAGAACTGAAGTGATTTTGGTTATTATCAAGAAAACATGGAAAATGGATAAATATCAGCTCTGAAATGAAACTACTGTGAGCTATTTTTTATTGTTATCATTATATTTGTCCAAACAAATGTACCTTTAGTTGTACGAGGCATTAAAATGAACAAGAAACTGAAGAAAACAAGGGTGGTCTAATAATTTTTTCCACAATGATGAGGAAGGCAATTACAACCAGTAATTAAACTGGGCCAGTTATCTTAACACATGTTTGGTGAAGTCCCAACAACCTTGACTTATGGTCACCAAAGTCTAATCAGACATCTAATCAGACATTACCTCGGACATCCCTGTGTCCGAGGTAATGTTTGTGCCAAATGTGGAGAAATTCTAGCAAAGCATTCCTGAGATACTTTGATCATTAGAAAGGTCAGACATGCATGACATCACAGTGACAATGACCTTTGACCTCTGGCCAACGAAACCTTTTCAGTTCATCCTTTAGAACAGGGGTCACCAACCCTGGTCCTGGAGAGCCACTATCCTGCATGTTTTAGATGTATTCCTCTTCCAACACACCTGATTCAAATGATAAGCCTATCAACCAGCTCTGCAGAAGCCTAATAACAACTGTCAGGTGGACTGGAAGAGGGAAACATCTAAAACATGCAGGATAGTGGCTATGCAGGACCAGGGTTGGTGACCCCTGCTTTAGAACAAGTTTGTTGACAACATTGAGGACGTTCCTGAGATTAAATGTATGACAACAAAAAAAAGAACACAAAAAAATCTAAAATGAGACATGAATCTGAATCACAACCACATAATCGTGACAGCTTCATCCCACAGCATAACCTTTGTCTCTGTCACAGTCATGTGTATAAAATCCAGTAACTTTGCTGAGCCACAGCGTATTGGAGGCAAATCATTAATGTTCTGTGTTTGTGTAGACTTTTAAAAATTGGTGATCCAGTCCAGTCCTAAATACACATTATAATTTTTTGATCATTTGGGCTTCATTATTTGATCTTAGAGTTTGTACTGTTTAGAACTATAAATGTTCATAATCAATGTTTTAATATTAATTAATTAATTTAACCCATAAAGACCCAGTGTTACCTATATGTCAGTTCCCAAATGAAATTTTCTCTATATCTAACCTTTCTTACGTGATTTAGCACCATTTATTTACAATATTATCCTCTGTATTTTGTATTTTAGTAGTATAAATCATATTTTTCCTGTATTTAATTTACTGATCATGAAGATGTTCACAAAAGCTCATATTAAAGTCGAGTGTTATTATATCAAAAATAGATAAAGCTGAAGAAAAAGGGACTTTTTCAGTCAAATCTATCATTAACTGAACATAAACCAAGCATTCCTATCCACTGTCATTGATCAAACTCCCTAGGTTATACTGATGAATCAGTGTTGTAGAAGATGACGGGGTTTTCATGTTCGTGACGGAGCCTCTGAATGTCCAAATGGGTCATATCTGATGACCATGAAAAGATGACAAACTGTATTTTATATCATTTATTTGCATGGATTGATAGGATTAGTGGATGGACAGGTATTAAACATTTACATCAGTAGATGGTTTTGGTTGGTGATGGATGTTTGGGTTTTTATGGGTTAACCTGGCAAGTTAGTTGAAAACTGATTCTCATTTTCAATAACGACCTTATTTATTGAAAAAAAAAAAAAAAACTCAATAAATTTTAATTAGGTTACTGTCTTATTTAGTAGATCTGTAAAGTAATTTTATTTTTACTTAAGCTTCACCATAGTATCAATACTTTTAGCTGAGGCTGTTGTTTAACATGACAATACTCCACCTCATACACAAACATATCTGGACATTTGGTGTATTTTGAACATTTACCTGGAGAGGAAGTTCTCCAACGATCTGGGTTTGTCCTCTTTCTTACAAGCAACTCCGTCTCTTTTCTGCTGCTCCATTTCTCGGATGCGTGAGGAGAAGGTGTCGATGTAATCAAACACAGCCTTCATGGCAATGGGGACCTCATAGGATTGCTGACAAAAGAATATCATCACACACCAATTATACTGTCCCAAAATATTGATTGAGAAGCCACATGATGAATAAATCAATATGCCTTTGAAAGAAAACCTGGAAGGAACACAAAGGACATGAAAATAGAATTCCAGCTCTAAACTATGGTAACAGTGTTTTCAATTTGGTGATTAAGTTGTGTTTCGGAACATTTTTGGAGATTTCTTGTTGCACATGCTTCAAACATGTTTAATAACTTCTGGAAAGCAGTACAAGGCAAAATGTTGATACATAACACAGCATCCCTTTAATGTGCCAAATGCTAAACAATTCCAACATGAAAATCTGAGTGAAAATGTGATGCAGCTACACACACTCTCACCTCTCCCACAGGATACGCTAAAATTGCCGCACGGCTCTTTCCAACTCTTTCGCCCTGCGTTCTCTCAACTCTTTCTGTCTTATACCCACACCCACATCATCGTACGTTCACAGACTTCCCTGTCTCTGCCCCTGTCAGCAGAGGGGTGAACACTGGGCTCTTTGATGAATCTGTCCAAAAACAGCCTTCTGATTTACCCTGGCACTCATACGCACACATACACACAGCTGTTTGGCAAATGTCATGTTGTGTGAATCGAAACAGTGTTTTAGTGAAGGGAACATGTTGGCAGTAGGAGGATGGGAAGAGCTGAAAATTCAGAAAAAGATGAGATAAAAGTGTTGGGCAGAATCTATAAATAGACAGTGAAGCCCAACAGCGGTACTGTGAGTAAAGCAGAAATCAGAAAAGTTCACTTCTGTAAACTGGCTCTGCAACTGCGGCTTATTTAAGACTCTCATCAACTGTGCCTCCATTCAAGCATTTCTTCGCAGAATGAAGCTGATCAAATGTGGGTTTTAGAGTCCCTGAAGGCTGCACTAAACCTCCCAAATTAAGATGAATCCTTACACGCAGTGATGAAACCTGTCAATTCACAGCCCTCTCAAACTGATTACAGATACCACAGTAAAACAAATACCAGAGGAGGACCGGGGCAAATCCCATAATACCTGGATTTACAGTTGAGTCCTCACATTTCACACGAACACATGATGGATGACTGTTTATATATTCAGACTAGGAAAACATCCTTACCTTGACTCTCATGTCAGTGTCAGTCAGGATCATATAGAAGTCCTCATATGTCATACTGAACTCCTTCCTCAGCTCTGTGATCAGATCCTGGTTCACCAGATCTTCCTGACGAAGACCTTTCATTGGCTTGTCATTCTCTGGAGGAAGAAAGACATACATATGCATAATGTAATCCTATAAATTATAAGCATTATTTTTTGTTTGTATATGTAGCAAAAAACTGGGAAAGGTGCAAATATTGATAGAAAGGTGCACATGTATAATTCCTGGCAACCTTTCCTTTATATTTGCTCCAATAATGTACCTGAAAAATATACAGTAAATCTGACATGTATGTATAGTTGTATAAGTCATATTACTCAGTTAACCTCCAAAGCCCAAGACCACCATTTGTGACTAAAATGGGTATTTCTTGAAAAACCTGATGAACCACTAATCCTACCTGTACGCCGTAAAAGTCAGATAGAGTCGAGTTTCTCAGCATTTCAGTGGTAGTAAAAGAGTCTTATTTGGATGTTTAGAGGCTGCATATGGAATGTATTAGGCCAAGCGGCAAACTCTGGTGGACATCAGTGGTGCAAACCCGGAAGTAACAAAAATTGCAGTTCCCTCGTCATCCGCTAGGGGCTGGCTCCAAAAAGGAGTCAATCCCCATAGACTCCCATGTTAAAAAGGCCAACTTCACAGCAGAAAAACTTGTTTACAGCCTGGTTAAAAAAAAAAAAATTAGGTTTAATAGGACAAGTTTACCTTCATGACAACTGTGAGGGGGATGATTTTTTTTTTTTTATAACTCATCCGTTTAAATGTTAGTGAATCTTGAAATTACACATAATTAGGGGCGTGTCCTTTTGATTGACAGGCGTCAGATCCACTGTCAGTGCCAGCGCTGGTGGCTCGTGGCTAGCTCCCGGAAAGGCCTCAGCCTCGGCCTCACGTTAAACCACTTCGGCCATTTCATTTCACTGAACTTGACCTGTTGGTTACGTTTGAGGTATTCATGTTAATTCGTGTCGGGATATTTGTCGCGCACTTATTGGACAAATATGGCTTGCTCTGCTATTGACCGCGCAAACAGACCGTCCAAGAAGTCTCTGATTCAGCTTTTTTCGGTAAGTGAAATTATATTTATATACATTAATTAGCAAGTGCGGCTCGGTGTTGCTCCTGTGCTAGCTGAGTGGTGATATTCAGCGGCAAGAGAGTACCAACTGTGGTTTTTTGCCGGCTAACAGCGCGCTTCAGCCTGTCTACCTCCGCTAGCTCCAGGTGAGCTCTTAGCTACAGGCAGTGCAGAGTCTGACAGGTGTCAATCAATCACCCCCATGCTCTTAGCTCCACCTCTGAATCCATTTTTGTAACTTCCGGGAGTGACGAAAACGCGTGACGCTGCCAAGATGGCGACGATGGGAACCGCCCACCGAGCGTCACTTCAGCTCTTCAGAAACCAATGGGTCACGTGAACGGAAGCTCCATCCATCTTAATATATGGTCTATGGTTTAGGCCCTAACATTGTGCAGCCTTGATCCATCATAACGTCTTTATTTGAACCAATAAACGTGTCAAACTGGACATTCAGTCCTATTGTCTGTAAGATCCACCTGTTTGTCTCACATATGGTCCAAAGGGAAATGACCCACAAACAAACAACACACAAACAAACAGTTGTGTTCACAATGGAAACACAGGAACACAACAAAATACAACACACAGCCTTTTTTCAGGTTGATTTCTACACTTTCATTATTTTATTCCCAGTCTTTTGTAAATCCAACTAAAACAAAGCCGTGTCAAACAACAGATATTATTAACCCTTTAATGACTCCCATTACAACAGGCCTGGAATTATTTATGTTGTTTTTGTAATAAAAGTGTCTGAAAAAAAAAAACATGTTAAACTTTCTATACAAGAAAAAACTTGATAGGTTACATGTTCAAAGACATCACATTTTTAAAGTGATTTTCCCATAAGTACATTTATTCTCAGACAAAGCAAATGTAAAATTGTGACTTTAAATAATCCAAATGAAATTGAGCTTCTCCTGCATCAGATGATGTTTCACACCTGATGTTGACTGATACTACAATTGAAATACTTCAGAAAACTATTACATCTAATACAGGTCAGTTGATGCAAAAATCTCTCTAGGTCCCTGTGGGTTAATGTTATATGTAACCTTAGAAGAGATACTTATTAAGTTTAGAGATCACTTTTACTTGAGTATCCTTCTCAAGCAGCAAAAATAACAAGATCTCAGACATGGTTGCACTCATACATGCATCCATAAACGCACATAACAGGTCATATGATTTACATATTGTCCCTGCAGATGATATATAATTTCACAAGTGGCAATGGCTGATGTGTTAAATTAGGTTGTTGTAAGGTTATTTGACACATTTATATAATTAACCTGACCCCTGAAGGGGAGGCAAGCAAGGTTATAATAGTTTTAGATTTTTCATTATAGTTTAGTTTTGTTTAGTTTTGACTTTTTTCTCTCTAATTCAGTTAGTTTTAATTATTTTTAGAGCAGGTTTGCTAGTTTTTATTATTGTTTTTTTTTTTTTTTTCTAAATTCTTAGCTTTAGTTTAGTTTTATTTTTTTCATATCTTTTATCTTCCTTCCATCATATTCAAATAAATCCCATGCAGGACTCTAGTGTTTTCTCCCAGCTTTAGTCTCCATGTTTCCAGGTAGAGTGGGGATGAGGAGACGACTCTAAACGTCAAGTGATGAGAAGTGAAAGACCATGAAGTGCCATATGGTGCCACCAGGTAAAATTGCTCAAGCAAAATAAATCAATTTTCATATCAATCCGACATTGACAAAGACAAAAAAGAGCGCAATTTTACCCATAATTTTTATACATTTTAGTTAGTTTTGTAAGCACACAATACAGTTTCAGTTAGTTACCGTTTTTTTTTTTTTATTATAGTTTTTATTTATTTCAGTTAACGAAAATGTTTTTTCAATTCTAGTTTTTGTCATTTTGTTAATTTTCGTTGGAGGCAAAGGGTATTGTTTTTGGCTTGATTTGTTTCTTTGTTAACGCTTTAGCAGCAAAACTATTTGTTGAATTCATACCAAATTGGGTTTATAGATTACCAGTGCCCCAGAATAGATGTGATTACATTTTGGGAAAAGTAGGTCAAAGTTCACATTTATTAATGAATTTTTTAAAATCTTTTTTTCCCTTTAACTTAGGTGAAATGTGTCTATGCTGTCTACGTCTATGCTGGTATTAGAGGCAATTGTCAAATGCCAAAATAAGCTACAATACGTGCGAGGGGCGGTGTTTGTTGTACCTGGCACCACTTGTTGAATTTGTGTTCAATCAAATTTAGTGCGATGATAGCCAAAATTTTTAAACAATTAAGATTCCTTCATTTCCCTGGTCTTAAAGTGAGAATAAATGACAACAAAACACAGACACACACACACACACACACACACACACACAGAATTCACAACTAAAACGTTTTTTTTTTGGCCAGATACACCTCCCTGATTTCAAGTCAGTTAAAAGTGTTTGACATATTTCAACCACAGTCCCATAAAAACAGTCATAATATGAGTGTTCGACTCTGAAACATCACTGCAGAGCTCAAAACAAGACAGTGTCTAGACTGTACAGTGAAGAGCAGAATGAAAATATGCAGTCTCATTCAGGGACAAACTCGACAAAGA
Organism: Apogon hyalosoma; assembly: GCA_037367295.1. Taxonomy (NCBI): domain Eukaryota; kingdom Metazoa; phylum Chordata; class Actinopteri; order Kurtiformes; family Apogonidae; genus Apogon; species Apogon hyalosoma. Next base: position 21,598,918 of record JAPQRP010000016.1, on the reverse strand, counting down.
ACAGCTTTTATTCAGTGAGATTTGCCTGGGTCAGATGCCTTAGAAATTTACTGTAGCTGGCGTTTAGAGAAGCCAAAGCAAAAGCCTTTAATCACCACTCCATATGCATGTGTGCACACACGCAGACCACAGAACAGTGTTTTTGGTGGCAGCTTCTTCCAGTCTATGCTGTGTAATCTGTGCAGTATGAGCAATTGAATCAGGAAAACCCCAGCACAGTCAGGAGACGGCAGACTGTACACACAGAAACACACAACAAACACAATCAGATCCATCCCACATGTAATACACACTGCTGAAACACCAACCGACTTAAAACCCAAACTCCATGAGGTCACCCTAAAATGAAGGAGGGGCGACACTGAAAGAAGCAGTTGTTTGTATACAGTACAGACTCACACACCGACACACACACACACACACTCAGGCTGACCCTCCGGCCAGTAAGTGGAACAAAAGTGTAACCAAACCTAGCGAGGGTGGGGGCGGGTGACCTCACCTCAGAACTTTTTCCAGCATTTCCATCTGGATAAAACCTTGTTGTCATGTGGAGTGGCAGACTCATAAAGTTTTACAAAGTGGGTTTGCATATCCTGGCATTAAACACACACTAACTGACGGTCTGAGACAGCTGTAAAATGTCTCAAAATACGAGGGGTTGCCAAGCACAAATGACACAGCATCTTTCATAAAAAGAGCAGTGGTTTTGTTCCTTTTCAACAAGAAGCTTGAGTCATTTAATATAAAGGAGTTTTTGAGAAGCTGTCATAATTGCTTTGAGCTACTGTGTATGTGTGTGTGGGGGGGATATATAGGCGTCAGCCACTAAACATACTTTTACTAAACTTTATGGTTCTTGCATTTGAGCATTTCCACTTTATGCAGCTTCACAGGTACACTCTGTGACATATCAGAGAAATATTAGGACATTTATCCCATTGTATTTGTCTGACACCTTTAGTTACTTTTCAGATTATGCTTAAACCATGTACGCCAAAATATGCTCATTCTGAACCTTTGTGATGAATCAAAGGCTTAAGTGTTCTGTCATGGGTTGATAAAATGATCCTCTTTCTTCAGAGGAATAAAATCATTGAAACCCACTTGGATAAAGTGGAAAAATGTATTGGAACTACAAGCATCTGAGCGCATTAAAAGTTGACTTTTAACAGATATGTTGTTCATGAGACATAAGATAATCTTAAAGAATATGACCCATTGCCGTACATTAAAGGCCGACACTGTAAAATGTCTTGATTTTTGGTATATACAAAACTTTGGCTCTTCTTGTACTTGTTCTAAAGCACAAATAAAGATGATGGCAGTGTTGTACAGGGATTTCAACTGAAACCCACACTTCTGTGTGTGTGCTTTGCCCAAAGTTTTGACTCTTAACACACAAGATGCATTAAGTAAGAAAAGCAGAATGAATATGTGTGTGCGTGTGTGTATATATATTTTTTTTAATCATTATTTATATATAGGTTGTTATTATTATTATTATTTTATTTTATTCATTTATTTATTTGTGGATGGTTATCTATATAAGTATGCACATTTTCATTTTCATCAGTAATTTTGTGTTTTAATTTTTCATATCTGAAATGCCCTGTGTCATCTTGTTCATCTGTTTATTTATGTTTATATATTTAAATTGGTATCATTCATATTTTCTATATTGCTTTGGTTTATAAGTTTGAAGGATACTCAATAAAAATACATGTGAAAAAAAAAAAGAAAAGCAGAATGAACTGGAGTCACTTCCAATGATGACAACTTAACACTTTAGTTGCTAGATGTAGTATCTTTTCAGATGACTGTTTATAATTTTGAAATTGAGCTCACCCTTGAATATCTGCATAAGTAAAATTATGATCACGACTAGCAATTATTTTCCTTGCCAGTTAAATTGTGTAACTTTTTTTTTTTATAAACTGATACATTGTTTTGGTTTGTTTCTTTGTTTGTTAATACTCTAACTTTTAATACTAAAACTTTTGATTGAATTCATACCAAATTGAGTTTATAGATTGTCAGTGACCCAGAGTAGATGTGGTTACATGGGAAAAGTAGGTCAAGGTTACATTTTTTAATGAATTTTTAAAATCTTTTTTTCCTCCCATTTACTTATAATGGGTGAAATTTCAAATGTCTATAAAAACATCAATTTTGTTTAAATTTACTTCAAACTTGGTACATATAGAGGGAATTGATATGTTAACATCAACACATGCATAGACATGATTACATCAGCTGGATTGATGCCAAAATAAGCTAAAATACATGTGAAGGGTGGGGTTTGTTATGCTTGGCACCACTTATTAAAATGGCGAAAAAATGGAATATGATGCCGTCATGCATCTTGTTTTGTCCACAATCCAAGTCATCAAGTTTACGGTCATTAAGGAGGAAAGAAACCAGAAAAATAGTCCTTTAAGGTGACGGAATCAGAGAACGTTAATTATTTGTCTTTAAAATCTACTCAAATCAGTTATCAGCCATCAAAATAGTTGTTGATTCATTTAATAGTTGACAACTACTAATTTTTTTTATCAATTGTTGCAGCTGTTTGTAAAATACAACATATGCACACACAAACCTAAAATGATGAGTTCACTGCCCAATAACTGTTTTTACATTTCATCCTTTAAGTTGCATACTGTTACTTATAGGAACTGAAAGTAGAACGTTTAATTCTGGTGGAGTATTGGTGTGGTATTCGTGTTACTTTTACTGTAGTCAAAGACCTCAGTACTCCTTCCACCACTGCTTACCCCGTGTTTATATTTGCACACTGGGATGGTATGAATTCTGGCAGCAGCTCTCTTTCCAGGCCTTTTCTAATTCATGTGAGATTACGTAAACCTTATATATGAAGCCAGACCCCTGTAAACAGCTGCTGAGCTCCTCTCACCCAAATACTTGTATTTTTCACAGAACAATGAAATCATAACACATGAAAGTACAGTGAACAACAAAGGAGTACATGCACTATAATGTGAGAGCGCAGAAGTCATGATCATTGTAATTAGAGCTGTCTAGTATCACCTGCAGAGAAAAGTACACAATACTGTGGCTTTGGCAGAGTCACAGCACATTCAGAATGTTTTTCTTGGAGGTGAGACCATGGCTAAAAGTATCTGACATGTTGTGAAATGATGGTGATACAAGAATAGGACAGCAAACGTGGCAGACAAAGGAACAATATCAAGATATGATGCATCAGGAGTAGATGTGCAGGATTTGTCATTTTAGAATAACATATATCGTGTATTAACCCATAAGGACCCAGTGTGACTTTTGTGGCAGTTCCCAAATGAATTTTTCTCTATATTTAACATTTCTTAAGTGATTTATCACCATTTATTATACTATTATCCTTTGAATTTTGCATTTTTTTCCCTGTGAAAATCATCTTTTTTCATAAGTTTAATTCACTGATCTTGTAGATGTTCATAAAAGCGTAAAGAGTAAATTCAAAATGACTTTTTCAATAAAATATATCATTAACTGAACATAAAAACAAATGTCTCCATTCACTGTCATTTATGAAACTCCATGAGTTTTACTGGTGAATCAGTGTTGTAGAAGATGACAGTGTTTCCACGGTAACTACGGAGCCTCGGAACATCCAAATGGGTCATATCTGATGACCATGAAAAGATGAGAAACTGCATTTTACACCAATTATTTATATGTATTGATAGGATTAGTGGATCAACAGGTATTAAACAGTTTAGATCAGTAGATGGTGGATGTTTGGGTCTTTATGGGTTAATGTGCAAATGGTAACAGTGCAAGCCTGCTACTTTTGGACTGGTTATTCTATATTTAAGGTATTTTCATACCTCTTCTACATTTAGAATATGTGAGATTATTAGGCTTCACTATCACATTATAACCTGGAAAATAGCCATAGTAACGTTCTACAACTGACAGCCAAGTGTGTGACGCATCCAAGTGATGACATCTGACAGAAATTAGATCTTCTGCTCAGGCTATAATATAGCACAAAAATAGTAGTAGTAGTAGGACTAGCCGCCTACTATCTCTGTGGAGGACTTGTTCCACTGACTTTTGCTGCCTCAGCAGAGCAGCTACAGTTTCAATAGACTCACCCCACCCTGGACATTATCTGTTTGACCTGCTACCCCCTGGTAGACACTACAAGTCCAGTACCTCATAGACAACAGACAAAAGAGCCATGCACACAAAGCTACTGCAACTCAGCTGGTGTGGTTTATGTGTAATGCAGTATCTCAGGTGCAAATAGAGAGTCAGTGTTCTGCTGCTTCCACTGTGCCTTCCATGGGACCAATATTCGATAACATATGAAAAAAAAAATTGAGAAAGGTTTGTCCATGTATGCATCCATTTTCTTATTGGCTTAGTCCGTGTGTGGGTCATAAAGATGCTGTAGTCTATCCCAGTTGCCAGCATGCCAAGGCAGGGCACACACCCCAGGGCTGACATGTACGAACAACTATTCACTCGCACATTCACATCTTCAGGTAATTTTGACTGACCAGTAAACCTAATGAGGTGCATGTCTTTAGACAGTGGGAGGTGCCTAGAGAAAGCCCATACAGACATGAGCAGAACAGTGATAACCCCTGCACCACCATGCAGCTCAGCTGTCTATTGAAAAGATCATTTTACAAGCCAAGGAAGTTGTAGTTTAGGACAAAGATAATGAAAAAAAATATAGATTTGTATTAACATCTCGTCATATGATATGTGTCACCAACACCAAAATGTCCGCTCCTTTCACACATGAATAATAATAATAATAATAATAATATATCACACTTATATAGCGCTTTTTTGGACATTCAAAGCCGCCTCACGAACAAACATTAACCTGTAACATAATCTCTGACAATGAGGGTAACAGAAAAACTGACAAACATCATATGTGTAAATCATGGCATGAGTCACTATTTACTATAATAGTTTTACCACAAATGACGATTTTCTTGGCCACTATCTGTCTGTCTTTCTGTCTGCCTTCACACACTATGATGACACGCTGCATGTAGAGCCTACTCACCCAGCTGGTAGTGGTCAATCTTCATCGTGGAGTTGGTCAGAGAGCCAAAGATGGTAATGATGGACACTTTCCTGATGGCCATTTCACACACTGACTCCAGGTACTCATCTCTTTGCTGAACATACATACTGTTCTCCTCACTGGGGGATGTAATCAGCTGGAGGAAAGAAGGGAGAAGACATATATACAGTGAGATACAAGCACACATACATGGAGTGTGCGGCACAGACACTGTTTACATTAACCTGCAGGCAGAGGATGGGGCATATTTTCCCATTCTCCCCATACCACTGCTGTGATAAGAATCTATATGGGCTCCAAAACAGAGACACACAGTCTGTTAGCACACAGCTGTGCAGCCTGTCAGATAGCCACTCCACATAGTTCTTGTCTTTTTATATAACATACCACATCAGTGTGATTTTACAGCATTGGTATTACATAAAGTTAAAGGGGAAAGAGCGTTAGGGTAATTTTCTGCCTTGTACCACAGAATGGTTTATTTAGTTGTCTACCTCTAAAAATTTATCGGCTGTTGATTACATATCCAGAAGTTGAGATTTGTGCCTTTAAAAACTACCTTTCCAGAAATATATTTTGGAAAACAAGCTTTCAGCAGAATTGCAAATGCTGTGAATTACCTTCTCCAGATCCACATTTTTACATTTTGGCAGAAGACGCTGACGCCAGTCTAAACTGGAAGTCACAACAAGAAAAGTTGTCATGAAACTATTTATACTTGTTTTATATAATGGTTTCACCAGACATGTTGGATCTCTGTTAACCTATTTATCTTTCTTATTGTCTCATACTGTAAAAAAGACATGTATGCTAATGACATGTGAGTGGACAGAACAGGAAGAGTCTTGTGTAGGTGGGTTTACTGATTCTGTTGATTTAGCAGAAAATTCCACCAGTTTAGGAAAAGCTGATGGTTAATAACTTAAACATGTATGTGCATATCTACCGGCAGTTGGTAGGTAAAAGCTGCTCAGTAATGTACGCTGAGCATACACGAAACTGAAGATTTCCCAGGAGCAATAGGCACTGCAGTGCGCTTCTTATGAACTGTGAGCGTTATGTCATGCTCTTACCAGCAGCCGCCTCCTGTTCTCAAAGTAGTCCAGGAAGGAGGCCAGAGTTCCCTTTGGAGGGGGTGTGGGCTTCTTAGTGGGCTTTGGGTAGTCCTCCTTTTCAGGGTACTTTGACAGCTTCTTTCCATTTTTCTTTCCCCCGTTCTTCCCCTCTTTTCCCGCCTTTCCTCCTCTCCTTTCTGCTTTCTTGGCAGCCTTTTCGTTCTTTTTCTTCTTCTTGTCATGCTTATCATGTTTGCCCTTTACCTTTTTGGTGGGACTGATGTCAGTGAAGGTTTCTGTCTCCTCAGGATCACTGACTGTTGGCTTGCTGGGTTCATACTTGTCCTCGTACTCATTTGTTAACACCTACATAGGCACAGAAATCTAGTTAATGTAAGCATTGATTGAACAAAGGTTTGCATTTTTATTTTTTGTGACATTTTTGTATAAAATTAAACTCATGCCTCAGATTTAAAACTTTGAAGGAGCTTTTAACCTGCACCACATACATATTAATCAAATGCAAAACATTTACTCTCCAAAAAAACATTTTGTATATTACAGCTAAGTAGCTGAATTTCTACTCATTATTTTCTTATTTCCAATATGTATGGCCCCATACACATTGAAATTAGACATGTTGTACATTTCCTGACTGTATTGGTCACTTGCATCCATGACAACAGACTGATTTCTACAGGAAAATTCAATGGGTGACTTTTCTGCTCGCCCATGGGTACCTCAGTGCTGCTGTATGTCTACGTGTGCATAATGGCATTTGTAAATGAGTGAAATAATTTACAAATGTGTATTGAGATTTTTGAATCTGCTGAAGTGTATTCAGAATCTCTGTGCATAATTGACATTTGTAAAAATAAAAAATAAAAAAATAAAAATATATATATATATATATATATATATATTCAAATCTTGCAAGTGTATTGTGGCTTGTGGACAGATGTGTACACGTATGAATGATGTCTGAACTACTTTTTATTTTCCTGTTAGAGCTGGGAGAACAGATATCTCATCAGGTCTCTCAATTGGCTGCCTGTACACATTTGATTTTTGCTTCACATCTGCTTCACTCCATCTGCAAATGCATGTAGGGATTTGGAAAAATGTGGGAGGATTTGTCAGTAACTCCAGGATTTATGCATTCAGGAAATGTAGGAAGTATGATAATAGCACAATATTCAGAGTAACTCTATACCCTATGTTTCAGTAACTGATGTGGAAAGGATGGCCAAAGGGAGAAACCTGGGATTGTTGAGCATTTTTTTTCTCGTTCATTTATCTCTACAAGAAAGCTTCCATTTTTCCATTCCACTGTCATATGGTTCTTCCCAATTTTATTTAAAAATGCAATGTCTCAGGAGTGTTTTCATAGCATTTCTCCAAGTTTAGCTCAAATATCTGTTTGGTTGATGAAAAGAATATCTCCAGTCAGTGAATATTAAATATGCAACAAGTGTGAAATGAGTGGTAAGTCCCTGGTGTCTGCCTCAAAAAGTGTTACTCATGTTTTGAAGACAGATTTAGTTTCACTGGCACAGTTCTAGCTGTGGCAGAAAGGTGTGGTGGTTTAGATGACAGTGACATAACTGTTTTTAAAAGCCATAAAAGCCATCAAAATGGCAGCAGCAATGAAAAAAGTAACGTGGCATTCTACCAGCAATCTTCAAGATGGAGGAGAATGGAAACCAAATCTTATGTGAACATTAATCCTGCACCACCTCCTTTAATGCTTCATGCCACCTTGGCATTACTTAATGAAAGCAGAAACTATCAGACTGAATATGATTTTTAAGTAGTAGTATTAATGACACATTATTGATTGGTTTCTCCCGTTGACCACTATTTTCATACTAATCACTTCTTGGATGGCCAGAGCAGACTTTAGCATTGGGACTAGAAATGAGATTGATAAGAATTTAACAATTCCGATTCCACTATCAATTTTGCTTATCGATCCCATTCCTTATCAATTCTCTTATTGATTCTCAATGGGTGAGGGAATAACAGGGTACAAACGGGTTTGTTTGCATTAACTGTCTTTTATATTTCCATCTCTGCACAGATAATATAAAATATACAGTATGCACAAATAATAATAACAGATGACACCGGGCCCGGTTCCAGATAGTCATATATGAGGTGGCGATCAGGAATGTTAAGGGGGCATATGCCGGAAGCAGCCATGGCGGGGCGGGGTCCAAACCATATGACCATACAAATTGAAAGTGAAACTTAAGATGCTTTACTAATTCCTCTATGTCTCCCACTGTTGTGCACCTCATTTTCCTTTTCCCTACCTTTGGAAACTTTTATTTGAGGGGGCATGATGTTTGCCCCCCCCAAACACACACACAGAACTGGGCCCGGATGATGCCCTGGTGTTCGCTCTGCCACTACACTCACACGTGTCACTAAGTAGCGTATCAAACACATGACTTTCCTGCAAATTAATTGCATGTTGTGTGGACAAATGTTTGAGTATATTGGAGAGATTTCCCCCCTTTGAAGAAATGGAAGCTTTGCAAATGCAACAAGTCACCCTGGTATCATCTTTTCATGTGAAATATAGCCATACTTTGGAGTGTTACTGCCTCGATGCCATGTTGGCTATGTTCTAAACCAAAACAATGCAGTGTACATGTGAGGTCATCACGCATGCGCAACAAAAGTGGAATCAATAAGCAGAATTGTTAAGCTGGCAGGGAAACGATTCCAAGGAATTAAGCTACTGGGAACCGATTCTCAAAAATAACCAGTTCTCGATTCTGATCCCTAACTGGGATCTTCCACTATTCTGGGTTAAGGGTAAACGTTATTGGGGATGTTTGAGCTGTTCTTGGGCAGGATACTGCAACAGTGTATTTGCAAAATAGTGTTGAGACAGAAATTGTTTTGGAGGAACAGCTGTTCATGGACAATCCCCACAAACGAGAAAAAGACAAAACAAAAACAAAAAAAAACGTGGGTCTTCAGGGTGTGTTTGGAGGTTGGAGGTAGTTGTTCTTTCATGTGGTGAGGGAGACTTTCAAAACGATTACACACCGATAGCAGAAGGAAGCCACTGTGGGACATGAAAATACATTCTTATTCCAGCAAAGTACTTCCACTGAGTCAGACTAAGTAAACTATGTAAAATTCCTCACATGTACTTGCAAAGAAACCCATTCAATTTTTGTCTCCTCTTCACACAGCAAATGAGGGAGAACGTTCATGGTAGTCGAAGGAACAATACAAGGAATGGGGAGAGTGGCTTCAAGTGAAAAAAGCAATGAAGTAGAAAAATAAAACTAATATTGTTCTGTCTATGCACTCTGTAATATGTTGCTATTGGCTAAAATACCCAGAAACATCCCAAACACCACAAAACCAGAATTAAATATAAAATACAGGTGGAGAGCAGAGTGTGTGTAGGCAGATACACCACCACACACTGACAGAGGGTCAGAAGTGAGGATGGAAAGGGAGTCTTTTTTTCTAGGATTTTCTACATTTCTCTTTTTAGAAAAAAGTTGCATATTTTGCCTTTAAATATGGGCTTTATAGTCACTCTGAATGTTCTGAGTTACATTAATCCCAGTTCCCACATTTCCTGAACAGCCCTGGAATGCATGGATTCTCAGATGTGGTCTATCAGAAGTGTAACGCATGTGTAAAATGTATGCAAACATAAACAGGTATTCTCTACAGGGTATAAGTCATCAAATTTTACTACCTACATACAGATTATTTTACACACTTACAAATTTGGTTCCACACACTGAGACTGAGATAGAGGAACAAAACTCTGTACACACACTTGCAAATAATTATGCTACAACAGTACCCCCATAAAATAGCACTCTGTGGGTTGTTTCATGGGGACTTAAAACAGCTTTTTTCAGTTAAAAAAATGTGCTTTTAATACTGACATTAGCACATAAACATGAATTGTTTTTTAACCCATAAAGACCCAGTGCTACTTTTGTGGCAGTTCCCAAATGAATTTTTCTCTCTATGTAACCTTTCTCAAGTTATTTATCACCATTTTTCATAATATTATCTTTGGTATTCTGCATTTTTTTCAATGAAAATCATGGACTTTCTCATATTTAATTCACTGATCATGTAGATGTTTATAAAAGTACAGATTAACCCAGAAAGACCCAAAGATCCACTGGCAACCAAAATCATCTACTGATCTAAACTGTTTATTACCCATCGATCCACTAATCATATCAATACATGTAAATAACTGGTGTAAAATGCAGTTTGTCATCCTTTCATGATCATCAGATGTATGATATTTGGACATTCAGAGGCACTGTAGTGAACATGGAAACACCATCATCTTCTACAACATTCAATTATTGGAGTCTTTGCTCAAAAAATGACATTTTCACATTTTTGGTTTTTTTTCTGTTTCTGATATAATAACCTTTGAACTTACTCTGAGCTTTAATGAACATCTACATGATCAGTGAATTAAATATAGAAAAACACCTGATTTTCACTGAAAAGAATGCAAAATGTATAGGATAATATTATAATAATTGGTGATAAATCACTTAAGAAAGGTTAAATCTACAGAAAAATTATTTTGGGAACTGCCACAAAAGTAACACTGGGGCTTTATGGGTTAAAGTTGACCAGAAACAGAGAAAAATGAAGAAAACTTGACTTTTTCAACAAAATATATCATTAACTGAGCCACCAAGTGTTTCCATCCACTGTCATTTATCAAACTCCATGGGTTTTACTGGTGAATCAATGTTGTAGAAGATGACGGTGTTTCCACATTCACTAAATGCCTCTGAACATCCAAATGGGTCATATCTGATGACCATGAAAAGATGAGAAACTGCATTTTACACCAATTATTTATTTGTATTGATAAGATTAGTGGATCAACAGGTATTAATCATGATCAGTAGATGGTTTTAGTCACCAGTAGCTGTTTGGGCCTTTATGGGTTAATGAACGTAATGATTCAAATAAACAATATCAGTTCAAGACAAATGTGAAAATGATAGAGGCTACACATACGATTCCTCACCTTTTCTCCTCCGTTCTTCTTCTTGGTGGGTTTGACCTTTGTAGGTTTATGTGTGGCAGGTACCTGGCCGGCCTGCTTTCGGCTTTGAGGATCTCTGTTGTCCTTATCAGTGCGGTTATCTCCCGCTGGCGTGGTCTTAGCCGGGTACCGCTCCCTCTCTCGACGGTTGTAGTAGTCAGGATCCACGGTGGTTCTTGGGGCCGGGAGCCACAGGGCCGTGGTGTGGGCTCTGGTGGTCCTCTGGGTGGTGGTGGTGGTGGTGGGTCGTTTTGTGGTGGTGGTGGTGGTTCTCCTGGTGGTGGTTGTGGTAGGTTTGGTGGTAGTTGTTGTAGCTTTGGTTGTGGTAGCTCTGGTTGTGGTAGTTGTGGGCCGAGTTGTTGTTGGTGTTGTTGTGGTGATAGTTATGGTGGTTGTGGTTGGCCGTGTTGTGGTTGTGGTGGTAGCAGCTGTGGTCGTTGTGGGCTTTCTCTTCTTCATTGGTTTTCTCTCCACTGGTGTGTCTATTGCTAACAAAGACAGAGAGTAAGTAAATAAGCAATATTGGTAAAAAAAAAAAAAAGTACTTTAGGACATTTCATTAGTTGTATAAATTTTATACAATTTAACCCAAAAATAACTAAATATCTGTTTTGATAGCAGGGGTCATATTTTGCTAAACCCACTTTTATTAGTCTTTGGTACCTTTATTTGTGTATTTGGGGAGCCTAACAGTTTAAAAAGTTTGAATTTGAACTCTCCAGGTGCTGCAAAGCTATCTATATATTTATTTTGGCAAAAATCGAGTGGATTTCTACAACCTGTTTTAATTCCTTCTTAATTTATTACGTCTGTAACAGCAGCAGCAGTTGTAGTCCATACTGACAATATGTCCAAACTTCGAGCCGATTGCCTAAAATGTTCAGTTGTTGGTTGTATTAACAAACGCAAGTGGCTGAACGGGACAGAGCAGCACAGTCAACAACCTGGAGTGGGTGGGGCATGAAGTGGTTCATTTGCATTTAAAGGGCCAGCGCTCAAAATGACCTTTCTGGTGTCATTACTCAGAAATAGGGTTGAAGATGGACCTGTGGAGTTGAATTCATGAAGAACTCAGACCCAAGCAGGGCATTTACAGTTTATGTAGACCACAGGGAAATGTTTTAAAATGCAAAATTCCATTTATAAAAGCAAAATATCACTTGTTTAAAGAAAATCATTTCTAGAACAAAGTTGTTCAGTAACTGAGTATTTTATTCTCAACACATGGCATTTTTTCATTCTATAGTTTTTTAGTGGTGAAAATTAAAACAGTAGAAGCAAAGATTTTTGTTATTTAGAAATACAATCCCAAACTATATTGTCTGGTTTCTTCATGTAAAACTATCCAAACACAATGAGGATTAAACTGAGTAACAAACTGGAAAAGTTCTGTAGCTGATAATAAACATTGCAAAAGTAATTTTTACAAATACTTTAGTGTCAAGAGTTTCATGAACAAAATGACATAACCGTGACTGATCTAATTCATTCAAAGCTTTATAACTGAAGTCAGGTGGTAACTTTTCATGTACCTACAGGAATAGTATCTTGTGATTTACATTCTATACAGCATCTTTCATCCACTCTCACCTGTGAGTGTTCCCTCCTCCACCTGACCCTCCACACCTGCTCCTTTACACTTCTGCACAAAGCCTTTCTGTCGAAGCTTCTCCAGCTTCCTCATCGGAGACTGGTCGATCACTTCGTACATGGCCTCCAGTCTCACGGGGTAAGGGTACCTCTCCTCTACCTGGAGCGTCTTCTTCAGCAGCACCATCCCAAACTTACCTGCAACAAGTTTTAAGTTTGTGTTTTCACTCTAGTACCATTTATGTCTCAGAGCCCTATCTTGTGGATATCACCTATCTGCAAATCTGTAAATTATGAATGTTTGTGACAAAGTTTACTTCCTCTTAAACACTTTGACAACCCTCTTGGATTAACTGGAAAATGCACTGGCACACACTTGAAAGTTAGGTAATATGACCCCAAAACCTAATATATAACAGTAAAACACTGACTGACTCAAATATATTTATCTGATAATAATTCTATATGCATGTTAAACAGAGATGATTGACGTCAAACATGCATGTTAACTGAGCTGGAAGAGATGGTCTTCTGTCTACAGATGCTGACACATGTTAATGCACTTTGACCCTCACAACAGAAACCACCTAAGTCACAGTAAAGTAATTCCAGACTTGTAACCTCTCAAACACGCACTAACAGTCCAACAGTGGGATCTCCTGTAAAAGCAGTTCCTTACCTTTCTCCATTTTGAGGAAGCTCATGAGTCTGGGGATGAGTGCAGTATCCAGCGGCTCCTCCATTACCTTGCCCTCCGCCGTGATCCTCCTGACCTTACCTCCCATCTCTCCCTCCTGGTGAAACATGACAATCTGGTGCACATGTCTTTCGGCGAGTTCGCAGTACACATCTGGTTTCAGCAGAGACATCATCAGTCGATAGTAACCGTCTGAGTCGTGGGGCGCAGAGATCACAAGGACTCGGTTCTTTCCTGCAAAACTCGCCAGTAGATTTGGTGAACCGGCGCTGTTGGGCATCCTGGTAACTCTAGACCTAACCCCTGGAGTTCCCTCATCCTGGAGCATGCCCTGCACCCGGAGCGAACCAACCTGACGCGTCCCCCCTCTCCTTGGCCCAAGCCCCTGACCCCGACCTGGTGGGACCCCTTCATCAGCCTGCACATCCTCCGCCATCCTGGGGCTGTGGACCGAGATAGCCGAGTTAAACCCAGGGCGCAAACGCCCGTGGAGGCGCTCCTTGTCCGTCGCGCCCACCTGGGTGCGCCCGCGCCTTGCGCGTCGGTGCAGTTGCACCCGCTTGAGCTGGGTCTGTTTGTCGGCTTCCCCTGTCCAGCTCAACAGACATATCAACACTAAACTAAACGCAAAAACCCTCATACTGGTGAGATGTCAAATTATGTACGATAAACGTGCACTGAGAAAAAGAAAAAGATCCAGTGATGGACCCGTGATCCCTGACGCGTCTTTAGCGCATTGAGGTTGATATTCAGTTAACTCCAGATGAGGACATACAGAAAGCAGATTGATTTAATAGTCAACCTGGTTCAGAGCATGCCTTCTGCTGAGGAGAGTCAGTTCACTCTGCTCTTTATGTCACAAACGGGAACTAAGAGGAGAGTTAGTAGTGCGTAAACAATTACATCCAGAAGTTCATCGCAGCCACGCTTCACCTTTCAAGTATAATCCAAAGAGCTCAGAAGAAAGAAAACTGATAATCTCGGTGAAATGATAATCCAGAATTAGATGTATTTCCTTAGATCCTGGTGAAAATGAATGAAATCTATAGTCGAAAAGTTTTGGACCACGTCACATCTCCAAAATATTCTGACGTTTACGTTTTCACTCTAATAACATATTAGGTTCTCCAATTAATCCTTTGGCATTGTCCGCCTCCACCGTCCCGTGAAGGTTCTTTTATTATTTTCTGGGAGCAGGAAGAAGGAATCTCCAAGTAAATACAAGAAATTTTCGCAGGCTGAGTTTAAATGGAGCTGAAGAACCAAGTCGACACAGGAAAACGCGGCTGTGATTCTTCCCAGGTTCTCCTTGGCAAAACTGCGCTTTGGAGGCTTTCCCAGAAATGTCTACACAAACCTCAGCCTCCGGACTCTTGGCGACGCAATGGCAGGACCTGCCCCGGGACTGTTGGGTTGCCAGTTCAGTCTGCAACACCCCTTTCACTAGTAATGGCTTTAGAACAAACTTTCTGTTCCTCCTCGGAGATGTTTTCAGAGTTTCACAGTGTTAATATGCAGCTGATGAGAAGTGTTTTCGAGTAAAAAACCACCTCTCTGCCCCTCTACTGGTCAGATTACTGGAACAGAGACCATATCAGGCCCCGTTTCTCCTTTAAACCCCATACAGGCACGCCCTCAAGTCCCATCCCCATCCACCACAATGATCCACAAGTATTATCCTATGTAACTCCAAAATAATACTCCTATCAAACTTTGATGAAAAAATAAAAAAGTAAAAATAAAATAATGCACATATGTTTTTTTTTGTTTTTTTTTTTTGTTTTCCTGTGTTAATGGTGGAAAGTGAATGTTGTCTTTAGATGTTTACTGCCAAAATAACACAAAGCAAATGACTGTCTGCTCTTTTATGACTTCTTTTTTTTTTAAGTCCAAATCAGACTTTTCCATTTCCTCTAAGAGAGTTTCCTAGTTTGGCTTGTAATTAGTGCCTAAGTAAAGAAAAGTAAACCACTGGGTTTAAGCCACATCCACTCTCACTGCAAAGAAAAACACTGCCACACTGTTTAACTGCTCTGTGTATGTAAAAGACAACCAACTTACAGCCGGTCTCTATGTAAAGATGACATTGCATTTGTTATTTATAGCAGTTTCATCACCAGCCTTCTTTTTTCTCTTAGTTTACTTCACAAGACCTGTAAGTAGTTGTCTAGATAAGGTTGAAATTGAGGTCAGAATTTTACAAAATATAGATATGATACTAAAAATGATACTAAAAACCTACAAAGGTGGCAGGTCTCAAAATAGTCATTTTTCACTTGTTTATTTTGCTTTGATCTGGTTTGGTGGAAAGCCTTCATTGGAGCATTTGTACAAATTAATTAAAGGCACTTAAGTTTCCTATAGAAGTTGAATGTGGTAGCATAAAAGAACACATCATATCAAATACAGTATGATTTACAAAACCTGTTATTGTATAAAATGTGTGTATAGCCTATGGTTTTTAGTGCTGATTCTGTTGTACTTACAGTTCGACATGGAGCTATAGTATTTATTATTATGATGAGGGTGCATTAAATGTGCAAATGTTTACATTTACATAAAATTATGTGTTTTATGGAACTGATGGATGGATGGATGGATGGATGGAAGTACTTGTTACAGTCTTAAATTGCCCCTTTGGAAAAAATAAAGTAATTTGTATTGAACTTAAAAAACAAAAAACAAAACAAAGCAGGTGGTGCCAGGCACAACAAACCCCGCCCCTTGCACGTATTGTAGCTTATTTTGGCATCGATCCAGCTGATGTCATCATGTCTATGTGTGTGCTAATGCCAGCATATCAGTTGTCTCTATATATGTGTCAAGTTTGAAGCAAACTGAACCAAAATGCATGTTTTTACAGACATGTGAAATTTCGGCCATTATAAGTAAATGGGAGAAGAAAAAAGATTTTTAAAAATTTATAAAAAAGTTGAACTTTGATCTACTTTTCCCAAAATATAATGACATTTATTCAGGGTCACTGGCAATCTAGAAACCAAATTTGGTATGAAAATCAACCTATAGTTTTGCTGCTAGAGTGTTAGCAAACAAACAAAGAAACAAACTGAACAAAAAAAGAATACCCCTTGCCTCCCCCTCAGGGAGAAGAGTAAAAATCAAATATTCTAAAACAAACTGTACTTCACTGTTGATACTTTTTTTTTTAGAACAAAGTAGTAAAGTAACCACAGCACAAAATGACAAAACTGAAACAAAACTGAAGATGAGTATTTGGAGTTTTAGTTAGTGTAAATGCAATATTTAGTGCTAATTTTTTTCTAGTCCATTGTTTCCATTTCTAGGTTAATCCCTAATGTGATCCTACTTGATCCACTCACATTTTGACTCCATCAGTCACCCCTGGACCACATATTATCCTCCAATGTATCAGTATGCACACAGTTTACACCGTCACTCTGGACTGGGTCTGGAAAACAATGGATGTTCCTCAGCTAATATCACAGTCACACGCATGTTCAGCAAATAGTAGAACGACCCATTAATTCTGATATATTTAGATGATGAAAGCAGCGTGATGGCCTTAAGCATCCTATGTCCCTCCTGATGTCAGCAGATAAGAACAGCTGCAGGACAGAGAGCGACTGCCCATGTGAGTTCAGCTTCTTTGGATTAGTCACTGCGATGACAGACTGATCCTGCTATGATAAATTATACTTGCCAAAATGGACTTGGATATGTCTAATTTGTCACTTTGATTGCTGCTTTTGTCTATTCTGAAAGTAAGTCAACAGACATCTGACAATTTACTCTGTAATTATCATCTCTGTATGCAACATCACGGCCGTACTCTATCCACTACGGAAACCAGCAGTGGCTTTAGTCTGAATGAGCCAAAGTGCAAATCATTTTCAGGACTTCCAGCTGAACCTTTTTTTTTCTTTTTCTGCTGGGTAGTCCTTTAATATACAGCACAGTTTATTAAAGTCAGACAGACCAGTAAAGTCATATAAGCTCAAGTTTACAGTCATATACATGTAGGCACATTTGGTAAGCAGATGCATGAGCAACAGCAGATGCTTATGTACATAAACACATGCTGCATATGGTGTTCACATGTGGAACCAATACTGACCTATCGACTCCATCATCCAACATCCAGCAGATATGAAAAATGTTCCGTTTACAACTTGATTTATGTATTTAACCCAAGAGGTCAGAAAGTTGTGCTGTTGTTCATTCTTATGGTCATGTACAAACATCCTACTGTTAGAACAGAATGTTATAGGACTAGAGCTGGTGCAGTTTAACATAGTTTCGATACAGATAATTTATAGCTACTGCTAATGTTGAACTCTCACAATAAAATTTAAATGATCACCAGGGTAATATTACACCAGACGACCCATTAAAATACATAATCATTCCAACAAACCTTTAAACAACAAACATACTAAAACTACATTATACAGTTTATTCAAATGCATGCAGACCCAGTAGTACACCCTCAAATATAAGCTCCATCAAGCTATAAGGAGTTAAACTTTGGGACAACTTTGCTTTTCCTTTACCCAGCACTTAAGTTTTGTTATAAACTGTTTTAATTTTACTTGGCAATGCATTCCAGAGTTGAAAGCTCTTAACATATTTCTATGAAACACTTATTTTTTAACATCAGAAAATTGAACTTTGAGTAAATGTCACAAAGTGAAAAACTTTATATTTGGTGTCTGATGCTGTTCTTATGTTAATGCACAAAAGCTGAGGAGAATAAAATAAACTGGAAATTATTGTGACAAATTTTCCAGGCACATACTTGCAAACAAGTAAGAAAATAACAAGTGTTATTAGGTGATAGTTTGGTTTATTATATTGTATTCTCCTTAAACTGATGTTTTACTGACAAACATCTGTGCATGACTTTAAATAATTGCTATTAAAAGAAACCAAAATACAAACACTATAAACAGTGTACATGTATAAATACTGCCTGCTTGTATGGTGTGAGCATGCAGTACAGCTCATGACTGTGTCTGCAGGAAATCTCCAGGAAACTTTGTTTAAAAAAAATACATTTTGGCTTTCCTGCACTACCCTTCTCCTGTTAAAATCAAACTCTTGACTTTGCCTAACAACCCAAAGTTCAGACCATCTGCACTTCACATGTTCTGATCAAAGACTCTCTTGGTGAGTGTAACATGTTTGAAACTTTACTTGCACATTTTGAGTTCTCTCTGAGATTTAGAGCTCAAAGGGCCCTGATAAATATCATATGTCCCATAAAACAGTTAGTGGTGTGTAAATGAATGACAGGCTGCTACATCCTAAAGCATCTTAAACTTCTTAAAATAGATGGTCTGGGTTCAGTGGTGAAGTGATGTGGCCACTCCTTAGAGTTACATTCCACTGTTTTAACCATAAAAGTATCTGTTCATCATTAATTTTTAACACACACCTTTACAGAATCTATGTGCAGTCACAGAAAAAAAACTATTAGACCATCAAAAGTCACCAAAAACAATAGTTGTGCAATCAAGTACTAACTCCTGTGTGTATCATGTGACTAAAACAGACAGAAAAGAAAACATGGAA